>CM038225.1:51143634-51637821 GCA_021442155.1 Cymbidium sinense | reverse complement strand
AGGGCCTAGGGCCCATTGCTTCATGATCTCTGGTCAAACCCACCATTTAGGCTACTGAATGATCTTTAACATACCTGACAACCCGGCTCCTGTCCCAATGCACCCCAACCCTCAAGCATGTCAGGCCTGTGGGCAGGGCCTAGACTTAGGGCCCAGTGGCCTAGGGCCTAGGGCTCAGGTCGAGGGTCCTTTAACCAAGGCTCATGATTTAGGGCTCTTTTTTTCAGGGCCCCAGACTGCGGCCTCTGTCATGTGCTTCAGTGCCCAGGACGCAAGTTGTGGCTTTATTTAGATTTTATACTCCAGGTTCATTATTTACTCCACGCTTAATCCCTTTATCTTATTTAGCCTTTTATTCTAGTTCATCTTTATTCAGCCTAGCTTCCAGCTTATTATCTTATCTAGCCTTGGTCATTAGCTAATCCCATTTTCAGCTCAGCTCAGCCTAGGGCCCAGCCAGTGGCCTAGGGCCTAGGCCTTGGCCCAGGGCCTAGGGCCCAGGGCTAGGGCCTACGCTCAGGGCCTAGGGCCTGCAAGCTCAGCCCAGGTAGGCCTGGCCTAGGCCGTGGGCTCATGGCCTGTATTCTGGGTCTTCATGCTTGGGCAAAAGAACAGTGTCCTGGCCTTTTAAGTGCCAAGCAAACACAGCTAGGGCTGATTAGCTCACCTAGCTTATACTATACTATCTTAGCCATTATCTTTTATCTTTATCTAAGCTTCATTCTCATTCTCATCCAGCCTTAGCCTCCATCTTTGCCCATCTTCTAGCCCTGGCCTTTATCTTTAGCCTTTCAGCTCAGGCTCAGCTCATCCCACCCATTTATCATCTTTGCTCCTCATTCTAGGGCCTAGGCCTAATACTTCCAGTGGTCTGTGGCCTAGGGCCTAGGGCCTGTGGCCCAGGGTCTTATCTTGGCCTGTGTGGGCACAGGGTCTACTCCAGGGCTGGCCCAGCTCAGGGCCTAGTGCCCAGGGCCTTCTAGGGTCAGGGCCTGGCTCTTTAGGGCCTAGGGCCTAGGGTCAGCAAGGCCTAGCACAGGTCTGGGGCTCACTTTAGGCCTAGGCTCTTTATCTAGCTCATCTTATCTTATCTTATCTTTAGGCAATCTTTATTTTATCTTTATCTTTAGCTTAGTTTATCTTTATCTTTAGTTTTATCATTTATATCTTAAACACTTAGCCTAGTTGTGGCTCATTTATCTTTATCTTTTATTCTCATTTAGCCCATCCCATCTTATCTCTTATTGGCCTATACTCAGCCATGTCTTTATCTTTATTCCAGGCTCAGGCCTTTATCTTCATCTTTAGGTCTTACTAGCCTAGGCTCAAATCAGCCTTTAGGGTCCTGGCCCAGGGCTCATGGCCCAGGGCTCCAGGAGTGGCTAGCCCAGGGCCTAAGTCCTTAGGGCCTGGGCTGGCCCAGTGATCAGCGCTCAGGGCCTCAGTGGCTCAGGGTCTGGCCCAGGGCCCAGAGCCCAGGGCCCAGTGGTCAGTGGCCCAGGATTTGCTGCCAGATCTTGGGCCGGCCTAGGGCCTGGGTCGCCCAGGGCATTTAGATTTTAGGGTCTGCCTCTGGCCCATCTAGCCTAAGGCTTCAAGGCCTAGGCTTGTGATTTATGATGAGGATTACTGAAATGATTTTATATTTTGATAATTATTTATTCTATTTTTTATTTTAGTTTAGGTTTGTGGCCTAGTTTTTAGGTCTTATTTTAACCCAAGGCTCACCATTTAGGTTTTTTTGTGGCTTTGTGATTTCTAGCCATTATAATCCTAGGCTTAGTTTATTTCATTTTATTTTAATATACTTCAGCTATTTTATTTCTTTTATTTTCACGCCTATTTTATTTTATTTGTGTTTTTTATACTTTAGATTATTTTATTTTCAAGCCTAGTTATTCATTTATTTTATTTTAGCTCATTATTAGCACCCCATTTTCCTTTTAGGTTTTAGGGTCTTTATTACATTTTATTTTATTTTATTTATCTATTGGCTGGGTTTAGTTTTATTGTGCATTCTTTTATCTCATTTCCTAGTACAAGCCTTGTGTCAGGGCTCAGGGCCTAGCTTGCAGGGCTCAGGTCTTTAGGGCCCAGTGGCCTAGTAGGGCTCAGGGTCAGGGCTCAGGGCTCAGTGGTCTTGGGCCTTATGCAGGCTTCAGTGATCTGTAGGGCTCAGTGGCCTGGCTAGAGCCTAGTGTCATTTGAGCTTAGGGCTCATTATTTTTTAATTACAAACCCAAGTTGGTTATTTAGTTTATCTTTAATTATTCTTAATTAATTTATTTTCACATTTTAGAGTTATTTTATTTATTTAGTAGTTTAATTTTTGTTTATTTATTTAATCCATTTTCTTTTATTTTTAGTTTAGCTCAGTTTGTTTTATTTTATTTTTATTTTTTTTTATTTTAATTTTAGGTTTAAGTTTTATTTTTATTTTAGTTTAGTTTATGTTTTTATTTTACTCTTTTAGGTTGGTTTTAAGTTTTATTTTTGTTTATTTTTAGGTTTTATTTTTTTAATTTAACTTATTTTAGTTTATTTTATTATATTTTAGTTTAGGGTTTAGGTTTTATTTATTTTAAGTTTAGTTTAGGTCTCATTTATTTTAGTTTAGGTTTAGGTTTCTTCTATTTTATTTTAGGTTTAGGTTTTAGTTTAGGGTTTATGTTTTATTTATTTTAGGTTTTATTTTATTTATTTTTAGTTTTATTTAGTTTTAAGGTTTAGTGTTTAGGATTTTGGAATTGATTTATGATTTAGAATTTGATTTGAGATTGAATTTGATAATTGAGAAAATCAATTGAATTGGGTTGTTTAGATTTGGTTAACGCTAAGTCCATAAGATAAAATCAAAGGCTTTAGTATTTGGAGTTTCAATTAGATCAGGGTTTCAATCATTTGATAGTTGGATTTGATTTTGGAATTTAGATTTGAATTTGAGATTTTATTTGGAAGAATGAAGTATGGATTTGGTTTGGGCTAAAAGGTAGGCAAGTTATCCTAAATCCCTAAGGCATAATCTACCCCTATGGCTAACTCTTCTAAGTCTCTAGGGTTAGGTTAAGTGTTCACTTAATGACTACAAGTTTCCTAAGACAGAGGAAATCTTTGTGTCTATGAGAGTCTTAGATCTATGATAAGGAAGTTGAGAGCTCACTCCAAAAGTAAGGTCAATAGGTTTATGGTTTAGTTGTGGTTTGTGGGTTTTATGTTTAGGGTTTAGGGTTTAGTGTTTAGGGTTTATGTTTTAGGGTTTAGATTTTAGGTTTTAGGTTTATGGTTTAGGTTTTAGTTTAGGATTTAGGGTTTATGGTTTTTTAACAAAGAACAAATTCATATTCAACATTTATTCTTTTCAATTTCACCAACCAAATGGCGCACCAAGATTTTAGACACAAGATGACATATATAAAAATGAGCACATAAAGTAAATCAAAACCCTTGATAACTTGAACTCTCTACTATAAAGACACAATTCCATAAGCAGATCGGATCAATCGCTTCTTTAGTTTCTCTAGTTCCCATCGTAACCACCACCACCTCTCGAAAGGTGGGATCTTCCATCATATTGTTGATCTATCCCTGACCACCATCGCTATAACCTTGCTACCCTTCTCGCCTCCATTACTACCATTACTCACCACCACCTCCATATTCACTAGCATCTCTAGATCCCCAACCACCACCGCAACCTGCCTCCGCCATCATTACACCATCTAAACTGTTTAATTGACACCCATCCCAAGGTTCCTATGGGTTTAGTTTAGGTTTAAGTTTAAGTTTAGTTTGAGGGTTTAGGTTTATTTTATTTAGTAGATTAGGTTTAGGGTTTAGGGCTTTAGGGCTTTAGTTAGTTAGTGGTAGGTTAGTGGGCTTTAGGGTTTAGGATTAGGGTATTTAGCTTAAGGGTTTAGGGTTTGGGGTATAGTAGGTCATCTAGGGTAGGTTTTTAGTTTCAGTAGGGTTTGGGTTTGTGGTAGGGTTATTAGGGTCAGGGATGGTAGGGTTTAGGGCTCTGGCTCATAGGGATTATAGGGTTTAGTTTAGAGATGGTTTTAATTATTTATTTATTTTATTTTATTTTAAATTAAGTAAACCTGTGGTTTAGGTTTATTTAGTTTATTTTAGTTATTTTTATTTTATTTTAGTTTATTTTATTTTTTATTTATATTAGGATCAATTTTATTTTATTTAGTTTAGTTTATTTATTTTAGGTTTATCTATTATTTTAGGTTTTTTATTTAGTTTAATTTTAGGTTTAGTTTAGTTTATGTTTATTTTTTAGTTTAGTTTTATTTTTATTTAATTTTTTATTTTAGGTTTTTTATTTTATTTTTTAAGTTTAGGTTTAGATTTTATTTTATTTTTAAGTTCAATTTTTAGGTTTTTTATTTAGTTTATTTTAAAGTTTTATTTTATTATAGGTTTATTTTAGTTTTATTTAATTTAGTTTAAATTTTTTTTGGTTTAGTTTATTTAGATTTAGACCATTTATTTTAGTTTAGATTTAGGTATATATTTTATTTTATTTTAGGTTTATGTTTTTTTAGGGTTTATATTTTATTTTTAAGTTTATTTTTTAGGTTTATTTTAGGTTTGGTTTTCTTTAGCTTTTTTATTTTAGTTTATTTTATTTTTATTTTAAGTATAGATTTTATTTTATTTAGGTTTTTTATTTTAATTTAGTTTAGATTTTATTTTTTATTTTAGTTTTATTTTATTTTATTTTATTTTTTTTATTTTAGGTTTAGGTTAGTTTATTTTATTTTATTTTATCTTTATTTATTTTTTTTTTTATTTATTTTACTTTAGGTTTTATTTAGTTTAGATTTTTTAGCTTTAGTTTTAGGGTTTAGAGTTTATGGTTTTTTATTTGTGGTTTTTGGGTTTAGATTTGTTTAGGTGGGTTGATTTAGTTTAGGGTTTAGGGTTTTGGTTTTTTTTAAATTTTTCAAAGAGAATAAATTATGATTCAACATTTCTTCTTTTGGTTTCATCAACCAAGTAACACTCAGTTTTCTAAGACGTAAGTGATAACATATGATAAAAAATAAGCATGCATAGAATAAATAAACCTTAGAGACATAGTTCCATAAGCAAATAAATCGCATTCTTGTTTTAGTTCCCATTAAAACCACCTTGGCCTCTCGAGTAGTAGGACCCACCATCACATCCTCGATCTCTCCTTCCACCACCACCATGACTGTAACCTCCATCGCTCCTCCTGCTTCTATGACCACTCTTCTAACCACTACCTCCATATTGAACTTGATTCCCACTACCACTATGATGACCATTTACACCTTCACCTCATCACGAGCTAGACAGCCTTGTTTGGAGAGATGTTCCTACCATCATGGTTCCGCCCATTCTTTTAGATTAGGTTTAGGTTTTAGGTTTAGTGTAGATTTCTTAATTTATTAATTACTTATTTGGGTAGGTGGGGTTAGGGAGGAGGGTCAGTGAAGGAGTTTAGGTTGGATAGAGTTTGGATAGGTTTTGTGGTTTAGTGGCTCAGGTTTTAGAGAGAGTGAGGGCCCAGGCCCAGGGCCCAGGAGGGCCTAGGGCCCAGTCAGAGAGCCCAGTCAGTTTAGGTATCTGGGCTCATGTTTCATCAGGTTTAGAGTTAGGTCATAGTCTCATGGCTCAGTGGTCCCATTAGGTCATGGTATTCAGTTTGGCTCAGAGCCCAGGGTCCAAAGTCATGGCTATCAGATTAAGGACTAGGGTCTTGTGGTTAGTTTAAGACTCCAGGGCCTAGGTCATTGATTAGGGCTCATTAGTTTGGCTCATTACATGGGCCTGGGCCAGGTAGGGCCTAGTTCAGGCCTAGGTTAGGGCCTAGAGTCTAGGGTTTGTGGTTTACAGTTTGGTTTTGGCCTTTTATAGTTTTTTAGGGTTTAAAAAAAAAATCAAGCAAACCAGAAGTAGGTTTATTTAGTTTATTTTATTTTATCTTAGTTTATTTATTTTAATTTTTAGGTTTATTTTTATTTTATTTAGTTTATTTATATATTAGATTTATTTAATTTTAGTTGAGGTTTTATTTTATTTTATTTTTTTAGGTTTAAGTTAGTTTATATTTTTTTGTTGTTTTAATTTAATTTTATTTTTAATTTAGGTTTATTTTTTTTATTATTAAGTTTTAGTTTAGTTTTTTATTTTATTTATTTTAGGTTTTAGGTTGTTATTTTGATTTATTTTAAGTTTTATTTTTAGCTTAGGTTTATTTTTTTATTTTATTTTATTTATTTATTTTAGATTTGGTTTAAGTTTATTTATTTTAGTTTAGTTTATTTTAGTTTATGTTTTTATTTTTATTTTATTTTGTTTATTTAATTTTGTTTATTTTATTTGGTGTTGTTTCATTTATTTTAGGTTTTATTTTATGTTTATCATTTAGGTTTATGTTTTTATTTTTTTTTTATTTAATTTTATTTTTATTTTATTTTTTTATTTTAGGTTTATCTATTATATAGGTTTATTTAAGTTTATTTTATTTTTAAGTTTAGGTTTATTTTATTTATCTTTTAGTTTTATTTATTATATTTTATATTTTTGTAGGTTAACATTAGGTTTAGTTATTATTTATATAGGTCATGTAGGGTTTAGTCAGGGTAGGGCCCAGGGCCCAGGGAGTGGTCATGGAGTGAAGAGGCTCTGGCTTAGGGCCCAGGTCAGGCCTAAGTGGCCTAGGGTCATTTTAGGAGCCTGTGTGGCTGGCCCAGGGCTCAGTGGCCCAGGATCAGGGCTCAGTGGCCTGTGGCCCAGGATCTCCTGTGGCTCATGGTTTAGGCCTGGTTCAGCCAGTTTCAGTGGCTTGTGGTCTCACTGCCATGTGGCTCAGGATCTAGCTTGTGGCTTTAGCCCAGTCTGAGGTTTTATCTTTTATTTTTTAATCAAATCAGGTAGGTTTTTAGTTTTTTAATTTGTCTTTATTTATATTTAGTTTTATTTTTATTTTATTGTTTTTATTTAGTAGTCAGGTTTAGGTAGTTTTATTTTTAGTTATTTTATATTTAGGTTTATTATGTTTTTAGTAGTTTAGTTTAGGTATTTTTTATTTTTATTTTTAGTGGGTTTTTTTTAAAAGAAAATCAAACCTGGTTTAGTTTATTTAGTTTATTTTTATTTATTTTAGTTTATTTTATTTTATTTTTTAGGTTTATTTTTATTTATATTTAGTTTAGTTTTATATTAAGTTTAGTTATTTTAATTTAGTTTTTTCATTTTGTTTATTTTAGTTAATATTCAAGTTTAGGTTTGTTTTAGTTTTTTTTTTTTTTCAAGTTTAAGTTTATTTTTTATAATTAGATTAGGTTTAGTTTTATATTTTCTTAGTTTAGGTTATTATTTTAGGTTTATTTTAGGTTTTATTTTATTTAGTTTAGGTTTATTTTAGTTTATTTTATTTTATTTAGGTTTAGGTTTAGTTTAGGTTTATTTATTTTAATTTATTTTTAGTTTGGGTTTTATTTTATTTTCTTATTTTATTTTATTTTAGGTTTAGTTTTATTTTGTTTTATTGTTTATATTTTATTTATTTAGGTTTGATTTTAAATTATTTTTTCATTTTATTTAGTATTTATTTTATCCATTATTTTATTTTTTTTTAATTTAAGTTTATTTTATGTTATTAGGTTTTCATTTTAATTTTATTTTAGTTTTTTTTTGTAGTTAAGGTTTTTTTTATTTTATTTTGTTTGTTATAATTTTATTTTATTTTATTATAGTAGGTTTTGGATTAGGTTTAAGATCAGGTTTTAATTTAGGTTTTATTTTATTTTATTTTATTATTTTATTTAGGGTTTGGTTTAGGGTTATGGTTTGTGGGTGTTGTGGTTAGGGTTTAGTTTAGGTTTAGTGCTCAGGGTAGATTTTAGTTTTGGGTTTAGTTTTTTGGTATTCATTTTGATGAGTTTAGGGTTATTTAGGTAGGGTAGTTTTAAAGTTTATGGTTTAGGGTTTGGGTTTAGTTTAGGGTTAAGGATTTAGCATTTGTGGTTTATGATGGGTTTTTAGTTTAGGGTTTCTCCTCCATCAAACCACTGCATTTGAGTAGCTGATCCACCATCATATCCCCATCTCTTCCACCATCACTAGCAACCTCTGTGTTCCTCTCACCACCATAACCACCACTACTGACCACACCACATCCATATCCACTAGCACCTTTAGATCCCCAACCACCACTGCGATAACCGCCAACTCCGCCTTCACCTCCACCGCCAAATCTTGACTGAGCCTGGCTGATGGTGATGTTCCTGCCATCAAGGTTCTACCCATTCTTAGGGCTTTTTTTTAAAATCAAAAGTGGGAGAATTTTATTGCGAAAAAGAAAGGGATAAAAGGTCCTTAATGGGGATAAATCTCTAAACTATCAAAGAGCTATAATTGGCCTAAAGATAAATCCCCCACCTATTACAAGAAAACCAAAGCAAAAGAAAGAAAAGACAAAACTAAGATAGAAATAGAACAAAATTTAAGAAGGCACCAAAGCCATCTATATCTCAAATCTTCTAAGAGATGCACAAACCACCTATAGCTCAAAGCCACAAACCTAAAAACTTAAGATAGAGATAAGCATTTATAAGGACAAGTTAAGTACAATAAAAGGAACAAAATGATAAAATCTTAGATAAGGCTCAGCTCCCACATTCATCTCAAGGAGCAACAAGATATGTGAGCATCCAAACTTTAAGAAGGGTTACAATAAAATATGGTTACCGGATAATATGGAAACATCCTAACCATCATATAACTTATGATTAAACCAAACAACCAACAACAAAGGGCTAGCCAAGTAGTATTTTATTTAGGTTTTTTTAATCTTAGGTTTATTTTAGGTCTATTTTAGGTTTTATTTATTTTAGTTTATTTTGTTTTAGTTTAGGTTTATTTTATTATGTATGTTATGTTTGGTTTTTTTTATTTATGGAATAGGTTTTATTTTTAGGTTTATTTTTATAGTTTGTTTATTTTAGTTTTTATTCCATTTTATTTTAAGTATATTTTATTTACGTTTAGGTTTTATTTTATTTAGGTTATTTTTTAGGTTTATTTTATTTTATTTAGTTTTTAGTTTTTTATTTATTTTATTTAGATTAGTTTTATTTTAAATTATTTTTATAGGTTTAGGTTTTATTTTATTTTATTTTATTTTATGTTGTTATTTTATTTATTTATTATTAGGTTTTATCCGCCTTTTAGGTTTTAGGTTTTGGTGGGTTAGGGTCTGGGTTGGCTAGGGTCTGCTTTAGGTGTATAGGCCTAGGGTTTTAGGATCAAGGTTTAGGTTTAGGTATGGTTTAAAGTTTTTAGGGTAGGGTCAGTGGTAGTTTTTAGGGTTTGGGTTTTATTTTATTTTTTATTTTTAAAGCAAACCAAGACGCTTATTTTAGTTTATTTTTTTTATTTATATTAATTAAATTTATTATTTATTTAGGTTTTATTTTATTTAGTTTATTTATTTTATTTTAATTTTATTTATTTTAGGTTTTAGTAGGTTTAGTTTTCAATTTAGTTTTATTTTTTATATTTTTTAGGCTTATGTTTTATTTTTATTTCTAGTTTAGGTTTAGGTTTTATTTTATTTTATGTGTGTTTTAGGTTTTATTTTAGGATTTTATTTTAAGTTTAGGTTTATGTTTGTTTTTAGTTTATTTTATCCTATTTAGTTTAGGTTTAGGTTTAGGTTTTTCTTATTTTAGGTTTATCTTTAGGTTTTATTTAATTTAGTTTATTTTATTTTAGTTTATGTTTAGTTTATTTTATTTTATTTTAGGTTTAGATTTTTTTTAGTTTAGGGTTTAGGAATTATTTTTATTTATTTTTAGTTTTTAAAGTTATTTAGATTAGGTTTTATTTAGTTTTTTATTAGGTTTATTTTATTTTATTTTAGTTTGGTATTTATTTAGGTTTTATTTTTAGTAGTTTAGGTTTATTTATTTTATTTTAGTTTAGTTTATTTTATTTTCATTTTAGGATTTGGTATGTGGTAGGTGGTAGTTTATGTTTTATTTTATTTGTTTTATTTTATTTATTTTGTTTAGTTTATTTATTTTATTTAAGGTTTATTTAGTTTAGGTTTAGGATTTAGCTTTTGGGGTGTGGTTTGGTGTGGTAGTTAGTAGGGTTTAGGGTTTGGGGTTTTGGGTTTAGGTTTAGGTTTAGGTTTTTGTTTGGTTTAGGGTTTATGGTTTAGGGTTTTGGTTTCAGGGTTTATAATTTAGGGTTTAGGGTTTAAGGGTTTTAGAGTTTAGCGTTTACATTTTTGGTTTATGGTTCATGTTTCAGTTTAGGGTTTTAGATTTTTTTGGTTTTTTTTTAACGAAGAACAAATTCAAATTTAACATTTCTTCTTTCGATTTCATCAACCAAATAGCACACCAAGTTTTCTAAGAGCCAAACAATGACATAGACCAAAATTTAGCACTCATAGAGAATATCAAAAACCCTAGATAACTAGAACCATCTCTACTATAAAGACACAGTTCCATATGCAATGCGATCAGACCATTCTTCAATTTCTCCTCCATAACTAGCCTCTAAGTGTGATCCACCATCATATCTCATCTCTCCTCCGCCACCATGATTGTAACCTCCATCACTCCTCCCTCCTCCCTAATCACCACTGCTCTGACCACCACTTCCTTGTCCACCAGCACCTCTAGATCCCCCACCTCCACTGTGATAATCGATGTCTCTACCATCGCCTCCACCGCTAGATCTAGATTGAGCTGACTGGTGATGTTCCCGCCAAGGTTCTCTTTTAGGGTTTAGTTTAGGTTTATTATATTTTACAGTTCAGATTTATTTTTTAATTTATTTAGTTACTTTAGGTATATGTTTAAGGTTAGGGGTTTAGGGTTTAAGATAGTGTTTAGGGTTTTTGTGGGGTTTATTCTTTTTTGGGTTTAAGTTTGTAGATTAGGTGTAAAGTTTTTTAGGGTTTAGGATTTAGGGTTTAGGGTTGTAGCTTTAGGGATGTAGGTTTAGGTTTTAGGGTTTAGGGCTTAGAGTTTAGGGTTTAGGGTTTAGGACTTAAGGTTTAAAAGTTTTTAATTAGTAAAACCCATAGGTATTATTTAGTTTTTTGTCATGTTTATTTTTTATCTTTTTATTTATATAGTTTAGTTTATTTATCTTAGTTTAGGTTTTATTTTAGTTTATTTTGCTCATGTAAGTTTAGGATTATGTTTTAGGTTTTAGGCCTGGGGTAGGGTCTTGTAGGTCAGAGGTTTGTGGTAGGTCAGTGGCTCTGTATTGGGTTGTGAAGTTTAGGTTGAGTTTTTTTCTTTATTTAGGGTTTAGGGTTTGGGTTTGGGTTGGATTTATGTTTATTGTTTAGGGTTTAGGGTTGTTTAGGATTTAGGTTTAAGGTTTTGATTAAAATTAAGTAAAACACTCTCCCAAGTCCCGATGTGAAATGTGGAGGGTTGCAATAGTAGTCATACCAGAAAACTTGTCAAATAATCATGACATGAATCCTTTAATCTTGTGTTAATGATAGGCATCCTGACGACCGTATGGCTTGAATACTGAAAATGTGGTCACGACGGGTCTAGGTGTTAAATAAGCAAGGGTTCCCACATTATGGATGAATGCGCAAAGAATTTAGTCCATGAAACTAGAATTAGGTTAGGATCTTGGAATATAGACGCTACGTGTAAATTAATGGAATTAATAGATATTATGGTTCATAGAAAGATAAATATTTCATGTGTTCAAGAAACTAAATTGGTTGGGGAGAAGGCCAAGGAGATTAATAGTTTAGATTTTAAACTTTGGTATTCAAGTAGAAGTTGAACTAGAAAAGGTGTAGGTGTGATTATAGAAAAAATTTTGAAAGATAATGTTATAAATATTAATGTGGAGATAGAATTATAACTTTAAAGATTGTTGATACTAAGATTATCAATATTATAAGTGTTTATGCTCCTCAAGTAGGTTTGGATGTAAGCTCAAAAGAAAAATTTTGGAATGAATTAGAGGGATTAATACAAAAGATACCTCTTGAATAATAAGTATTTATTGGAGGAGATTTAAATGGACATGTTGGAAGAGTGGGAAAAGATTTTAAAAGTATTCATGGTGGTTATGGATTTGGAGTGACTAATGAAGAAAGTAGGACTATATTAGATTTTGCTTTAGCTTATGATTTTGTAGTTGCTAATACTTTATTTAAGAAAAGACAAGAACATATTAGTACTTATAAAATTGGATCTAGTAAAACATAGAATGATTATTTTTTTATAAGAAAAAAAAGATTATTTAGATTGTAAAGATTGTAAGGTCATTCCAAGCAAAAGTTTAAGTACCCAAAATCAATTGTTAGTTTTAGATTTTAAGATGAAAGATTGTAAGAGGAAATATAAATCAAATTATTGCCCTAGGATTAGATGGGGACACTTAAGGAACACAAATAAAAATATTTTTAAGAACAACCTACAATAGCTTAATATTTGGGATGTTCATAAGGAAGCTAATGTTATGTGGAAAAAAATAGCAAGCAAAATTAAGTAAGTTGCTAAAATAAAAGCTGGAGAATTGAAAGGAAAAACTTCTTTAAAAAAATAGTTGGTGAGTCGAGTGCAAAAAAAAAAAGAAATAAGAAGCATTGTTATAAAACTTGGTTTAGATGTAAAAACTTGGAGAATTGGGAAAGATATAAAGTGTCCTATAGAGATTCTAAGAAAGCAATATAATGCAAAAAAATTTAGCTTTTAGTGATTTATACAATAGATTAGATACCAAAGAAGGTGAAAGATGTATGCATAAGTTAGCCAACCAAAGAGATAGGAGAAGTAAAGACCTAGTTCAAGTGAGGTGTATTAAGGAAGAAAATAATAAAGTTCTTTTCTTAGAAAAAGATATTGAAAATAGGTGAATGAAGTATTTTGATAAACGTTTCAATGAAGGATCTGAAAGTACAATTCATTTTAGCAACTTTAATACCCTAAACAAAAATAGAGAGAATTTTATCATCGTATAGTAAGTCGAAGTTTGAAAACTTTAAAGCAAAATGAAATATGGAAAGTAGTAGGATGATATTTGGAGAAAGAGTTTTTTGGCTCCTATATTTAACAATAAAGGTGATGAGTTGTACAAATTTTAGAGGAATTAAGTTAATGTGTCATACATTAAATTATGGGAGAGAGTAATTGAGCATAGGTTACAATGTGATACAAAAGTTTCTCACAATCAGCTTGGTTTCATGCTAGGTAGATGGATGCTATACATTTGTTAAGAGGTTTGATGAAAGTATAGAGAAAGTAAGGAGGATCTACATATGATATTTATTGATTTAGAGGAAGCTTATGATAAAGTCTCAAGAGATGTTCTTTGGAGAGTTCTAGAATAGAAAGGAGTTAATATTAGTTATATTCAAGTAATTAAGGATATGTATACTAGAGCTATTACTTGTGTCCAAACACAAGGAGGATTGACAAAATATTTTCCTATTTCAGTTGGATTACATCAAGGATCAACTTTAAGCCCTTATCTTTTTTTTTCTTTAGTTATGGATGTTCTTACTAGGCATTTATAGGAAGATGTACCTTGGTGTATGCTTTTTGCTGATAACAATCTTCTTGTTGATAAGACTAGAAAGGGAGTCTAAGAGAAACTTGAATTATGGAGGTCAACATTAGAGTCTAAACATTTTCATTTAAGTAGATCTAAAACTGAATATATGGAGTTGTAGAAGCTCTAGTGTTGTGACATTAGGTGAACAAGTCATTAATAAGAGTGAGCTATTCATATATTTAGGTTCTATTATTCAAAATGATGGCGAAATAGATGGAGATGTTATTAGTAGAATTTAAGTTGGATGGTTGAAGTGGAGGAATGCATCTGGTATGTTGTGTGATAAAAAAGTTCCACTTAAACTTAAGGGAAAATTTTATAAGATGTTGGTAAAACCTGCAATGACTTATGGTGCAGAATGTTGGCCAATAAAATAGAAGCATAAGTCTAAGTTAAGTGTTACAGAGATGAGGATGCTCAGGTGGATGAGTGGATTTACTCTTAGAGATAAAATGCAAAATGAGTATGTTCAGGAAAAAGTTGGAGTAGCTCTAGTGGCAGATAACAATAGAGAGAGTCACCTTAGATTGTTTGGCCACATAAAGCATCGATCGTCTGATGACCCAATTAAGAGAGTAGATGTATTAGATTTTCCTTATGTTAAGAAAGGTAGAGGTAGACCTAAAAAAGACTTGATTAAGATGTATAAAAAATGACCTAAGTATACTTGAATTAAATGAGAATTTGACACATAATAGGACATAATGGAGACAAAGGATTCATGTAGTCGACCTCATTTAGTGGGATGAAGGCTTGGTATTGTTGTTGTTGTTGTTGTGGTCTTAAATTTAAGTAAACTAGTATGTTTACATTTATTTAGTATATTTAGCATTTTTATTTATTTTAGTTTACTTTATTTCTTATTTTTATTTTGGTTTATTTTTTATTTTAATTTAGTTTAGTTTATTTATTTTAGGTTTATTTATTTTTTTAGGTTTTTTATTTTAGTTTATTTTTTTTACGCTTTAGGCTTTAAGTTTATTTTTTAGTGAGATTTATTTTAATTTTATTTTATTTTAGGTTTTATTTTTTTTTATTTAGTTCAGTTTAGGTTTTATATTATTTCAGTTTAAGTTTTTTGGTTTGTATTTTAATTTTTTTTATGTTTTATTTTTAGTTTAGTTTAGGTTTATTTTAGTTTATTTTATTTTACTTAGTTTAGGTTTAGGTTTAGGTTTAGTTTATTTTAGGTTTAGGTTTAGGTTTTAATTATTTTAGTTTAGTTTATTTTATTTTAGGTTTTTTTATTTTAATATGTTTATTTCATTTTATTTTAGGTTTAGGTATTTTAGTTTAGGTTTAGGTTTTATTTTTATTTATTTTAGGTTTATTTTATTTTTTATTTAGTTTTATTTTATATTTAAGTTTATTTTATTTTATTTATGTTGGTTTTTATTTTATTTGGTTTTATTCTTATGTTCATTTTATTTTAGTTGTTTAGTTTTATTTAATATTTTATTTTTTTATCTTATCTTTATTTAGGTCTTGGTTTTATCAGTTTATTTTAGGTTTATTTTATCTTATTATCTTTATCTTTGGTCAGGTCAGGCATATTTATCTCTTTTAGGCCCATTTAGCCCAGGGCCTAAGAGGCCTAGTTAGGGCCCATGGCCTGTGTCAGTTAGCCCAGTGGCCCAGGGTCCAGTAGGGGTTTAGGGCCCAGGGCCTGGGTCCATGATCTGGGCCCAGGGCCTAGCCACAGTGGGTCAGTGGCCCAGAGCCTGTGGCCCCAAGCCCAGGGCCTGGCAGGCTCAGTGGTCCATCTGGCCTGTATTCAGGTCAGGCCCAGGGCCTGGCCCAGTCATGCCCAGAGCCCTGGGCCTAGCGCTCAGGGCCTTAGTGAGGCCTGGGTCTGGGTCTTGGCTTACTCAGTGGCTCAGCCTAGGGGCCTGGGTCTTGGGGGCCCAGGTCAGATCTCTGCTGTCATTTCAGGCCCACAACCCAGCCTTAGGCATCTTGGCCCTGGGGGTCAGGTTTATGGTCAGTGCCCAGGGCCCAGGCTCTGATCAGTGATCATGCCCAGGGCCCAGAGTCCTGGGACCCATGGTTGAGGCTCAGGTCATTTTAGGCACGAGCCTGGATCCAGGGTCGCAAGCTCAGGGCCTAGGTCTTAGGGCCCAGGGTCAGGGTTTTAATCAAAGAGACGGCATTTAGCATTTAGCTATTTAGTTTATTTACATTTTTTTAGGTTAATCTTTATCTATAGGTCCATCTTAGGTTTAGCTCAGCTCATGTCCATCTTTTATTTATTTATTTTATTTTTTTAGGTTTATTTATTCATTTAGGTAGGTTTATGTTTATTTTACTTTAAGTAGGTTTAAGTCATCTTAGGTATCTTAGGTTTTATTTATAGCTTAGGTTAATTTTAGTTTATTTAATCTATCTTGCAAAAGGTTTGGTTTAGTTTAGTTTATTTTAGGTTTAGGTTTATATTTATTTTAATTTAGCATATTATTTAGGTAGATTTATTTTATTTTATTTTGGTTTATGTTTAGTGGGTAGGATATTTTTATTTATTTTCATCTTAGGTTTATTTAGGTTATTTATTTATTTTTATCTTTAGGTCGATTCATTTTATCTTATGCCTAGGTTTTATTTTAGGTATTTTATTTATTTTAGTTTAGGCTTATTTATTTACTTAGTTTTATCTTTATCTTATCTTTATTAGGTCAGGTGACCAGGTTTATGTATCTTTATTTAGGTCTGGCCTTATTATTTATTTTTAGGTTTATCTTTTAGGCCCAGATCTTAGGCTCAGGCCTGTGGCCTGGGTTGTGGTTGTTTTGGCCTTGGGCTCAGTGGTCAGGGCTGGGGTAGGCCTGAGCCCAGGGTCAGCTCAAGATCTTGGGTAGGGCCCAGGGTCAGTTTAGGGTTTAGGGTTTTAGTCTGGGTAGTCATGTAGTGGTGTAGACAGGGTTTGGAGATTTGTAGGGGGTTTAGGTCAGTGGTAGGGTTTAGGGTTTGTGTAGGAGTGTGTGGGGTGAGTTTAGGGAAGAGTTTAGGGTTTAGGGTTTAGAGTAGGGTGTGTAGGTTAGGGTTGGGTGGTGGTAGTAGAGTTTTAAGAGTTAAAATTTTATTACAATAACAAAGAAAATGATACAATGTCTTTAAGAGGGTAAAGCTCAAAGATCACTCTTAGAGCTACAAGGAACCTAAAGAGCTATACCCCCATCTATGTACAATGGAAAAACAAAGAGAAAAAGCAACAGCTAGAAAAGTAAAAGAGGAAAAGATAGATTAAGACTAGTACATTATAAGAAAGAAAATAATCAAAAGACTAGTCAGCAGTAGCTCATGATCCTTTTTGGGAGGCAAGATAGCAAGATCCACATCAATAGTTCTTGAGTTGACTGAGTAACGATCATTCCATCTAAAATGTTCCAACCTATAAATGAAATCTGTTAAACACTACAAAAGCAATAGTCATAGCTAACAAGAATAAGGATAAAGAAATTTATTAGAGAGAGCAGAGAAAGAGAAGGCTCAGGCTCAATTAAGATCTTCTTAGGAGGAAATAATGCATATGAGCATCCAAACTTCTTAAGAAGGGCTATATTCATATGCAATGCTACAAACCAAAAATGAAGATGTGGGTAACATCAATATCATAGCCAACATTCTTGATACAAAGAAAGAATGCAAAACTTCGAAACCCCATTAGCAAATAAAGAAATAAAGAAAGCAATCAAACAACCAAAACAACAAAACCATAGAGCAATCACAAACAAATAACCACCCGTAAGATACAACAAGGTCGGATAGAGCCACCACCAGCAAGGAAGAATTCAAAAGGACAAGCCAATTCATAAGCATAGCAACATCTAATACAATAGCCTAGAAAGAACTAAAATAAAATAAAAAATAAGAACAACCATCATTCAAATAGACATCAAAGATCTAAGCAAGGGAGATCCACAACCATTCATTAGTAGACACTAGACCAATCCGTAGAGAAAAGGATGCCATCAATCCAAAGAAAAGGATAAAAGCCACCAATAAAATCGCCATAACTAGGTCAGGAAGGAAAAAAACCACAAAGTAGCTATCCTCATGCCAATCAAAATAGAAAACAACCAACTAATAGAAATCCCTAACATAAACTAGGAGAAATAACCAAAAACTATTGAAAAGACCAAAGATAATCAAATTTTGAAGAGACCAACAGCTGCCACTCAACAACAAACCATAATAGCAGAGGATCCAATATCAAAAGGGGACGGCCAGCCAAAACAAAAGGCTAACCCAAAATAAAGCCTAAAATAGGTGGAAAAAGCAACAGCAAGCATAGCCACAACCCCCTAGAGATCATCAAAAAAACCAAAAAATAGAAATGGTAGTCACCCAGCCAAACAAACAACCAAGGGAAAAAAACCAAGGAAGGCCACCCAACCACCAAGAATAAATGAGGAAGGAGAGAAAACAGCCGAGGCAAGTAAAGTCCCTCCAACCCCCATAGATCTAGCAGTCACCACAAAGGAGAAAATAGAAAATCATCAAAAGGAGCTACCACCAATCAACCAATCTGATGAAAAATGTTTTATTTAATTTATTTATTTACTTTATTTATGCTTTTTAGTTTATTTAGGTTTATGTTTAGGTTTTTATTTTTTTGTTTAGGTTTAGGTTTATTTTTTAGTTTTATTTATGTTTAGTTATTTATTTATTTTAGTTTAGTTTAGGTTTATTTTTTTATTTAGTTTATTTAGTTTTATTTTTTTAGTTATATTTTTATTTAGTTTTAGGTAAGTTTAGCTTTATTTTTGGTAGTTTATATTTATTTAGTTTAGTTTATTTATTTATTATGGTTTATTATTTTTATGATTATTTAGTTTAGATTAAGTTTATGCTAAGTCAGGTCAGGTTTATAGTTTAGTTTTTATAGGTTTACTCTTTAGTAGGTCAGCTCAGGTAGGTCATGTTGCTAGATCATTAGGTTGGGGTTTTATTATTTAGTCAGGTTTTTTATTTATTTAGTAGATATAGGTCAGGTCAGGTCAGCCTAGCCCAGGTTTTAGGCTCTTTATTTAGCTCAGGTAGGTTTTTAGTCAGGTTATTTATATTCATTTTAGGCTCAGCCTGTTTTATTTATATTTAGATTTAGCCTAGATCAGATTTTATTATAGGCTCACTTAGGTTTAGGTAGGTTAAGTTTAGTTATTCTAGGTAGGTTTAGGCTCAATTTATAGTTTAAAGTTAGCTCAGTTGTCCAGGTTAGCATTTAGTCACTTAGTTTTATTTACATATTTAGGTTTATTTTATTTATCTTAGTCAAGCTAGGTTTAGGCCTAGGCTTTATTAATTTAGGATCAGTTTAATATTTATTTTAGCCTAGGTTTTACAGGTCAGGTTGTGATCAGTTTAGGTCCCAGTTATTTTAGGTTTAGTGTGCAAGTAGGTCATTTAGATATTTATTTTATTTATTTAGCTTGGCTCAGGTTTTAGGTGGCTCATGTTGGGGTCAGGTTTATTTAGCTAAGGTATTTTAGGTTTAGTTAGTTTTAGTTTTCATTATGTGTTTGGTTTATTTATTTAGGTGGTTTTGTAGTAGATTTAGGTAGATCTAGTCAAGTGATTTAGGTATTTAGTAGCTCAGTTTATGCTATTTTATTTACTATTATTTAGTTTGTATTTTATTTATTTATTTGAGGTTTAGGTTTAGTTTAACTTTTTATTTTTATTTTATTTATTTTAGTCTTTTAGATTTAAGTTTAGGTTGCTTTTAAGTCTAAGTTTAAGTTTAATGTTATTTTAAGCCTAGGTTTATTTTAATTTAGGTTTAGGTTGGTTTATTTTATTTAGTTTAGTTAGTCATTTAGTATTTAAGTTAATTTTAGTTTATTTTATTTAAGTTTATTTAAGCTTAGGTTTTTTTGATCTTTAGTTTATTTTAGTTTAGGTTTTATTTATTTATTTTAGTTTTAACTTAGGTTTCATTTTAGGTTTTAGGTTTAGCTTTAGCCAGTTTTTTATTTTTAGTAGGGTTTGTGGCCCAGTTTTTAGGTTTCCCAGTTAGTAGTGGCTCAGCCCAGGGCCCAGTGCCCAGTTTATAGGTTTGGTTTGATTTTGGCCTGGTTAGGCCCAGGGTTTTGACTCAGGCTCTGGCCCATCAGGTCCTAGTACCCAGCCTTAGGTAGCCTCAGGGCCTAGATCTTTAGCTCAGCCCCAGGTTGCCTCAGGCTTTATCAGAGAGTCATTCTGGTCTCCTCAGTTTTAGGCCCATTTAGGTGGCCTATGGCCCAGGGTAGCCCAGTGGCCTAGGGTCTAGTTTTTGGCTGCTGCTCAGGGCCCAGGTCAGTAGGGCTCAGTGGCTATGGATCAGTCTGGCCTGGCCTAAAGTGGCCTGGAAGCCCATCCCATGATTAGCCCAGTCATGTGTTTTACTCCCATCTTAGTTTAGTTTTCTTTAGCTCATGGTTATTATTATTTTTAGGTTTATTTAGTAGCATTTAATCATTTAATATTATCTTATCTTATGTTGTTTTTATCTATCCAGGTTTTATTAGCATTTTTTTTAGTTTAGGTCATTTATCTTAGTTTAATTTGATCTTTATCTTTATTATATTTTAGTCTTAGGCTATCAGTTAGTTATATTTGTTTTATTTATTTGCAGTGGTTTTATTTATTTAAAGGTTTTATCTTAGTTTTAGGATTTTGAATCCATCTTCTATTTATTATTTATTATCCATTTAGTATTGGCCTTTTTAGGTCAGGGTCAGTTGAGGGTTTAGGTTTAAGCCCAGGGTATGGTTTTAAAGCATGGGTTTAGTGGTGTATTTATCTTAGTTGTTTATACCACACCATTTAGTTATTTAGGTTATCTTTTAGTTTTGTGGTTTTTTTTTTTAGGTTTTATTTATTTTAGTTTAGTTTCTCTTTATTTTCTGGTTTAGTTTATTTTATTTTATTTTTACATTTAGGTTTTTATGTGTTTAGTTTAGATTATAATTTTAATTTATTTTAGGTTTACTTTTAGGTTTATGTTTTATTTATTTATATTTTATTTTATTTTAGGTTTATTGCATTTTTTATTTTAGGTTTAGTTTTATTTTTTAATTAGTTTTTTTTTAGTTTTGGATTTTATTTTATTTTAGTTTAGTTTTAGTTTTATTATATTTTCCCTTTAGGTTTAATTTAGGTTTAAGTTTAGGTTTTATTTTTTATTTTATTTTTTATTTTATTTTGGTTTATGTTTTATTATTTATTTTATTTTAGGTTTTATTTAGTCGGTTTAGGATTTTATCTTTTGGAGTTTAGATTTTAGGGTTATGGGGGTTTATGATTTAGGTTTATGGTTTAGGTTAAGGGTTTAGTGTTTGTGGGTAGTTTGGGTTTAAGTTTTAATGGTTTAAGATTTAGGGTTTAAGGTTTAGTATTTCAGTTCAGTTTTAGTTGAGGGTTTAGGGTATTTGGGTTTTTTTTTTAACATACAACAAATTCATATTCAGCATTTCTTCTTTTCAAATTCATCAACCAAGTAACACACTAAGTTTTCTAAGACACAAGCGATGATATAGATCAAAAATGCACATGCATAGAGCAAATCAAAACCCATAGATAACTAGAACCATCTCTGCTATAAAGACACAGCAAGCAGATTGATCAACCATTCTTTAGTTTCTCAAGTTCCCATCAACTACTTTGGCCTCGAGTAGAGATCCACCATCATATCCCTCTGCCACCACACTGCTATAACCTCCATCACTTCTCCTCAGAATCCACCACCGCCCCCCACCACCACCATTACCTCTAGATCCCCACCACCACCACTAACACCACCGCCTTCTCTCCACCGCTAGATCTAGACTGAGGGATCTATGATGTTCTCTGCCATCAAGATTATGCCTTTTCTGGGGTTTAGGTTTAATTAGTGGTTTAGTTTATTTTAAAATTTAGTTACATTAGGTTTAAGTTTAGAGTTTAGGGTTAGGCCAGGGTAGGGTTTAGGGTTTAAGGTTTATGCTTTAGGTTTAGTGTTTAGGTTTAGGATTTAGGGATTAGGTTTAGGTTAGTATAGTTATCTTGGCCTGTGGTTTTTAGTGTAGGGTAGGTAGGGCCCAGGTCAGTAGGTATCAATATTTTAGCTAGGGCCCAGGATCTTTTTGATCTGGGGTTTAAAGCCCAAGCCTGTCATCAGCTTGGGCCTTAGGCCTGAGCTCAGTGCACCCAGCCTAGTATAGGGTGTTCACAGCCTAGGGCTTTCATTTTAGGTTTAGGGCTCAGGGCCTAGTCTGGCTGGCCTAGGTTTGAAGGGCCTAGGGCCTCAGGTCCAGGGTCCAATTTTTGCCTATTTTGGGGGGTTTTTTTTTTTAACAAAGAACAAATAGATCCCATTTTTGATTTTAGTTTCTGTCCGGTTTTATCTTATTTTTAGGTTTAAGTTTATTAGGTTAGGTTTGGTTTTATTTTTTTTAATTTATTTAGTTACTTTAGTTTAGTTTGAATTTGGGATTTTTTAGGGTTATGATTTAGGTTAAGGGTTTTTAGTTTGGGGTTTAGGGTGTGGATTAAGTGTTTTTTTGCTTTAGGGCCGGGGTTTAGGATTAAGATTGGGTTAGTGTTATAGGTTTTATTTTAGTGTTTAGGATTTTGATTTAAGATTTTAAAAAAAATCAAGCAAGTTTGGTATTTATTTATTTTATTTTATTTTATTATTTTTTTTTATTTTATTTTTAGGTTTATTTTTTATTTTATTTATTAGTTTATTTTATTTTAGGTTGATTTATAGGTTTATTTTTATTTATTTTTTGGTAAGTAGATAGTCATTTGAGTTTATATTTATTTTTTAATAGTTTAGCCTAGGTTTAGGTTTATCATTAGGTCAGGTTATGTTTATGCCTTTAGGTCTAGTAGGATTTTAGCTCATTCATCTAAGATCAGCTCAGGCCTTAGGTTTCTTTATTATTTAGCAGTTTATCTATAGGTTTAGCTTCCATTTATCTTACTGTCAGGTTTATCTTAGTCAGCTCAGGTTTAGGGCTCTGTGGTAGGGCTCAGGGTTTCATTATCTCTTTGGGTCTGGGGCCAGTGGCTCAGTTGGTATACTGGGGTATTATTAGGGTTTAGGTCCTCATGATCTTTGGCCTTGGGTCCAGTCAGGATAGGGTCTGGGTTGTCTTGCCCAGGTGCAAGCTCAGTTTAGTGTCATGTGGCTCCTGCCTGCCCAGTGTCTTAGGGCCCACATGCAGGTCTTAAAGATCTGGGCTCAGCGCTCAGCATCAACCAGTCATGCCTCATGATAGGTCCTAGGTCTAAAGCCTAAAGGGATCAGGGCTCTCCCAGGTCACTGGCCTGCAGTCAGGTCAGATCAGTGCCTGTGCGCTCATGGCTCAGCCCTGGCTCCATGGCCTGCATTCAGTAGCCTGTAGCCCAGCCTGGGGCCCAGGCCCCACTCCAGGCCGATCTAGGGCTAGATCAGTCGCCTGTGCCCAGGGCCCAAGATCAGCCGCCTGTGGTCAGGGCCTGGCCTGTCAGCTCAGTGATCATGGGCCCGCCCAGGGCCTCTCAGGCTGGGCCTGAACAGGGCTCAGGCGCAGAACTCCAGTGTCAGCTGGGTCAGCCTCAGGTCTCTGGGCTCAGATCTATTTCTGTGAGCTTCCACGATCTTTAATCAAACAAACCCAACAAGTTAGTCTTTACTTATCTTATGTTTTTAGGCTCATTTTATTTTATTTCTTTACTAGCCTAGATTTTATCTTAGTAGCTCTGCCAATCTTGCCCTAGGCCTACATTTATGTTTATCTTCACATACATCTTATCTTTATCAGTGCAGTCATCTTCTCAGGCCTTTTTAATTTACCCTTTAGGGCCTAGGTTATAGGATATCTTAACCTTATTTTAGTCTTATCTTTAGTAAGCCTAGTTAATTTTATCTTATTAGCCTAGTTTATTTATTTAGTTTAGGTTTAGTTTTTTTATTTATATTTTAGTTTAGGTTTTATTTTTATTTATTTTTTTTTGGTTTTATTTTTTAGTTTATTATTTAGGTTTAGGTTTTATTTATTTTATTTTATTTTATTTTAGGTTGATTTTATTTTTATTTTATGTCCAGGTTTTATTTTAGGTTTTTTTTTTAGTTTAGTTTAAGCTTTTATTTTATTTTATTTTTAAGTTTAGGTTTAGGTTTAGGTTTTTAGAGTTTAGGGTTTAGGGTATCGAGTTTAGGGTTAAGGTTAGTGTTTAAGGTTTAGGGTTTAGTGTTTTTTAATGGAAAGGTTAGAATTTTATTACAATAAAAGAAATAGAAACAGCTAAAAAAGTAAAAGAGTAAAAGACACATATTAAGACTAGTCAATATAAGTAAAAAATAATCAAAAGACTAGTCAGTAGTGGCTCATGATCCTTTTTTGGAGGCAAGATAGCAAGATCCACATCAACAGCTTTTGAGTTTATTGAGTAACGATCATTCCATTTGAAAAGTTCCAACCTATAAAAGAAATCAAAAAACAAAGGCAATAAATATAGCTAACAAGAACAAAGATTAAGAATACAATTAGAGAGAGTCGAGAAAGAAAAGGCTCAATTAAGATTATCTCAAGAGGCAACAATGCATATGAGCATCCAAACTTCCTAAGAACGCATGCTCATATGCAATGCTACCAACCAAAAGTGAAGATATGGGTAACATCAAAATATCATAGCATTCCGATACAAGCCAACATCAAAAGAAAGTAGCTTAGAACCCCAGATTAGTGGGCCATTTTATCTTTTATTTTATTTAGTTTAGTTTATTTATTATAGGTTTATTTATTTTAGTTTAGGGTTTTATTTTAGTTTATTTTAGGTTTAAGTTTATTTCTTAGTTGTGTTTTATTTTTATTTTATTTTTTATGCTTAGGTTTTATTTTTTATTTGTAGTTTTAGGTTTAGGTTTTTATTTTATTTTTTTTAGGTTTACATTTTACTTTGTTTTTTAGGTTAATTTTTAGGTTTTATTTTTTGTTTAGGTTTAGGTTTATTTTTAATTTATTTTATTTTATTTAGTTTAGGTTTAGGTTTAGGTTTAGTTTATTTTAGGTTTAGGTTTAGGTTTAATTTATTTTAGTTTAGTTTATTTTAGTTTAGGTTTGGTTTATTTTATTTTATTTTATTTTTTGGATTATAGAGGAATTAAGTTAAATGGGAGACATTAAAATCATTAGATGTATATTTTCTTTCACATGCCTAGATCTACTATGGATGCTATACATTTGTTAAGAGGTTTGATGGAGAAGCATAGAGAAAATAAGAAGGATCTACATATGATATTTATTGATTTAGCTTATGATAAAGTCTCAAGAGATGTTCTTTGGAGAGTTCTAAACGAAGATTAATATATTCAAGTCATTAAGGATATGTATACTAGAGTCGTAATTGTGTCCAAACACAAGGAGGTTTGACAAAATATTTTCCTATTTCTTGGATTACATCAAGGATCAACATTAAGCCCTTATCTTTTTACTTTAGTTATGGATGTTCTTACAGGCATTTACAAGAAGATGTACTTGCTTTTGTCGATGATATTCTTCTTATTTATAAGACTAGAGAGGGAGTCAAATAGAAACTTAAATTATGGAGGTCAACTTTAGAGTCTAAAGGTTTTCATTTAAGTAGATCTAAAACTGAATTTATGGAGTGTAATTTTAGTTGTAGAAGTTTTATTGGTAGTGTTGTGACTTTAGGTGATCAAGTCATTAACAAGAGTGAGTATTATTTAGGCTCTATTGTTCAAAATGATGGTGAAATAGATGGAGATGTTATTAGTAGAATTCAAGTTGGATGGTTGAAGTGGAGAATCTAGCCTATTATGTGATAGAAAAGTTCCACTTAAACTTAAGGGAAAATTTTATAAGATGGTGGTAAGACCAGAATGACTTATGGTGTAGCCAATAAAAGAGAAACATAAGACTAAGTTAAGTGTTACATAGATGAGGATGCTCACATGGATGAGTGGCTTTACCCTTTGAGATAGAATGCAAAATGTGTATGTTAGGGAAAAAGTTGGAGTAGCTCCAGTGGTAGATAAGATTAGGGAGAGTCACCTTAGATGGTTTGGCCACATAAAGCATCATCATGACCGACAGAGAGTAGATGCATTAGATTTGCCTTATGTTAAGAAAGGTAGAGACCTAAAAGACTTGGTTAAGATGTATAAAAATTATCTTAGTATGCTTGAATTAAATGAGAATTTGACAAATAATAGGACACAATGGAGATGAAGGATTCATGAAATACCTAGTGGGATTAAGGCTTGTTGTTGTTGATGTTGTTTGTTGTTGTATTTTTATTTTTGGATTAGTTTTTTTTTAGTTTAGGGTTTAGGTTTAATTTTTTATTTATTTTTAGGATTATTTTTTTAGCTTTAGGTTTTTATTTAGTTTTTATTATATTTTATTTTAGGTTTATTTTATTTTTATTTTACATTTAGTTTTTATTTTAATTAGGTTATTTATTCTTAGCTTTATTTATTTTTTAGTTTAGTTTAGGGTTTAGGGTTTATTGCTGAAAAAATAGGTACAAGAAGACCGTATTAGAGACTAAACTCAAAAAGAAAAAAAACTACTGCTCAAATGAGGAGAATCCTAAAGAGTTTAGTCCCTAAACATTCATCAAACAACAACAATAACAACAACAAGAAGCCTTTATCCCACTGGTGGTCACATGAATCTTCTCATTGTGTCCTATTATGTGTTAAATTCTCATTTAATTCAAGTATACTAAGGACATTTTTATACATCTCAACCAAATCTTTTAGGTCTACCTCTACCATTCTTAACATAAGGCAAATCTAATGCATCTACTCTCATGCTTTTGTGGCAAAACCATCTAAGGTGACTCTCTCTAATCTTATCTGCCACTCGAACTACTCCAACTTTTTCTCGAACATACTCTTTTTGAATTTTATCTCTAAGAGGAAAGCCACTCATCCACCTGAGCATCCTCATCTCTATAACACTTAACTTAGTCTTATGCTTCTCTTTATTGGCCAACATTCTCGCACTATAAGTCATCATGTGTCTTACCACCTATAAAATTTTCCCTTAAGTTTAAGTGGAACTTTTCAATCACACAACAAGCTAGATGCATTCCTCCACTTCAACCATCCTTCTTGAATTCTACTAATAACATCTCCATCTATTTCACCATCATTTTGAACAATAGAGCCTAAATATCTGAATCGCTCACTCTTATTAATGACTTGTTCACTTAATGTCACAACACTACCACTATAACTTCTATAACTAAAATTGCACTCCATATATTTAGTGTTAGATCTACTTAAATGAAAACCTTTAGACTCTAATGTTAACTTCCATAATTCAAATTTCTTTGGGACTCCCTCTCTAGTCATATCAACAGGAAGAATGTCATCAGCAAAAAGCATACACCAAGGTACATCTTTTTGTAAATGCTTAGTAAGAACATCCATAACTAAAGCAAAAAATGTAAGGGCTTAAAGCTGATCCTTAATGTAATCCAACTGAAATAGGAAAATATTTTATCAATCCTCCTTGTGTTTGGACACAAGTAACAGCTCTAGTATACATAACCTTAATGACTTGAATATAACAAATATTAACTTTTTTCTATTCTAGAACTCTCCAAAGAACATCTCTTGAAACTTTATCATAAGCTTTCTCTAAATCAATAAATATCATATGTAGATCCTCCTTACTTTCTCTATACTTCTCCATCAAACCTCTTAACAAATGTACAACATCCATAGATCCTGCATGTAACCAAACTAATTGTGAGAAACTTTATTTCACATCGTAACTTATGTCAATTACTCTCTCCCATAATTTTAATGTATGACACATTAACTTAATTCCTCTAGCACACTCTTGTGCATCACCTTTATTCTTAAATATAAGAATCAACAAACTCTTCCTCCACTCA
Organism: Cymbidium sinense; assembly: GCA_021442155.1. Classification (NCBI taxonomy): domain Eukaryota; kingdom Viridiplantae; phylum Streptophyta; class Magnoliopsida; order Asparagales; family Orchidaceae; genus Cymbidium; species Cymbidium sinense. The sequence goes on along the minus strand of CM038225.1, from coordinate 51,610,356 downwards.
TCCATCTTTTATTATTTAAAATAACATTAAAAGATTTGTAAGCCATGAAATTCCTTGATCTCCTAAACATTTCCACACTTCTATTGGAATATCATCAGATCCTACTATTTTTCCACATTTCATTTTCTTTAAAGCTTCTCTAACTTTAGGTTTATTTAATACGATGATAAAAAATTCTCTATTTTTATTTAGGTATTAAGGTTGCTAAAATCAATCATTTTAGATCCTTCATTGAAAAGTTTATAAAAATATCTCATCCACCTATTTTCAATATCCTTTCTAAGAAAAGCACTTTATTATTTTTATCCTTAATACACCTCACTTGAACTAGGTCTTTACTTCTCCTATCTCTTTGGTTGGCTAACTTATACATACATCTTTCACCTTCTTTGGTATTTAATCTATTGTATATATCACTAAAACCTAAATTATTTGCATCATATATTGCTTTCTTAGAATCTCTGGCCAATTTTATGTATTTCCCAATTCTTCAAGTTTTACATCTAAACCAAGTTTTATAATAATGCTTCTTATTTCTTATCTTTTCTTGCACACTCTGACTCCACCATCAACTATTTTTATTAAAAGAAGCTTTTCCTTTTGATTCTCCAAGCACATTTTTAGCCACTTGCTTAATTTCACTTGCTACTTTTTCCCACATAACATTAACTTCCTTATGAACATCCCAAATTCTATGCTTTTGTAGCTTGCTCTTAAAAATATTTTTATTTGTGTTCTTTAAGTGTCCCCATCTAATCCTAGGACAATAATTTAATTTATTTTTCCTCTTACAATCTTTCAACTTAAAATCTAAAACTAATAATCGATGTTGGGTACATAACTCTCACTTGGAATGACCTTACAATCTTTATAATTTAAAGGATTTATTTTTCTTATTAGAGAATAATCAATCTGAGTAATAATATGTTCATCATTTTCCTTAAATAAAGTATTAGCAACTACAAAATCATAAGCTAAAGAAAAATCTAATATAGTCCTACCTTCTTCAGTCACTCCAAATCCATAACCACCATGAATACTTTTAAAATCTTCTAACACTCTACCAACATGTCCATTTAAATCTCCTCCAATAAATACTTTTTCTTCAAGAGGTATCTTTTGTATTAATCCTCTAATTCATTCTAAAAATTTTCTTTTGAGCATACATCCAAACCTACTTGAGGAGCATAAACACTTATAACATTGATAATCTTAGTATCAATAATAATCTTTAAAGCTATAATTCTATCTCCACATCTATTAATATTTATAACATTATCTTTCAAACTTTTATCTATAATCACACCTACACCATTTCTAGTTTGACTTCTACTAGAATACTAAAGATTAAAACCTAAACTATCAAATTTCCTTGGTCTTCTCTCAACCCATTTAGTTTTTTTAACACATAAAATATTTATATTTCCATGAACCATAATATCTATTAATTCCATTAATTTACCTGTAAGAGTATCTATATTCCAAGTTCCTAACCTAATTCTAGTTTCATGGACTAACTTCTTTATCATCATCCATAAGTGGGAACCCTTGCTTATATATTTAACTACACTCGGTGATGCATGACCTTGCACATTTTTCACTATTCAAATCATACAAACTTCCAAGGATGCCTAACATTAACACAATGATTTAAAGGATTCATGTCATAATTATTTTGACAAGTTTTATGTTGGTTGTTGACTATCCCTCCACTTTTCACATCCGACTTGGGACCGAAACAAAGCAATAAAGAAAAAATAAATATAAAACTAAAAACCAAGCAAAGATAGCAAAGCGAAAGAATCCATGGAGTTCCAAAAAGAACCTCTCAAGACATGAAGATCCATAAGAAAAAAATAAACTACAACCTACAGAGACAACTCCATCCATCTAAGAAAAAATAGACCATCTAAGACTCTAGCTCCCTCAAGAAGAAGAGACCAACGAAAGAGAACCTCAACACAAGAAATCTCAACCATAAGGAGATCAAAAACATAAAGAGAAAAAAACTCAGGGCTAGATATGAGGGAAGAAGGATAATCACAATAATGAGGCATCAAATCCTAAGTGTATCCACTTCAAAGAAGTGTTACAAATAGGAAAAGTCACCACAAAAATATCAATGAAAAAATCCATCATATCATCCATCCCGCCAAAAGAAAAACATGAACCTATCATAATAGCCACCCAGCCAAAGAAAAGTGAAGCTAAGGAAATAGAAAGAGAGGAGAGCAATAAATAAAATTAACATAGGAAATCCCAACAAAACAATTATGAACACCTCTTAAAAGAGGGAGAAAAAAAGCTCACCCAAAAAAAAGAGCCCTCAAGACAAAAAGAGCCCAACAATAATCCAAAGCCACGGCACCAAGCCAGAGCCCACAACACCAATCCAAAGCCACCAAGGCACCAACTAAAGGAAGAAAATAGCCAATAGAGTAGCCACAATGAGCACCAAGAAAAGTAGCCAGGAAGAAAGAGAACCAAACCAACAAACAAAAAAAAAAAAGAAGGCTAGAAAAAAAATAAAATAAATAAACAAAAAAATAATAGACAAACCACATGCCAAACCAACAAGAGAGCAAAAGCACCAACCAAAGAAAGGCAAGCCAATAGAACAAAGCCACCAACAAAAAAACCAAAGGGCACAAAAAAAACCCCAACAGAAGCCAAAATCACCAAGCTAGAAGGAGGAAAATTAGCCAAGAAGCCAATATTCTAGATAGCAAGAAAACACATAGCAAAAGCTCAACCAACAGAGAAAAAACCAGCCAAAATGCAAAAAAAAAACTCCCAAGGATAGGAAAGATTATTTCCAAGAAGCTTTGGAATGAGTAACCCTCGACAACTAAGGAGGGGCATAAATCTGAACACTTTTTTCTTTTTCTTCTTTTAAACAATTTTATAACCATGTCCTTTCTCCAAAAAATCTCCTTTCAAAAATGAATCAATATTATTATAAAAGGCATAGGGATTAGTAGAAGCTATCAATTTCAAAGAAGGGCATTCAGAATCATCCACAATAATAGGCAAAGGAAAATCAGAAATAGTATGCATTTCAAAATTAGAAGTGAAAGAACAAGAATAGCTTTATTAAGAAGACAATTATCAATATTTTCACTTTCCAACAAAATCAAGAGTCCCCTCTTCTTCATAAAAGAAGTAAGAGAAGCATAATCCATATTTTCAATACAATCTTCATGTAAGGGATTAAAATAAGATTCAAATCCCATAAAACACATAGATATTACCAAAATTCTAAACATAATTACCATAGAAAAATCATCATTTTGAACTGAAACATAACTATTCAAAATGAGAAAATTATCACAGGTATCTAAATTTTATTTTTTAAAAGAAGGATCACCAATATTAACAAGATTGTCAGACCGAAGTTAAAATATTAGAAATAAGAACATTCTTTTCACCACCATTCTCAATCAAAGAAAAAAAAATAGTCTCTTTCCCAAGATCTAAAGCAAACATAGGAGAAAGAGAAACAACATCCAACCGATTGGAAGAAATGGTGTTACATCAACATATTCAAACCATCATCATGAAAGGACTTATGCACAACATCCAAACCATTAGAATCATTAACCATAGCTCTAAGTCTTCCCTTTAAAGAGAATCATCAAAGAAACACTTAGAGCATGATTATTAGTTAAAAATTTTCAAAACATCAAAATTACCTTTCGCATCAGACAAATCATTAATAGGTAAAACTTTTTTAGAAGATTTAGAATATGGTTTTGCAAAACATCAAAATTTTGAAAACTAGATTTTCCTTTATCAACTTGAGAGAATCATCAATTTTTCAACAATTGAATTCTTACGGATTTTCTTCTTGAGAGAGAGAGGGATAATAAAGAATTAGAAATTTCATTCTCATGAATCTTACAATGATTACAAAATATGGGAAAGTTCTCAAAAACAACTTTATGAAAATAACCACATTCCTTCAAACATAACCAAATTTCTTTCAGATATTTTTTAGTAATTTCAATCTCTATAAGAGTTCTAGCAACATACGGTCTAGAAGAAGCAGTTGTTGCTTGATCAACTTGCAAAGGACAACCAAATAGCATAAAAAATCTAATGATTAAATAGATGAATCAAGTTAGGTAAATCCAAATGGGAACAATAGAAGACTCTTCATTAACATCAAACATAGGAGTCCATTTAAGAATAGGCATTTGATAATTAAAAACATAGTAAGAATGCCTAGAAAAAATTCTTCTATAATCAAGGTCATTAGAAAGTTTAATCAAAACATGCCTTGCATCAATCAGCCTAATAAAAAAAGAACCAGATAAATTTAAGCTATGAAAAAAAGAACAAATATTATCCATCTTTGGCCATTTAATTCAAAACTTTCCAATCAAAGAAAAAGAAAAAGGCTCAGCTAATCATTCAATATCCTCATCTGAAATCATAATTGTCGGAGTAGATTTAAAAGTCATATGAAGCAAATTCAAAGGAGGCTCGATGGAGGAATTCTTACCAACTAAAGCCTCTTTGAAAGATTTAATAATAGCAGGTAATTTAGTGGTAGGATTACCCAAAAATTTGATGCCCTAGCGGGATCCATCGGCACATGGGATTTACCCCATGGATTTGAAGAAGCTGACGCCATGAGTCATAGCATCGGGACAAGAACAAATTGAGATTGGCCCAAGGCCGATAATTAATAGTGAATCCAAGAGAGAAAGCCCTCAAAAACTAACCAAGAACATGAGAGATCTCAATATCGCCAAATAATAGGGTTTAGTTTAGTTTTAGGTTTAGTGTTTATTAGTTATTATTAGCTTTTATTAGTTTTAGGTTAGTATTAGTTTATTATTAGTTTTATGTTAAGTTTAGTTTGTTTAGTTTTAGTTAAGTTATTAATTTAGTTTTATTAGTTTTAGTTAATATTATTTTAGCTTAGTTTAGTTGAGGGGGGTTAGTTTATTTAGTTTATTTATTTGGGGTTTAGTTTATCTTAGTTTATTTTATTTATTGTTATTGGTTAGTTATTATTAGTTAGTTATTATTATTAGTATATGGTTTTATTATTATTTAGGTTTTAGTTACTTTTAGTTAGTTAGTTTAGTTTTTAGTTTAGTTTATTATTTTTAGTTTAGTTTATTAGTTCTATTAGTTTAGTTATGGGTTTAGGTTTATTAGTTTATTATTATTAGGTTTTTTAGTTTAGTTTATGGTTTATTTTTTATTAGTTATTTATTATTTATTACTATTATTAGTTTAGTTAGTTTGTTTATTCTTAGTTTTGTTTTAGTTTAGTTTTTTTTTCTTTAGTTTATGCTTACTATTAATAGTTTTATTATTATTATTTAGTTTATTTATTTAGTTAGGGTTTATGGTTTAGTTATTTTATTTATTTAGTTAGTTTATTAGTTAGTTTTTATATTAGTTTTATTAGTTTAGTTAGTTATTTAATTTATTTTATTTTTTTTATTATTCTTATTTAGTTTAGTTAGTTAGTTTTATTTTATTATTTTTTTGGTTTAGTTTATTAGTTGTTTATTAGTTTTAGTTTATTAGTTTAGTTGGTTATTAGTTATTATTTATTAGTTATTTTAGTTTATTTTTTAGTTTTAGTTTTTTTATTTATTATTAGGTTTTAGTTTATTATTTATTAGTTTATCACGTTTTATTAGTTAGTTATTAGTTAGTTTTAGTTTAGTTTTATTATTAGTTTATTATTTTTTTTAATTACTGTTTAGTTATTATTATTAGTTTTATTAGTTTAGTTATTAGTATATTACTTTAGTTTAGTTTTTATTATTAGTTTTATTATTATTAGTTTTATTAATTTAGGTTTTTGGGTGTTTAGTTTATTTAGTTTTATTATTATTATTATTATTATTATTATTATTATTATTATTATTATTATTATTAGTTAATTTAGTTATTAGTTATTTATTTAGTTAGTTTAGTTATTATTAGTTATTATTATTAGTTAGTTATTATTAGTTTTATTTTAGTTTTATTTATTTTTATTTATTTTTAGTTTAGTGTTTAGTTTAGTTTAGTTTTAATTATTTATTATTTAGTTTATTATTATTATTAGTTTAGTTTAGCTATTTTTATGTTATTAGGTTTTATTATTATTTAGTGTTTTTTAAGTTATTATTAGTTTTTAGTTTCGTTTATTTTTATTATATTAGTTATTAGTTTATTAGTTTAGTAAGTTTTTTAGTTTATTATTATTAGTTTATTTTTTTGTTAATATTATTAGGTTTAGTTTATTTATTTATTTATTATTAATTATTATTATTATTATTATTAGTTTTATTTAGTTTAGTTTATTATTAGTTTATTAGTTTAGTCTTAGTTGTTATTAGTTATTTAATTTTAGTTTATTAGTTTTTTAGTTTTATTATTAGTTTTAGTTATTATTTTTTAGTTAGTTTATTATTGGTTTAATTAGTTTAGTAGTTTATCAGTTTAGTTTAGTTATTAGTTAGTTATTATTATTAGTTATTTATTAGTTATTTAATTAGTTTATTAGTTTTAGTTTACATAGTTTAGTTATTGGGTTTAGTTTTATTATTAATTAGTTATTTATTAAGATAGTTATGTTTAGGGTTTAGGTTTATTAGTTAGTTATTATTATTAATTTGTTATTTATTAGGGTTTAGTTTAGTTTATTTATTAGTTTAATTTTAGTTATTAGTTTAGGTTTAGTTTTGTTTTATTAGTTTTAATAGCTTAGTTTATTTTTAGTTAGTTTATTTATGGGGTTCTTTTATTTTTGTTTAATTTAGTTATTAGTTTGTTTATTAGTTTTGTTAGTTATTTTATTATTAGTTTATTAGTTTTTAAGTTATTATTTAATTAGTTTAGTTTAGTTAGTTTTAGTAGTTTTTATTTTTGTTTATTATTAGTTTTTATTTATTTATTATTAGTTTATTAGTTTTAGTTTATTATTTATTAGTTTTAGTTTTAGTTAGTTTAGTTTCATGTTTTATTAGTTTCTTTTTAGTGTTTAGGGTTTAGGGTTTAGGGTTTGGAGTTTAAGGTTTTAGGTTTTATGGTTTAAGGTTTAGTTAGTTTTAGAGTTTAGCATTTAGGGTTATGGTTTTTTTATTTTTTTTATTTTTTTATTTTTTTTATTTTTAGGGTTTAGGGTTTAGGGTTTAGAGTTTAGGGTTTAGGGTTTAGGTTTAAGGTTTAGGGTTCAGGTTTTAGTTTAGGGTTTAGAGTTTTTGGTTTTTTAAACAGAGAATAAATTCATATTCAATATTTCATCTGCCAAGTAACACACCAAGTTCTCTAAGACATAAGAGACAACATAGATAAAAAATGAGCACACATAGAGAAAATCAAAAAACTAGAACCATCTTTACTGTAAAGACATAGTTTCGTAAGCAGTAGATCGAATCGACCATTCTTCAATTTCTCTCGTTCCCATTAGAACCATCCTGGCCTCTCGAGTAGTGGGATCCACCATCATATCCTCGATCTCTCCCACCACCACCACCATGTAACCTCTCTCCTCCTCTCCATAACCACCACTGCCAACCACCACCTCCATATCGTACCTCTAGATCCACCATTACGATAATGTATCTCCTCCTTCGCCTCCACCACCATCTAGGTGAGCCTGGTGAATGTTCCATCGTCAAAGTTCTGCTCATTCTTAGGGTTTAGCTTTAGGTTTAAGTTTATTAGGTTTTAGGGTTTAGGTTTATTTTTAAATTTATTTAGTTACATTAAGTTTAGGTTTAGGGTTTGGTGTTTAGATTTTAAGGTTTGGAGTTTAGGGCTTAGGGTTTAGGGTTAGGGTTTAGGGTTTAGCATTTAGGGTTTAGGGTTTTAAAGTTTATGCTTTTAAGGTTTAGGGTTTAGGCTTTAGGGTTTAGTGTTTAAGGTTTAGAGTTTAGGGATTAGGGTTTAGGGTTTAGAGTTTAGGGTTTAGGATTGTAAGTTTAGTTTTGTAGGTATATGGGTTAGGGTTAGTTTTATTGTTTAGGCTTTTTTTTAAATTAAGTAAACCGATAAGTTTAGGTTTATTTGGTATATTTACTTTATTTTTTATTTAGGTTTATTTTTTTAGTTTAGTTTATTTATTTAAGGTTTATGTATTTTAATTTAGGTTTTTTATTTTAACTTATTTTTTAGGTTTAGGTTTATGTTTAGGTTTATTTTTTAGTTGAGTTTCTTTTATGTTTAGGTTTTATTATTATTTTTAGGCTTAGGTTTTATTTTATTTTATTTTTTTAGGATTAGGTTTTAGTTTTTTATTTTAGGTTTATTTTTAAGTTTTATTTTTTATCTTAATTTTAGGTTTAATTTAGTTGAGTTTAATTTTTATTTTAGTTTATTTGATTAAGGTTTTATTTATTTTTTGGTTTAGGTTTAGGTTAAGGTTTTTATTTCATTTTTTTAGGTTTAGGATTAGGTTTATTTTTAGTTTTTTTATTAATTTAGTTTAGGTTTATGTTCAAGTTTAGTTTATCTTATGTTTAGGTTTAGGTGTTATTTATTTTAGTTTATTTTAGGATTATTTTATTTTATTTATTTTATTTTTATTTTAGGTTTATTTTTTTTTTTTTGGGGTTTAGGTTTTTTTTATTTATTTTTAGGTTTATTTTTAGGTTTTGGTTTTATTTATTTTATTTTATTATAGGTTTATTTTATTTTTTTTACATTTAGTTTTATTTTATTTAGATTTTTTAATTGTATTTTATTTTATTTCTATTTAGTTTATGTTTTTATTTATCTTGTTTTAGTTTATTTTTATTTTAAATTTTATTTTATTTTTAGGTTTAGGTTTTAGTTTAGGTTTTTATTTTATTTTAATTTTTTATTTAGGTTTAGGTTTATTTTTTTTATTTTATTTAGTTTAGGTTTAGGTTTTTAGGTTTTTAGAGTTTGGGTTTAGGGTTTAAGGTTTAGTGTTTTAGAGTTTAGGGTTTAGGGTTTAGGGTTTTAGGCTTAGTGTTTAGGTTAGGGTTTAGGGTTTAGGGTTTAAGCTTTAGGGATTAGGGTTTTTTAGGTTTAGTGTTTAAGGTTTAGGGTTTAAGGTTTGGGTTTATCTTAGGGTTTAGGGTTAGTTTAGGGTTTAGGGTTTAGGGTTTAAGTCTAAGGGCTTTAGATTTTTAGGGTTTAGGGTTTAGGGTTTAGGTTTAGGTTTAGGGATTTGAGATTTAGGGTTAGGTTTAGGTTGTAGGTTTAGGTTGAGGTTTATGTTTAGTTTAGTTAGTTTATGATTTGGGTTTAGGGTTTAGGGTTTAGGGTTTTTTCTAAAAAAAATTAAGTAAACTAGTAGGTTTAGGATTGTCTAGTTTATTTAGATTATTTTTTTAGCTTTACTTTTTATTTTTATTTACATTAGTTTATTTATTTTAGTTTAGGTTTTCTATTTTAGTTTATTTTTTTTTAGGTTTAGGTTTTAGTTTATGTTTATTTTTTTTATTTAGTTTTATTTTTATTTTATTTTAGGTTTAGTTTTATTTTTTTATTTTAGGTTTAGGTTTAGGTTTTATGTTTTATTCTAAGTTTACTTTTAGGTTTTATTTTTTAGTTTAGGTTTAGTTTTATTTTTAGTTTATTTTATTTTTTTTTTTGTTTAGTGTTTATATTTAGTTTATTTTAGGTTTAGGTTTAGGTTTTATTTGTTTTAGTTTAGGTTTAGGTTTATATTATTTTGATTATTTGAGGTTTAGTTTTTTTTTTTTTTTTAGGGTTTAGATTTATTTTATTTTGTATTTTTTTAGGTTTTATTTTTATTTTATTTTTTATTTATTTTTTTATTTATTTTATTTTTTATTTTAGTTTATTTATTTTATTTATAGTTTAGCTTTTAATTTTTTTATTTTATTTTTGGTTTAGGTTTATTTTATTGTATTTTTTATTTTTATGTTTAGGTTTTTATTTTTTTTTTTATAAGTTTTATTTAGTTTTTTTATTTAGTCTTTTTGGTTTTTATGGTTTAGGGTTTATGGTTTATGGTTTATGGTTTTGGTTTGGGGTTTGTTTAGGGTTTAGGGTTTAGTTGTTTATGTTAAGGGTTTAGGGTTTAGGGTTTTAGGATTTAGGGTTTGGGGTTGAAGATTTAGGGTTTTTAGGGTTTAAGGTTTTGAGTTTCTTGTTTAGGTTTTAGGTTTAGGGTTCAAGTTTTAGTTTAGGTTTAAGGGTTTTGTTTTTTTTGTTAATAGAGAATAAATTCATATTCAACATTTCTTCTTTTTGAATTCATCAACCAAGTAACACACCAAGTTTTCTAAGACACAAGAAACAACAAAGTTCAAAATGAGCAAACATATTGTAAATCCAAAACCCTAGGTAACTAGAACTGTCTCTACTGTAAAGACATAGTTCCATAAGCAACATTTCAGATTGGGCATTCTTCAATTTATCCAGTTCCCATCAAAACCACCTCGCCTCAGTAGGGATCCATCATATCCGATCTCTCCCATCACCAAGATGGTTGTAACCTCATCACTCTCCTCACCACCACTTCAACCACCCTCCATAATCACTAGCAGTCCATATCCCCCACCTGCGATTGCCACCTCATGCCTTCACCTCCTCTGACATGTTCTATCATCAGGTTCTCCTCATTCTTGGGTTTTGGTTTAGGTTTAAGTTTATTAGGTTTAGGCTTAGGATTATTTTATAATTTATTTAGTTACTTTAGGTTTAGGTTAGGTTTAGGTTTGGTTTAGGGTTTAGGTTGGGTTTAGGGTTTAAGATTTAGGTTTGTTTAGGGTTTAGGTTTTAGTTTTATGCTTTTAGGGTTTAATGTTTAGAGTTAAGGTTTAGGGTTTAGTATTTTTTGGGGTTTAGGGTTTAGGGTTTAGGGTTTAAAGTTGTAGATTTAGGGATTAGGGTTTAGGGTTTGGGATTTTGGTTTTAAGGTTTTAAAAAAAAAATTAAGTAAACCAGTAGGTTTAGGTTTATCTAGTATATTAAGTTTATTTTTAATTTTTTTTTAGTTTACTTTATTTTCCAATTTTATTTAGGTTTATTTTTTATTATTATTTAGTTTAGTTTATTTATTTTAGGTTTATTTATTTTAGTTTAGGTTTTTTATTTTAGTTTATCTTTTAGGTTTAGGTTTAGGTTTAAGTTTATTTTTTAGTTGAGCTATTTTTATTTTTTACGTTTAGGTTTTATTTTTTTTATTTTTTAGGTTTAGGTTTAGGTTTTTATTATATTTTTTTAGGTTTAGGTTTTAGGTTTTTACTTTATGTTTATTTTTAGGCTTTATTTTTTTTTATTAAGGTTTAGGTTTATTTTTAGTTTATTTTATTTTCTTTAGTCTTAGTTTAGGGTTAGGTTTAGTTTATTTTAAGTTTAGGTTTAAGTTTCATTTATTTTAGTTTAGGTTTAGGTTTATTTTATTTTGTTTATTTTATTTTTATTTTAGGTTTGGGTTTTTTCTTGTTTTAGGTTTAGGTTTTATTTTTTAGGTTTAGGTTTTCATTATAATTTATTTTAGGTTTATTATATTTTTATTTTACATTTATTATTTATTTTATTTTATTTTTTTTATTCTTATGTTTATTTTATTATTTAATTAGGCTTAAGTTTTTATCTATTATATTTTATTTTATTTTACTTTTTTAATTTATTTTAATATTAGGTTTAGGACAAGGTTTTAGTTTAGGTTTTATTTTATTTTATTTTATTATTATATTTAGGTTTAGGTTTTTTATTTATTTTATTTTTTGGGTTTTATTTAGTTTAGGTTTAGGTTTTTTAGGTTTAGGTAGTTTATCATTAGTTTAGGGTTTTTTAGGTTTAACATTTAAATTTTTAGTTTTAGGTTTAATTAGGTTTAGTTTAGTTTTAGTTTAGTTTTGGGGTTTAGGGGTTTAGGGTTAGCTTAGGGTTTAGGGTGAGTTAGGCTTTAGGGTTTAAGTTTACGGATTAGGCTTTAAGGTTTAAGGTTTTTAAGGTTTAATGTTCAAGATTTAGGTTTAGGGTTTAGGGTTTTAGGGTTTATGATTTAGGGTTAGCTTTGGGTTTAGGGTTAGTTCAAGTTTAGGATTTAAGGTTCTTTTCTTTAGTTTAGGTTTAGTTTAGGTTTAGGATTTAGTTGTTTAAGTTTAGGGTTTAGTTTAGTTTAGGTTTATAGTTTAGGGTTTAGGGTTTTGGGTTTAGGGTTTAGGGGTTTTTAGGGTTTAGGGTTTAGGGTTTAGGGTTTAGTTTAGGGTTGTAGTTTTATGGTTTAGGGTTTAGGGTCAATTTTAGGGTTTAGGGTTTAGGGTTTAGGATTTAGAGTTTAGGGTTTTGTGTTTAGGTTTTTGTGTTTTTATTAAATTAAGTAAGTGAGTAGGTTTAGATTTATTTTATTTATTTTTTTATTTTTTTTATTTTTTTTAGTTTCATTTATTTTATTTTATTATTTTACTTTTGTTTATTTTTATTTTTATTTAGGTTTAGGTTTACTCATTTTAGTTTAGGTTTTTCATTTTAGTTTATTCTATAGGTTTATGTGTAGGTTTATGCTTATTTTTTAGTTTAGTTTTATTTTTATTTTATTTTTAGGTTTAGGTTTTATTTTTTATTTTTAGGTCTATGTTTAGGTTTATGTTCTATTTTTTTAGGTTTTTAGTTTTATTTTAGGTTTATTTTTAGGTTTATGTTTATTTAGGTTTAGGTTTATTTTAGTTTATTTTATTTTATTTAGTTTAGGGTTTAGGTTTAGTTTATTTTAGTTTAGGTTTAGGTTTTATTTATTTTATTTAATTTATTTTAGCTTAGGTTTATGTTTATTTTATTTTGCTTATTTTAGGTTTAGGTTTTATTTTTATTATTTTTAGATTTGATTTTTAGATTTATTTTTTAGGTTTAGGTTTTTATCTAGTTTTTATTTTATTTTATTTTAGGTTTTTTATTTTAATTTTATGTTTGGGTATTATTTTAGGGTTTAGGGTTTTAATTTTATTAGGTTTATTTGGGTTTAGGGTTTAGGTTTTAGGATTTAGGGTTTAGGGTTTAGGTTAGTTTAGGGTTTAGGTTTAGGTTATTTAGGGTTTAGGGTTTAGGGTTTACGATTTAAGGATTAGGGTTTAGGTTTAGGGTTTTAGGGTTTTTAGGGTTTAAGGTTTTGGGTTTAGGTTTTCATTTAGGGTTTAGGTTTAGGGTTTAAGGTTTTTTTTTAATCGAGAAGAAATTCATATTCAACATTTCTTCTTTTTGATTTCATCAACCAAGTAGTAGACCAAGTTTTTAAGATACAAGCGATGACATACATAAAAAATGAGCACGCATAGAGTAGATCAAATACCCTATATAACTAGAATCATCTCTAATGTAAAGACATAATTCCATAAGTAGCAAATCGGATCGACCATTCTTCAGTTTCTTTCATTCCCATCAGACCACCCTCGCCTCAGGAGTAGCGGGATCCTCCATCATATCCCTGATCTATCCCTCCGCCTCCACTACAGTTTTAACCTCTATCGCTCTTCCCTCCATGTACCATCTCCATATCCATTAGCACCTCTAGATCCATCAACACCACCAGATCCTCAACCTCTAGATCCTACCTCCATAACCACCACCTCCAGATCCACCATCACTTCCAGTAGGATTAGGGTTTAGGTTTTAGAGTTAGGGTTTAGGGTTTAGGGTTTAAGGTATAGTTTTTAGGCTTTAGGGAATTTAGGACTTCGGTTTAGGGTTTAGGGATAAGGTTTAGGATTAGGTTTTGGTTTAGAGTTTTAGGGTTTAGGGCTTAGTGTTTAGGTTTAGGTTTAGGGTTTAGGGTTTTTGGGTTTAGTTTAGTTTAGGGTTTAGGTTTTATGGTTTGGGATTTTGGGTTTATTTAGAGTTTAAGTTTAGGTTTAGGTTTAAGTTTAGGGTTTAGGGTTTTTAGGGTTTAGGGTTAGGGTTTAGGGTTTAGGGTTTTAATTTGTTTATTTTTTTAATTTTTTTTAAATTAAGTAAATTAGTAGGTTTAGGTTTATTTAGTTTATTTTTTATTTATTTTAGTTTATTTTATTTTTTATTTTTATTTAGGTTCATTTTTATTTCTACTTAGTTTAATTTATTTATTTTAAGGTTATTTAGTTTAGTTTAGGTATTTTTATTTTAGTTTATTTTTAAAGTTTAGGTTTAGGTTTATGTGATTTTTTAGTTTAGTTTTATTTTATTTTATTTTAGGTTTAGGTTTATGTTTTATTTTTTAGGTTTAGGTTTAGGATTTTATTTTATTTTTTTTTGGTTTAGGTTTTAGGTTTTATTTTAGGTTTATTTTTAGGTTTTATTTTTTAGTTTAGGTTTAGGTTTATTTTAGTTTATTTTATATTATTTAGTTTAGGTTTAGGTTTAGGTTTAGTTTATTTTAGGTTTAGGTTTAGGTTTTATTTATTTTTGTTTAGTTTATTTTAATTTTGGTTTATTTTATTTTGTTTATTTTATTTTTATTTTAGGTTTAGGTTTTTTTTAATGCAGGTTTACGTTTTACATTTAGGTTTTATTTTCAGTTTTTATTTTATTTTATTAGGTTTAATTAATGTTTATTTTAGGTTTAGTTCTTATTTTATTTAGTTCTTTTTATTTTTAGGTTTATTTTATTTTTTAGTTTAGTTTAGGTTTTTATTTATTTTATTTTATTTTATATATTTTTATTTAGTTTACTAGTTTAGGTTTAGGTTTTAGTTTTTTTATTTTTTTAGTTTTATTTATTTATTTATTTTAGGTTTTATTTAATTTAGGTTTAGGTTTTATATTTTAGTTTAGTTTATTTAGGAGCTTAGGTTTAGTTTAGGGTTTTAGTTTAGGGTTTAAATTTAGTTTTAGGATTTAGGGTTTATTTAGATTTAGGTTTAGGTTTAGGTTTAGGTTTAAGTTTAAGTTTAGGTTCAGGTTTAGGGTTTAGGTTTAAGTTTAGGTTTAGGTTTAGGTATAAGTTTAGGTTTAAGTTTAGGAGTTTAGCTTAGGTTTAGGGTTAGGTTTAAGGCTTAGTGTTTAAGGGGTTTAAATTAGTTTAGGTTTAGGTTTAGTTTAAGTTTAGGATTAAGTTATAGTTAAGTTTAGGTTTAGGATTTAAGTTTAAGTTAGGTTTAATATTTAAGTTTAAATTTTAGATTAGGGTTTAGTTTATTTAGTTTAGTTTAAATTTAGGTTTATTTAGGTTTAGTTTAAGTTTAGGATTTTAGGTTTAGGATTTAGGTTTAAGGTTTAGGAGGTTTAAGTTTAGGTTTAGGTTAGGTTAGGATTAGGATTAGGTTTAATTTTAGGTTTAGTTTAGGTTAGGTTTAGTTTAACTTTAGTTTAGTTTAGGTTTAAGTTTAGATTTAGTTTTTAGTTTAAGTTAGGTTTTGGTTAGGTTTAGTTTAAGTTTAGGTTAGGATTTAGTTCAATTCAGTTGGTTTAAGTTTAAGTTTAGAGGTTTAGGTTTTGTTTAGGTTTAGGTTGGTTTAAGTTTAGGTTAAGGTTTAGGGTTTAGGTTTAGGTTTAGGGTTTAGGTTTAGTTTAAGTTTAGGTTTAAGTTTAGGTTTAGGTTTAGTTTATAGTTTAATTTTAGGGTTTAGTGTTAGTTTAGTTTAGGTTTAAGTTTGTAGGTTTATTAGGTTTGTTTAGGTTTAGTTTTAGGTTTAGGTTTAGGTTTAGTTTATTATGGTTTAGGTTTAGTTTAGGGTTTATGGTTTTAGGTTTAAGGTTTAGGTTTAGGGTTTATGTTTAGGGTTTAGTGTTTAGGGTTTAGGTTTTAGTTTAGGGTTTTTAGGTTTTAGGTTTTTTAGTTTAGTTTAGGTTTGGGGTTTTAGGGTTTTAGGTTTTTTTTAAGAGAATAAATTAATATTCAACATTGCTTCTTTTGATTTGACAACCAAGCGCACACCAAGTTTTCTAAGACATACTGATAGATAAATAATGATCACACATAGAGCAAATCAAAAACCATAGATAACCAAAACTATCTCTACTATAAAGGCACAGTTCCATAAGCAGTAGATTGGATCGGCCATTCTTCAATTTCTCTGATTCCCATCAAAACCACCACCACCTCTCAGCGGATCGCCATTATATCCCTAATCTATCCCTCCATGACCACCACTATAACCTCCATCGCTCCTCGCCTCCATAACAACCCTTGCTCGACCACCACATATCCATCAGCACCTCCAAATCTCCCACCACCACAATGATAACCACCGCCTCCACCTTTTCCTGCAATGCCAGATCTAGGCTGAGCCTAGTTGACACTGATGTTCCTGCCATCAAGGTTCTGCCCATTATTAGGTTTAGTTTAAGTTTAGGTTTTGGATTATTAGGTTTTAGGGTTTACGTAAATTTTTTTATTTATTTAGTTTCTTTAGGTTTAGGTTTAGCATTTAGGGTTTATGGTTTAGGGTTTAGGGTTAGGGTTTATGGATTAGGGTTTAGGGTTTTGGGTTTAGGGTTTTAAGGTTTAGTTTTAGGGTTAGTTTGATTAAGGTAGTTTAGAGTTTAGTTCTTATTTTGCTTTAGGGTTTAGGGTTTTAGGGTTTAGTTAGGTTTAGTTAGTTAGGTTTAGGTTTAGATTAGTGTTTTAGGGTTTAGGGTTCAAGTTTAGGGTTTAAGTTTTAGGTTTAGTTCTGGTTGAGGGTTTAGGTTTAGTTTAGATTTAGGGGTTTAGGTTTAGGTTGTAGGTTTAGGGTTTATTAGGTTAGGTTTAGTTTATTTAGCTAATTTATTTTATTTTATTTTTTTTTATTTATTTATTTTAGTTTACTTATTTTAGTTTAGGTTTTTTATTTAGTTTATTTCTTAGGTTTTGGTTTAGGTTTAGGTTTATATTTTAGTTTAGTTTTATTTTTATTTCATTTTTTAGGTTTTGGTTTTATTTTTTATTTTTAGGTTTAGGTTTACATTTTTATTTTATTTTTTTAAGTTGATGTTTTAGGTTTTTATTTTTGATTTATTTTTAGGTTTTATTTTTTAATTTATGTTTAGGTTTATTTTTATTTTATTTTATTTTATTTTATTTAGTTTAGGTTTAGGTTTAAGTTTAGGTTTTATTTATTTTAGTTTAGGTTTAGGTTTATCTTATTTTTATTTTAGGTTTATGATTTTTTTAGTTTAGGGTTTCGGTTTTTTTTTTTTACTTTTTTAGATTTTTTTAGGTTTATTTTTTAGGTTTAGGTTTTATTTTGTTTTATTTTATTTTATTTTAGGTTTATTTTATTTTTTTTATGTATAGTTTTATTTTATTTAGGCATTTTCTTTTTAGTTTAGTTTAGGTTTTCTTTATTTTATTTTAGTTTAGTTTTATTTTTTATTTTATTATCTTTTAGGTTTAAGTTTAGGTTGAGGTTTAAGTTTAGTTTTAGTTTAGGTTTTATTTTATTTTATTTTGGTTTAGGTTTTGTTATTTATTTTATTTTTAGTTTTATTTAGTTGAGGTTTAAGTTTTTATCTTTTAGGGTTTTGGGTTTTGGATTTAGGGTTTTCTTGGGTTTGGGTTTTTGGTTTAGTTTAGGTTTATGGTTAGGGTTTAGGGTTTTGGTTTAGGTGTTTAGGGTTTTAGGGTTTAGGATTTTGGTTTGGATTAAGTTTTAGGTTTAGGTTTAGGTTTTAGTTTTGCACTTATGATTTTTTTAATTATATTTTTAACAGAGAACAAATTCATTCAACATTTCTTCTTTTCAAATTCATCAACCAAGTAACACTAAGTTTTCTAAGACTAATGACATAAATAAAATGAGCATGCACATGGGTCAAATCAAAACCACGGATAACTAGAACTATCTCGTAAAGTCATAGTTTCATAAGCGGTGATCGGATTTCTTCCATTTCTCTCCCATGAGCCACCCGGCCTCGGTGGGGATCCACCATCATATCCCCGATCTCTCCCTCCACCATCACCATGGTTGTAACCTCCGTAGCTCCTCGCACCTCCATAACCACCACTACTCTGACCACCACCTTCATATCCACCCGGCAACTCGGATCCCCACCACCACCACGCCTACCTTCGCCTCCACTTGATTAGGCCAGCAGTTACTGATGTTCTTGTCAAGGTTGCTCAATCTTAGGGTTTAGGATTAGGTTTAGCTTTATTAAGTTTTAGGGTTTATGTTTATTTTTTAATTTATTTAGTTACATTAGGTTTAGGTTTAAGTTTAGGCTTTGGGGTTTAGGGTTTAGGGTTTAGGGTTAGGGTTTAGGGTTTAGGGTTTAGAGTTTAAGCTTTAGGGTTTTAGGTTTTATGCTTTTAGGGTTTAGGGTTTAGGATTAAGGTTTAGGGTTTAGGGCATAGGGTTTTATGGGGTTTAGGGTTTAGGATTAAATGTTTAGGATTTAGGGTTTAAGGTTTTGTTTTTAAATTAAGTAAATCGATATGTTTAGGTTTACTTGGTATATTTAGTTTATTTATTATTTATTTTAGTTTACTTTATTTTTTAGCTTTATTTAGTTCTATTTTTTATTTTTATTTAGTTTAGTTATTTTATTATAATTTAGGTTTTATTTTAGTTTATTTTTTTGGTTTAGGTTTAAGTTTACTTTAGTTGAGTTTTACTTTATTTATTTTAGATTTAAGTTTAGGATTTTATTTTATTTTTTTTTAGGTTCAGGTTTTAGGATTTTATTTTTGGTTTATTTTTTTTGTTTTATTTTTTAGTTTAGGTTTAGGTTTATTTTTAGTTTATTTTATTTTATTTAGATTTGGTTTAGGTTTAGGTTTAGTTTATTTTAGGTTTAGGTTTTATTTATTTTAGTTTAATTTATTTTAGTTTATGTTTTTTATTTTATTTTATTTATTTTATTTTATTTTATTTTAATTTAGGTTTTAGGTTTATTTTAGTTTAGGGTTTAGGTTTTATATTTATTTTTAGGTTTTATTTTTAGGTTTAGGTTTTATTTAATTTTATTTTATTTTATTTTAAGTATATTTTATTTACATTTTATTTAGTTTATATATTTTATTTAGGTTTTTTATTCTTAGGTTTATTTTATTTTATAGTTTAGTTTAAGATTTTATTTATTTTATTTTAGTTTATTTTTATTTATTATTTTATTTTATTATTTTATTTTATTTTATTTTTGGTTTAGGTTTAGGTTTTACTTTAGGTTTTTATTTTATTTTTTTATTTTATTTTATTTAGGTTTTGGTTTTTTATTTATTTGAATTTTAGGTTTTATTTAGTTTAGGTTTAGGTTTCTAGGTTTTTAAGGTTTAGGGTTTAGGTTTAAGGTTTTTTTTAAGAAAACCCATAGAGGAGAATTTTATTGCCACAAATAAAGTGTACAAGTTCCTTAAGAGGGAAAATTTTCTTAATTCAGCTCAAGGGCTACATTCACTAGAGAAAAGTCCCCTATCTAATACAACAAAAGCAAGGAAATAAAAACCTAAGCAAAAGAAATAAAAGACCTAAAAACAACTAAGCAACAACATAGTATATAGGAGGATCAGTCAAAGACCACTACTAGAATCAAAAGTCTTTTGAGAGTTGCACAATCCACATCCAGATCTAAACTTGCAAAGAACCTATAAAAGAATCTCAGCTACTAGAAGATGTAATTAGCATAGAGAAAATCAAGCTTAAGCACACAATAAAGAGCAATATAAGAGAAAATTTCAAATAAGGCTTGCTCAGTCACCTTCATCTTAAGTGGCATCAAACATCAAAGAAGGGTTATAGTCACATATCGCTACTAGTAAGATAAATCATCCCAACCATCATTGCCAATTTACCTTCGAAGGCAATCCGCCAAAGAGTGAAAGTCAACAATTCTAGTACCTGCCCAAGCAGCAGCCCACAAATCACACCAACTAAAGGCCACCCGAAGGAAGTAGCATCAACAAAATGACCACAATAGAAATGAAAGAACTGCTACCAAGATTTCACCCAGGAAGCAAAGCCACCATGGATAGGAACCAAACCCACTAGAATCACTAGAAAACCACAAGAAACAGCCCAAAATCAAAATAGTAACCAACAACTAGCTCTAAGAAACCAACAATTCCAAACCAGATCAGAGAACAAGGCAAACACTAACAATACCACCTACCTAGAGTAGAGCAAGAAATAAAGATGTCGAAGACCTCATTCAGAGACAGGAAGATATCCATAGGAAAACAATAGCACTAGAGAGAGGAAAAAGAACTCATGAGGAGACCAAAGGGGCATCCAGAAAACACTAGAAAATCACCACCAAGAGCAGCAGGGAAAATACTCAAGCCCACCCTACCAACCAAGAGGCAAGACATAGAAACAAAGGGAGCCAAAGAAACCAAAAGCAATCCAAATCCTCAACCAAAATAATAGACCAAGCCAATAGCACTCAAGGAAAAAACAACAGCCATCCAACTGAGCAAATAGCCAGTATCAATAATTAACAAATAGACACCATAAAGCAAAAAAATAAAATAAAGAAAAACCACCAAAGGCAACCCTACCAGTTAATAATAGTTCATAAAGAAAACTAAAAAGGAAACCAACCAAACTCAACCAAGAGCGACACACAAAATACTAATTAACAAAGTAGAAGATGAGCCAACTCTAATAAGGAAAGCACTCAAAGGGAGGAAATCCCAACACTGAAAGAAAAGCATAGTGACAAACCAACAAGAAGCCACCAAAACAATAAAAAGAAATGGTAATCACCCAACCGATAAAAAGTAGCCAGAGGACCACCCAACCTCCAACAACCAACCAGAGTGGACAATAGACCAAGGCACCTTCTAAACACCGGGATAAAAAAACTAGTACCAAAGAGAAAATAGGAAACTAACGACCACCAATCACCCTTCTAGCCAAGGTAAAGGGAGAAACCAACAAACAAAAGCCACCAAACCTAAAAGGATGAAAGACAAAACCACCAAAAGGCCTAGCACAAACTCAAGAGTGAAATGATCAACAATATCCATCAAATAATAGCCACCCAAGATAGCCAAGTAGAGGGTAGTAGAAAATAGCAGCACCCCGTAGTCCCAAAATAGTAGCAGAAAAACCTTTTTAAGTAAGGAAAGAGCCATCCAAAACCAAAGGAAAAACTAGTACCAATTAATAAAAGGGAAAAGCTAAAAGCAGGTAGAGGCATAACCTAAAAGGAGGCCACCACAAGTTCAAGGAAGCACTTGAAGAAACTGTTGACATTCAGATCCCTAAATAAAATAGTTAGCCAAAGAGAACACCTCTCCAACAAGAGAGGCTAATAACCAACCACCACCTCAAAGAGATCTCCCAAATATTATAGCACAAACTAGACAAGAGAGTGAACCAGCCAGAGGAATGCAACAAAATGAAAATGCACATAGAGAAAAACATAGAAAACCAAAAAAACACAAAGCAAATTTAATTTTTGAGATAAGGTAATCCTCTATTATCCAGATTAACCAACCCTCTAAATTGTCTAGGTAAATTAAGGTTATCATCATGAGTGAGATCATTTAATTTAGCACCTAGATTAGCCAAAAAATCTACATAGACTTTTCATTCACGCCAAATGTGAGAAATTTTAAAGCATACATGAGAGATGATAGAATAAATCCACATTCCCCATCTTAGTAGAAGTCAACATGTTAATGAGTAAAAGAGCATCAACTTCAATCCAAGTATTGAAGAAACTTTTTTGCAAATAAATGTCAATAGGTTTGTTTACAACCATTAATTCAGCATAGATGACAGAACAAGCTTTAAGAGGATAAGCAAAAATAAAAATGACAATACTTTCAAAATCCCTAAAAATACCACCACAATCAAATGTATTTTGAGGGACAGAGCCATCAGTATTAATTTTAATAATATTATTATTAGGTTTTATCCAATATATAATCTTATCTTCCTTATAGAAGGTGATCTCAGGCAGGTAAAGACCCTTTTGGCCATAAATTTGCAACCTCTAAAATGTGTATTACTAATTAAATTAACATTAATTAATGCATGATTTTTTTCTTTGGTTCTAGCAATAATCCTTTTATGATTCATAGGAATACCATGATATTTAGCATCATTTCCATCCATCCATATGAACTAAATAAGGGTAATGGCAATTAAAACTTTGATATGAACTTTCATAGTTTTGTGGAAACAAGCTTCAAGAAGTTGATATAAAGAAAGAAAGCCATGGAAATGGTTAGTATTAAAAAGATCATACCAAACCCATAATTTAGAGGCAATAACACCATTAGCAAAAACATGATTAACCTTTTCAATATGAAAACAACAATAACATTTGCAAGGCAAATGAAATCCTTTATTTTAGAGCAAGGAATCAACATGAATGAAGATTTTTATTATTCTCCAAGTAAGGACAGAATAAGAGATAGGGATGATATTATTCCAAAGTTTAATAAATACATTTGATGAAATATGAGCAGCTCTAATATAATTCCAAGCCTCTTTAAGAATAAAATCACCATTATAAGACGACTTAAAATGAATTTGATCGCTTGTTGGAAAAGATAGAATATCACTAAATTTATCAAAAGAGAGATATGAATAAATTGGTTAAGTTTACTATCATTCCACTTGCTATTAAGCCAAAATAAGTTAACTTTAGTAGGAGCAGTAGAATGGGTAGATAAAAAAGAATCAATAGAACCACCACCAATCTAGTTTTCTTGCCAAAAGAAAGAAGATCTTGAATTTATACCCCAAGATATTAAGGACTCAACCTCCCATTTAATAGAGCAAAGCCTTTTCCAAACTGGGGAGTCACCAACTTTATAAGTACATATTATAGGGTGCTTACCTTGGTAGTATTTAGCTATCATAAAATTATCCCAGAGGCTATCATTTTTTCAAAAATTCCACCAGCGTTCATTGGAGAAGGCATTAATAGCTTCACGAATAGGTTTGCAACTAAGTTCACTTTCACCAAAAGGACCACAATATTTATACCAAGAAGTCCAATGCATCCTTTAACTAAATTATTAGAGCCCAGGAAAAATTATTAAGGAGTTGATCAATTATATTTAAGATAGAATTAGTAGGGATAGTGGTTTGAATAAGATATAAAGGCATCGAATTAAGAGTACTCCTAAACAAAGTAAGCCTGCCACCAAATAAAAGTAAGTGAAATTCCCACACCAAGATTTTATTAGTGAAATTCACACACCAAAATTTTATTAGAAATTTTTTGGATAAGCTCGTCAAAAAGATGTGATCTTTTTTGACTTTTAAGAAGAGGAGCACCCATATATTTAATAGGGAGTTGGTGGTGTTTAAAGTTAGTGATTCTAAAGATATGATTGATTTTATTATTAGAAATTTTAGAGGAGGTAATAAAGTAGCTCTTGCTTTCATTAATAAAAATACCACTTTCTATACCAAAATTATTTTAAAATTTTTTAAGTCTTTTGATAAGATGAAAAGAAGCATTACAAAAGATAATGAAATCATCAACAAAGCTAAGATGAGAAACAGGGATACCACCAAGGGTTCTAAAGTACATGCTAGGGCTGTTATTAAATAAATCATTTAAACTCCTTGAAAGGTATTCCACAGTAATAATAAACAAAGAATTGGACAAAGGATCTCCTTGTCTCAATCCATGAAAAAAAGGAAAGAAGCCTAAAGCTTCACCATTACAGTATTGAAAACCATTATTAATTTAGTTTTAATAAGGTTAATGAAATTATCAGAGAAACTAAATAAATGCAGGATATTTAAAAGGAAATCCTAAGAGATATTATCAAAGGCTTTAGAAATATCTAATTTAAAATGGATGTTACTACCTATAGTTGGAACATCAAAATCATGAATATGCTCTTGAGCAAGAAGAATGTTATCAGATATAGATCTCCCTCTAACAAAACTAGTTTGGTTGAGATAGATAATTTTTTGAAGTAAAGGACTAAGTCTATTAGTAAGAATTTTAAAAATCAATTTATTAAAGAAAGTGTAAAGAATAATAGGCCTAAAATCACTCCAAGAATCTGGATTATCTTTTTTAGGTATGAGAACAATGGAAGTGCTTGAAACATATTCAAGGAGAGGATTACAATAAAAAATCAACAATAGCATCAATTAAGTCATGCATAATAATAAACCAACAATTTTGAATAAATTGAGTAGTATAACCCTCCAGACTAGTAATGAAATCAATGTTCATGCTATTGAGAACTTTACCAATCTCATCTTCAGTAGGCAACCTAGTAAGCTAATGATTATCTTCATTGGTAATAATAGAGGGGATCAAATGTGAATTAGAAATAGCTTCATAAGAGTGGATTTTATTAAGAATATTTCTAAAATTGGTTAATAACATAATCTTTAATAATTTTAATATCAGTAATCCAATCTCCAATATCATTTTTCATTTTTTGGATATAATTTAAAGCTCACTTTTATTAAATAAAGCATAAAATACAGTATTTCGTCCCCATCGAATATGTTTACTAGCATCTTTTTGCCACCAATAGGTCTCTTCCATATTTTGATAATTAACAAGTTTATCTTTAGCTTCATTCAAATCTTTAAGCTTAGAAGAGTTAGTAAAAATAGCATTTTTGAGTTCACAAACCAAAAGTTCCATGTTTTTTATATTAGCAAAAAGATTTTTAAAATAATGTTTGTTCCACCAAACCAAATTTTTTTTAAGCTTTTTAAGCTTAAACCATAATCTATTTATACCCTAATCGAATTCATCAGGTGTAAAGGGCAATCCAATTAATGGCCATGACTTTAAGAAAATCTAGATCTTTGAATATACATATTTTAAATTCGAAGAGGGTGAGATGTTTAATATTTTAGAGTTTTCTTTAACATAAACCAAAAAGTGGGGCATGATCAGATAGAGCTTTACTAAAATGGTCAACAGAGGTAAGAGGGCATTAATTAATCCAATGAGAGTAGAAAAGAATTCTTCTAAATGTTGCCAGAGCTTAGAGTTTTGCCAAGTATAATTAGAGCCTTTAAAACCAATGTAAAAAAGATTTCAATCAAGAATCATATTAGAAAGTTCTTCCATATAATAAATATTAGGTGAGTAACCACTCTTTCTTTCTGAAGAATACATAATTGTGTTGAAATCACCCCTAACCAACCAAGGTTTATTAACATAAAGAGTAAAACTTCTCAAATTCTCCCAAAGAACATTTCGACCAGCTCTATTGCAAGAAGCATAACTAAAAGAGCCCAGCACACAAGAGTCACCAAAAGAAATTTAAGCATTGACAACTTGTTGTAGATCATCTAAAATTAAAACATTTTGGAAGCTATTCCAAAAGAACCAAATTTTATTACTGATGTTAGAAAAAAATTACTAAAGCCAAGCATTCTAGTAACATGATTGATTTTATCCGCATGTATAAGAGGTTCAATAATAAGTAAAGAGATATTATTAATTTTACAGAGATTTCTAACACGATTATGATAGTGAGGGTACCAATTCCTCTAACATTCCAAATAAAAAAATTAAACATAAAGAAAATTATAAAAGGAAATTAAAGGATAATAATAAAGAGAGAGAGAGAGAAAGAATAACAAATCCTCTTCTAAGAAAAAAATTGAAACAACACATTATTTATGTGAAGAGGATCCAGATCTAGTAGATCTGACAAAAATAGAAGGTTGCATCTTAGAGCTTTTAGTTTTTTTAAGGATAGTTTAGAATTTTTTGTTTTTATCCAAAGTGTCACCATTGGATAGAGATTGATTAGAAATATTATTAATATGATAAGGATCAGCAAGAACATCTCTAATCACAACTTACCCCTCTTACAAATCAACATTTTATTGAAAAGTGGGATTAGAATGATGATTAATCTTGGAATTAGGGGAAGGAGAAGATATTATACCATTCAAAGCACAATCACCAATGTCAAAATTAGTATTTTGCTCAAGGTTAGCCACATTCAGGTTATCATTTAAATTCTCATTCTCATCAATTAATGCCAGTAAAGAAGAAGAATAGACTCATTAGAAAATGAATCATCATTTTTTCAGCCTCTTTGAATTTGGAATTATCCATAATAGGCATATTCTCATGTAAAGAAAGGTTGTTGGGCAAACCATCTTTTTCAACATTATTAGTACCTTTGTCATGGTCAGAATGAGAAGCAGAATCAACAATTTTAGGAACATCAGAAGATTCCAAAGAGTTTGACCTAATATCAACATTTAAGTTATTTTTAGGCATAGAAATAGTTTTATTAACTTTATTAGAAGCTAATTTTGAGTTATGATCATTCAAAATTTTCTATTTAAGATGCGGCTGAAGAACAAAATAATCCGAATTATCATGACCATGTATCTTGCAATGGGAACAGAAAACCAAAAAAATTTTCAAATTGACCTTTTGTAAATAACCAAAATTTTAAATCCAATCCAAACCTCCTTGGTATGTTTTTTAGATATGTCAAGCTCAACCAATATATAAGCAATAGAGGGATAGGATCTCACAGCAATCTCCTGATCAATTTAGAGTGGCCGACCAAAAAGAGCCCTGACAACAAATAAAATTTGGCGGGTAACATAATGGATTCTTATATTTGGAAGAGCTAACTATACAAGAATAATAAGTGATTCATCCTTTATATCAAAAATGGGAGATCACTTCAACAAATGCATTTGACAGTTAAAGATCAAATAAGATCGACACGAGAAAACCCTTGAATAATCCAAATCTTCATAAGTTGAATCAGAATATGTCTTGGATTGATCAAGCCAATAGAAAGCACCTGAAAGTTTAACATTACAAAGAAAGGATCAATCTTTTCCAAATTCATCCAATGCAACGCAAATTTTCTAGCCAAAGTAAATTCAAAAGATTTTGTAAGCTTTTCAACATCATGAACCAAACACATGATCGCATGCATACCTCGAAAAGAAGTCAAAATCATATTCACCGAGTTAGATATGGTAGAACTCTTACCAGAAAGTGCATCCTAAAGGATTTAATAGCGTATGACATTGGGTTCAAGAATCCCAAAAAATTGGATGCCTAGTCGGATCATCAAATTGGGAGATGTAATTGGGTTGAGTCACCACCATATTAGAAGAGACACATCACATGAGCGGCCAGATATTCGAAAGGCTCCATAAAATGGTCAAATGATGAAGGATCCACCAAAAATGTGAGATGGGGATGCACCAACGAAGGGAAAAATGAAATCTCCATAGTGCCACAAAGGAGAAGTAGGATTACTAGGTTTAGGTTTCTAGAGTTTAGGGTGTAGGGTTTAGAGTTTAGGTTTTAGTTTAGGTTTATGGTTTAGGGTTTAAGTTCAGGTTTAGTTTTAGGTTTAGGTTTAGGGTTTAGGGTTTAAGGTTTAGGTTAGGTTTTATGTTTAGGTTTAGGTTTAGGTTTAGGTTAAGTTTTAGGTTTAGGTTTAGAGTTTAGGTTTACGTTTTAGGTTTAAGTTTAGTTTTAGGTTTAGGTTTAGGTTTAGGATTTAGCGTTTAGGCTTAGATTTTAGGGTTAGAGTTTTAGGTTTATAGTTTTAGGTTTAGTTTTAGGTTTATTATTTAGGTTTAGGTTTAATTAGGGTTTAGTGCCTTTAGTTTAAGTTTTAGGGTTTAGGTTTAGGGTTTAGGTTAACAGAGTTAGATGGGGATGGGTTTGAGTTTTGGGTTTAAGGTTAGTTAGGTTTAGGGTTGAGGTTTAGGGTTTAGGTTTAGGTTTAGGGTTTAGGTTTAGGGTTTAGGGAAGTTTAAGGTTTAGAGTTTAGGGTTTTTTAGGGTTTAGGGTTTAGGGTGCAGGGTTAGTTTTAGGGCTTAGGGTTTAAGATTTAGTGTTTTGGGTTAAGGGTTTAGCATTTAAGTTTTTTTTTAAATTAAGTAAACCAATAGTTTAGGTTTATTTAGTTTATTTTATAATTTTATTTGATTTAATTTTTTTTATTTTT
Organism: Cymbidium sinense; assembly: GCA_021442155.1. Classification (NCBI taxonomy): domain Eukaryota; kingdom Viridiplantae; phylum Streptophyta; class Magnoliopsida; order Asparagales; family Orchidaceae; genus Cymbidium; species Cymbidium sinense. Next base: position 51,582,611 of record CM038225.1, on the reverse strand, counting down.
ATTCAGTTTAATTTATTTATTTTAATTTTGGTTTTTCATTTTAGTTTATCTTTTAGGTTTAGGTTTATGTTTATTTTTAGTTTTATTATTATTATTTTAGGTTTAGGTATACTTTTAATTTTAGATTTAGGTTTAGGTTTTATTTTATTTTTTTAGGTTTAGGTTTTAGGTTTTTGTTTTAGGTTTATTTTTAGGTTTTATTTTTTATTTTAGGTATAGGTTTGTTTTTAATTTATTTTATCTTATTTAGTTTATGGTTTAGGTTTAGTTTATTTAAGGCTAAGCTTTTATTTTATTTTTAGGTTTTATTTAATTTAGGTTTAGATTTTTAGGGTTTTAGGGTTTAAGGTTTAAGGTTTTGGGTTTTGGGTTTAGGGTTTTAGGGTTTAGTGTTTATGGTTAGGGACTAGGGTTTAGGGTTTGGGATTTAGTTTTTAGGCTTTTGGATTTAGGGTTTTTAGGGTTTTGATTTTAGTGTTATCTTAAGGTTTAGATTTTTTTAAAAAAAAATTAAGTAACCTAATAGGTTTAGGTTTATTTATTTTAGTATATTTTACATTTTTTTATTTATGTTTATTTTTAATTATTATTTAGTTAGGTTTATTTATTTTAGTTTAGTTTTTTATTTTAATTTATTTTATAGGTTTAGGTTTAGGTTTAAGTTTATTTTTTAGTTTTTTATTTTATTTTATTTTTTTAGGTTTAGGTTTATTTTTATTTTTAGGTTTAGGTTTAGGTTTAGGTTTTATTTTATTTTCTTAAGTTTGTGTTTTAGGTTTTTATTTTAGGTTTATTTTTAGTTTTTATTTTTTTTGGTTTAAATTTTGGTTTATTTTTAGATTATTTTATTTAGTTTAAGTTTAGGTTTAGGCTTAGGTTTTATTTATTTTAATTTAGTTTATTTTAGTTTAGGTTTAAGTTTATTTTAATTTGATTATTTCAATTTTATTTTAGGTTTAGATTTTTTATTAAGTTTCGGGTTTAGGTTTTACTTTTTTATTTATTTTAAGGTTTCATTTTTTAGGCTTAGGATTTTATTGAGGTTTTATTTTATTTTATTTTAGATTTATTTTAAGTTTATTTTATTTTTATTTTATGTTTAGTTTTTAATTTATTTAGGTTTTTTATTCCTAGGTTTATTTTTGGGTTTTATTTTTTAGTTTATGGTTTAGGGTTTTTTATAAAAAAAAATTAAGTAAATTAGTAGGTTTAGGTTTATTTATTTTATTTAGTTTATTTTTTATTTATTTATTGTATTTTATTTTTAATTTTTATTTAGGATTTTTTTATTTAGTTTAGTTTATTTATTTTAGTATAAGTTTTTTATTTTAGTTTATTTTTTAGGTTTAAGTTTATGTTTACGTTTTTTTTAGCTTAGTTTTACTTTTATTTTATTTTCTTAGGTTTAAGTTTAGGTGTAGGTTTTTATTATTTTTTTTAGGTTTAGGTTTTATGTTGTTATTTGAGGTTTTTTAGGTTTTAATTTTATTTTGGTTAGTTAATTTTAGTTTATTTTATTTTATTTAGTTTAGGTTTAGGTGTAGTTTATTTCACGTTTAGGTTTAGGTTTTAATTATTTTCGTTTAATTCATTTTACTTTAGGTTTAGGTTTATTTTATTTTGTTTATTTTATTTTTATTTTTGGTTTAGGTTTTAGTTTAGGGTTTAAGTGTTATTTTTTATTTATTTTTAGGTTTATTTTTTAGGTTTATGTTTTTTATTTTAGTTTTTATTTTATTATATTAGGTTTAATTTATTTTTATTTTAGGTTTATTTTAATTTTTTTATTTAGTTTAAGTATTTATTTATTTTATTTTAGTTTATTTTATTTTTATTTTATTTTATTTTTAGGTTTAGATTAAGGTTAAGGTTTAGGTTTAGTTTAGATTTTGTTATTTATTTTTATTTAGGTTTATTTAGGTTTTAGGTTTAGTATCATTATGGTTTAGGGTTTTAGGGTTTTAGGGTTTTGGGTTTAGTGTTTAGGGTTTAAGGTTTTTTGGGTTTAGGGTTTAGGGTTTAGGTTTTAGGTTTAAGGTTTAGGTTTTAGTTTAGGGTTTAGGGATTAGGGTTTAGGGTTTAGGGTTTAAGGTTTTATTTTAATAGAGTTTAGGGTTTAGCATTTAGTGTTTAGAGTTTATGGTTTTAGGGCTTAGGTTTTAAGGTTTAAGTTTTAATGTTTATGGTTTAAGTTTAGGGTTTTGAGTTTTTGGGTTTGGGGTTATAGGTTTAGGGTTATAGGATTAGGGTTTAGGGTTTAGGGTTTAGGGTTAGGGTTTTTTATTCTTTTATTTTCTTATTTTTTTTATTTTTTTGTTAATTAAAATGGTAGGTTTAGGATTATTTAGTTTATTTTTTTTATTTGTTTTGGTTTATTTGATTTTTTTTTTTTTATTTAGGTTTATTTTTTATTTTTTTTTATTTTATCTTAGTATCTCTTTATTTTACTTTTTTCTTTTAGTTTAGGATTTATTTTATTTTATTTTATCTAGCTTTATTTTATTTTTTCATGTTTAAGCTTAGGTTTTAATATATTTTAATTTTAATTTTATCTCATTTTTGTTTAGTTTTTTTATTTATTTTATTTTGTTTTATTTAGTTTAGCCAGTGCTTTTAGCTTTTAGATTTGTGTGGCTTAGTTTAGGTTTTGTGTTTAGTGTGGGCTTTTAGTGTTTAGGTATAGGGTTTTTAATTCTTTTAGGGTTAGGGTTTAGGTTTGCTGTAGGGTTTATGGTTTGGTTAGGGTTTTAGGATTTAAGCCAGAGTTTGGGGGTCATGTATAGGTTTGGGTTTAGATTTAGGGTTTAGTATGGGTTTAAGTTTTAGGTTTATGATTCAAGTTTTAATTTAGGGTTTAGGGTTTTTTGTTATTTTTTTAAAAGAACAAATTTAGATTCAACTTTTCTACATTTTGAATTCATTAACCAAGTTTTTCTAAGACACAAGTGATGATGGAGATAAAAATGAGCACGATAAAGGCATCAAAAACTCTAGATAACTAGAATTGTCTCTACTGTAAAGACATAGTTCCATAAGCAGTAGATCGGATCGGCTATTTCTTAGTTTCTTCAATTCTGATCAAAACCACCCTGGCCTCTTGAGTAGTAGGATCCACCATCATATCCCCAATCTCTCCCTCTGCCACCACCATGGCTGTAACCTCCGTCGCTCCTCCCACCTCCATAATCACCATTGCTCCGACCACGACCTTCATATCCACCACCACCTCCAGATCCCCCACTACCACTGTGATAATCGCCACCTCTACCTTCACCTCCACTGCCAAATCTTAACTAATCCTGGTTAATGGTGATGTTCCTACCATCAAGGTTTTGCCCATTCTTAGGGTTTTTTTTAAAAATCAAAAGTGGGAGAAATTTATTGTCAAAATGAAAGGGATACAAGGTCCTTAAAGGGGATAAATCTCTAAACTATTGCTCAAAGAGCTACAATTAACCTAAGGAGATAATTTCCTACCTATTACAAAAAAACCAAAGAATAAATAAATGACAAAAATTAAGAAAGAAATAACACCAAATTCCAAGAAGGCTAGCCAAAGCCATCTATATCCCAAAATCTTCTAGGAGATGCACAAACCACCTGCAGCCCCAAAACATGCCACAAACCTACAAACAACTTAATATAGAGATAAACATCCAGAAATAAGGATAAGCTAAATACACAAATGGAACAAAATGATAAAATCTTAGATATGGCTCATTCACCACATTCATCTCAAGGGGAAACATGATATGTGAGTATCCAAACTTTAGAAGAAGGGTTACAATCACATATGGTGCTACCAGAAAAAAGGATAATAGAGGAAGCATCCCACCCTTCATAACCAACTTACCTCAATTAAACCAAATAGTTAACAGCCAAGTGCTCGCCAAGTTCCAATACCGATCATCAAAATTAAATAGGCAACTAATCAGCAAAACATCCAGCCAAACCATAGCAAAGAAACCAACCAAACAAGATAACAACCAAGAAATAACCACCATCAAAGCCACCCAAAACAAATAAAGACCAAAGGTAAAGAACTAAAAATTCTACAAATCCACCAACAAATACAAATAATCAAGGCCACCCAAAACCATATAGTAGGTGAATCAGAAATGAATAGAGAGAACAACCAAAGCCACATATAAGTTCATCCCATAATAGAAAGAAATGACAAGCCAATGGGCCATCCAGCAAATAGGCAAACACCATAAAAAACTTCAAAAAAACCACCAAAAAAGGGAACAAAAACTAGATGGTAGGTAATAGCTCCAGAGAGAGTTAACTCAGCCAAGGAAGGAATAAAGCCCACAGCCAGGCCCAACCAATAATCATGATGCTAGATAGCAAAAACCAAAAGCAAAAGGCTAGAAAAAACCATAACCATCAAGCAACCACCAGCCAATAAACCCTTACAGGAATAAAAGAGGCTAGGGAAAAAAGGAAAATAAGCAAGCTCTGAAGCCTGCCAATCACCATGCCATCCTAAAACCAACACAGTAGGAGACCAATAAGAGGAGAGCCACCAAAACTAGAGGGCAAGTAAATCTCAACAGTACCAACCAAAAATAATCTCAACCTCCATCAGAAAAAGATATCATTCTTATGGTTTAGGTTTAGGTTTAGGTTTATTAGGTTTTTGGGTTTGGTTTTATTTTATAATTTTCTAGTTACTTTAGGTTTAGGTTTAGGGTTTGGAGTTTAGGGTTTAGGGTTAGGGTTTGTTTTGGTTTGGGTAGTTTAGGGTTTAGGGTTTCAAAGATGGGGTTTTGTGGTTTTAGGGTTTTAGGGTTTAGGGTTTAGGGTTATTGATTTAAGGTTTAGGGTTTGGTTTTTAGGATTCAGGGTTTATGGTTTTTTTAAAAAAATTTAAGTAAACCGATAGGTTTTGGCTTATTTAGTTTATATTTTATTTATTTAGTTTATTTTAATTTTTATTTTTATTTAGGTTTATTTTTTATTTTTATATAATTTAGTTTCTTTATTTTAATTTACATTTTTTTTTTAGTTTATTTTTAAGTTTAGGTTTATTTGTTAGTTGAGTTTTATTTTATTTTATTTCTTAGGTTAGGTTTTTATTTTATTTTAAGTTTAGGTTGAGGTTTTTATTTTATCTTTTTAGGTTTAGGTTTTAGGTTTTTATTTTAGGTTTATTTTTAGATTTTTACTTTTTTATTTTAGGTGTAGGTTTATTTTTAGTTTATTTTATTTTATTTAGTTTAGTTTTAGGTTTAGGCTTTATTTATTTTAGTTTTGTTTATATTACTTTAGGTTTAAGTTTATTTTATTTTATTTGTTTTATTTTTATTTTTGGTTTAGGTTTTTTTAGTTTAGGGTTTAGGTATTATTTTAACATTTATTTCTTAGGTTTAGGTTTTTATTTTATTTTATTTTAGGTTTATTTTATTTTATTTTATGTTTAGTTTTATTTTATTGAGGCTTTTATTCCAGCTTATTTTATTTTTTTTTTAGTTTAGCTTAGGATTTTATTTATATTTAATTTAGTTTTTTTTTATTTTATTTTAGGTTTTAGGTTTAGTTTTAGTTTATTTCATTTAGATTTATGTTTATTTATTTTATTTTATTTTGGGTTATTTAGTTTAGGATTAGGTTTTAGGTTTTTAGGTTTTTAGGTTTAGGTCAGTGGTATGGTTTAGGGTTTAGGGGTTTGAGGTAGGGTTTAGGGTTTTAGGTTGGGTTGGGTTTTGGGTTTACCGTTTATGGTTTAGTTTGTGGTTTAGGGTTTAGGATTTATGATTGTAGGTTTAGTTTAGGGTTTGGGGTTTAGTTTAGTTTAGTTTATTTAGGTTTTTTGGTTTTCTTTTTAATAGAGAACAAATTTAGATTCAATATTTCTTCTTTTCGATTTCATCAACCAAGTAACCCACCAAGTTTTCTAAGACACAAGCAATGACATAGATAAAAAATGAGCACGCATAGAGCAAATCAAAAACCCTAGATAACTTTAACTATCTCTATTGTAAAGATACAGTTCCATAAGTAGCAGAACGGATCAACCATCCTTTAGTTTATCTAGTCTGCCATTCTTTATTTTTGTTTAGTTTTTTATTTTTAGGTTTAATTTATTTTTTAGTTTAGTTTAGGCTTTTATTTCTTTTATTTTAGTTTAGTTTTTATTTTTTATTTTATTTCATTTTTAAGTTTAGGTTTAGGTTTTTAGTTTATTTTATTTTATTTATGTTTAGGTTATTTATTTATTTTATTTTTAGGTTTTATTTAGATTACGATGGGTTTTTTAGGTTTTAGGGTTTAGGGTTTAGTGTTTAGGGTTAAGGGTTAAAGGGTTAGGGTTTGGGATTTAGGTTGTATGGTTATAGGTTTAGGGTTGTAGGTTTTTTGTGGTTTAGGGTTGGGTTTTATGGTTTAGGAGTTTAGTGAGGGAGGGTTTGGTAGGTTTAGGTGTGGTAGGTTAGTGGGTAGTGATAGGGAGTGGGGTAGGGTAGGGTATAGGTTTGGATTTAGGATTTAAGGTTTAAGGGTAGGTTTAGGGTTTAGTTTTTATGGTTTTATTTTTATTTTGTTTTTATATTTTATATATTTTAAATTAAGTAAACTAGTAGTTTATGTTCATTTAGTTTATTTTTATTTATTTTAGTTTATTTTATTTTATTTTATTTAGGTTTATTTTTATATTTATTTAATTTTGTTTTTTTATTTTAGGTATATTTATTTTAGTTTAGGTTGTTTATTTTAGTTCATTCTTTAAGTTTAGGTTTATTTTTACTTTAGTTTTATTTTTATTTTATTTTTTCTGTTATGGTTTAATTTTTTAGTTTTAAGCTTAGGTTTTAGGCTTATTTTTATTTTATTTTTTTAGATTTAGGCTTTACATTTTTATTTTAGGTTTATCTTTTAAGCACCCAACATCGACTATTAGTTTTAGATTTTAAGATGAAAGGTTATAAGAGAAAAAATAAACTTAATTATTGTCCTAGGATTAGATGGGGACACTTAAAGAACACAAATAAAAATATTTTTAAAGTAAGCTACAAGAAATTAAAGTTTGGGATGTTCATAAGGAAGCTAACGTTATGTGGGAAAAAATATCAAGTGCTATTAAACAAGTTGCTAAAGATGTGCTTGGCTTAATCAAAAGAAAAGCTTCTTTAATAAGAATAGTTGGTGGTGGAGTCAGAGTGTGCAAGAAAAGATAAGAAATAAGAAGCATTGTTATAAAACTTGGTTTAGATGTAAAAACTTGGAGAATTGGGAAAGATATAAAATGGCTTGTAGAGATTCTAAGAAAGCAATATATGATGCAAAAAATTTAGCTTTTAGTGATTTATACAATAGATTAGATACCAAAGAAGGTGAAAGATGTATGTATAAGTTAGCCAACCAAAGAGATAGGAGAAGTAAAGACATAGTTCAAGTGAGGAGTATTAAGGATGAAAATAATAAAGTGCTTTTCTTAGAAAAAGATATTGAAAATAGGTGGATGAGATATTTTAATAAACTTTTCAATGAAGGATCGAAATGATTGATTTTAGCAACCTTAATACCCTAAAAAAAATAGAGAATTTCATTTTATCATCGATTAGTAAATAAGTTAGTGAAGCTTTAAAGAAAATGAAATGTGGAAAAGCAAGAGGACCTGATAATATTCCAATAGAAGTGTGGAAATGTTTAGAGAGATCAAGGAATTTCTTGGCTTACAAATCTTTTAATGTTATTTTAAAGACTAAAAAAGATGTCAGATGAATGGAGAAAGAGTTTGTTGGTTCCTGTATTTAAGAATAAAGGTGATGCACAAGAGTGCAAATTATAGAGGAATTAAGTTAATGTGCCATACATTAAAATTATGGGAGAGAGTAATTGAGCATAGGAGATGTAAGTTTCTCACAATCGCTTTGGTTTCATGCCGTAGATCTACTATGGATGCTATACATTTGTTAAGAGGTTTGATGGAGAAGCATAGAGAAAATAAGAAGGATCTACATATGATATTTATTGATTTAGAGAAAGCTTATGATAAAGTCTCAAAAGATGTTCTTTGGAGAGTTCTAGAACAGAAAGAAGTTAATATTGGTTATATTCAAGTCATTAAGGATATGTATACTAGAGCTATCACTTGTGTCCAAACACAAGGAGGATTGACAAAATATTTTCCTATTTCATTTTGGATTACATCAAGGATCAACATTAAGCCCTTATCTTTTACTTTAGTTATGGATGTTCTTACGAGGCATTTATAAGAAGATGTACCTTGGTGTATGCTTTCGATGACATTCTTCTTGTTGATAAGACTAGAGAGGAGTCCAAGAAACTTGAATTATGGAGGTGAACTTTAGAGTCTAAAGGTTTTCTTAAGCAGATCTAAAACTGAATATATGGAGTATAATTTTAGTTGTAGAAGTTTTAGCGATAGTTGTGACTTTAGGTGATCAAGTCATTAATAAGAGTGAGTGATTGATATTTAGGCTCTATTGTCCAAAATGATGGTGAAATAGATGGAGATATTATTAGTAGAATTCAAGTTGGATGGTTGAAGTGGAGGAATGCATCCGCCTATTATGTGATAGAAAAGTTCCACTTAAACTTAAGGGAAAATTTTATAAGATGGTGGTAAGACTGAATGACTTATAAAGTCAATAAAAGAGAAACATAAGACTAAGTTGTTATAGAGAGATGAGGATGCTGTGTGGATGAGTGGCTTTACCCTTAGAGATAGAATGCAAAATGAGTATGTTTGGGAAAAAGTTGGAGTAGCTCCGGGTAGATAAGATTAGAGAGAGTCGCCTTAGATGGTTTGGCCACATAAAGCATCGTATCGATGACCCAATTAGAGAGTAGATGCATTTTGCCTTATGTTAAGAAAGGCAGAGGTAGACCTAAAAAAGAATTGGTTAAGATGTATAAAAAATGATCTTAGTATACTTGAATTAAAATGAGAATTTGACACATACACAATGGAGAAGGATTCATGTAGCCGACCCCACCTAGTGGGATTAAGGCTTGTTGTTGTTGTTGTTGTTGTTGTTGTTGTTTGTCTTTTTTGTTTAGGTTTAGGTTTACTTTTAGTTTATTTTATTTTATTTATTTTAGTTTTAGGTTTAGGTTATTTTAAGTTTAGGTTTATATTTTATTTACTTTAGTTTAGGTTTAGTTAATTTTATTTAGTTTAGTTTATTTAATTTAGGTTAGTTTTAAGGTTTAATTAAATAAACTCAAAAGTTTAGCTTTATTTAGTTTATTTTTTATTTATTTTACTTTATTTTATTTTTTTTTATTTTGATTTTAGTTTAGTTTTATTTTTATTTAGTTTAGTTTATTTAATTTAGGGTTATTTATTTTATTTTAGGTTTTTTATTTTAGTTTTTTTTTTTAGTTTTAGGTTTATGTTTAAGTTTATTTTTTATTTTAGTTTTATTTTTATTTAGTTTTTTAGGTTTTATTTTATTTTTTTTATGTTTAGGTTTTGCTTTATTTATTTTAAGTTTATTTTAGGTTATTTTAGTTTAGGTTTAGGTTTATTTTATATTTATTTTATAAGTCTGTTTTTATTATAGTTTAGTTTATTTTTTAGTTTTTATTTTATTTTATTTATTTTAGGTTTAGGTTTTTTTTTTAGGGTTTAGGTTTTATTTTTTATTTATTTATAGGTTTTATCTTTTAGGTTTAGTTTTTTATTTAGTTTTTATTTTCTTTTATTTTAGGTTTATTTCATTTTTATTTTAGTTTTAGTTTTTATTTTATTTAGGTTTTGATTTTTTTTGTTTAGCTTAGGTTTTTATTTCTTAAATTTTAGTTTAGTTTTTATTTTTTTTAGTTTCTTTTCTTTTTGGGTTTAGGTTTAGGTTTAGGTTGTATTTATGTTTTTATTTTCTTTATTTTATTATATTTAGGTTTAGGTTTATTTATTTATTTTATTTTAATTTTATTTATTTTAGGTTTAGTTTTTATTTTATGTTTATTTTAGGTTTTATTTCTGTTTAGTTTAAGTTTATTTTTTAGTTTATTTTCTTTATTTAGTTTAGTGTTTAGGTTTAGTTTATTTTATTTTATTTTAAGTTTAGATTTTTTTTTTAATGGGTTTAGGTTTAATTTTTATTTATTTTAGGTTCATTTTAGGTTTAGGTTTTAATTTAGTTTTATTTTATTTTATTTTGGTTTATTATTTTTTTTTATTTTATGTTTAGTTTTATTTTATTTAGGCTTTATTCTTTAGTTTTTATTTTATTTTTTTTTATTAATATTTTATTATTTATTATTTTAATTTATTTTTATTAGTTTATTTTATTTATTTTTATTTAGGTTTAGGTTTTATTTTTATCTTTAGGTTATTTAGTTTAGGTTTAGGTTTTTAGGTTTTAGGATTTAGGTTTATGGTAGGTTTAAGGGTTAGGTTTATTTTAGTTTTAATGCAGGTTTTGGGTTTGGGTTTATAGGTTTAGGTTTGGAGTGGTGGAGGGTAAGAGTTTAGTGAGTTGGTTGTGTAGATTTAGGGTTCATTTGGTAGGGTAAGAATGGATATTAGGAGGGTTAGGGTGGTTTAGGGAAGGGGTTTAGGTTTGGAAAGATTTAGGTTTTATAGAGAGGGTTAGGGTGGTTAGTGGGTTTAGAGGTTTAGGGTTTAAGTTTTACATTTAAGGTTTAGGGTTTTTATTTTTTTTAATAGAGAACAAATTCAAATTCAACATTTCTTCCTTTTGATTTCACCAACCAACACACTGAATTTTCTAAGACACAAGTGACGACATAGATAAAAAATGTGCATGCATAGAACAAATCAAAACCCTAAATACCTAGAACTGTCTCTACTATAAAGACAAAGTTCCATAAGCAGCAGATTGGATCGGACGTTCTTAGTTCCCATCAAAACCACCCCAGCCTCTCGAGTAGTTTAGATTTTTTTATTTTAGTTAATATTTTATATTCATGTTTATTCTTTCTAGTTTAGTTTAATTTTTATTCTATTTTTTAGGTTTAAGGTTTATTTTTTATTTTTAGGTTTAAGTTTAGGTTTTATTTTATTTTTTTTTATATTTTAGTTTTATTTTAGGTTTATTTTAGCTTATTTTTTTTTTATTTTAATTCATTTATTTTTAGTTTAGTTTATTTTATGTTTTAGTTTATGTTATTTATTTTGATTGGTTTGGGTTTATTTTATTTATTTTAGGTTTAGTTTTTTAGCCTTGATTTTTAATTTATTTATTTTTAGGTTTTATTTTTAGGTTTATCTTTAGGTTTAGGTTTTATTTAGTTTTTATTTTATTTACTTTTAGGTTTACTTTATTTTATTTTATGTTTAATTTTTATTTTATTTAGGTTTTTTATTTTAAATTTCTTTTATTTTAGTTTAATTTAGATTTATTTATTATTTTAGATAGTTCTTTATAATATTTTATTTTTAGGTTTGGTTTAGTTTAAGTTTAGGTTTAGTTTAGTTTTATTTTTTATTTTATTTATTTTATTTAGGTTTAAGTTTTATTTATTTATTTATTATTTGGGTTTTATTTAGTTTAGGTTTAGATTTCAATTTATTTAGGGTTAAGATTTTAGTGTAGATTTAGATTTGTAGTGTGGTTTAAGGTTTTAGGATTTAGGATTTGTAGGGCTCACTGAGGATTTATGGTTTAGTTAGTTTAGTTTATTTTATTTTATTTTAGTTTATTTTATTTTATTTTTTATTTGGGTTTATTTTTATTTTTATTTTATTTTATTTTATTTTAATTTATTTTATTTTAGTTTATTTTTTATTTTATTATTTTAAGTTTAGTTTTATTTTATTTAGGTATTTTATTTAGTTTAGTTTAGGTTTTTATTTTATTTAGTTTAGCTTTTTTTCTTTAGAGATTTAGTTTAGGTTTAGTAGGTTTTATTTTATTTTATTTTATTTTGGTTTAAGTTTTTTATTTATTTTATTTTAGGTTTTATTTTATCCAGTTCAGGTTTAGCTTTTATGGTTTAGGGTTGGATTTAGTAGGTTTAGGGTTGGGTTGGGATTTAGGGTGGGTTTAGTTTTAAGGTTTAGGATTTAGGTTTTTAGGATTGAGGTAGGTTTAATTTAGGTTTGTGGATTTATGGTTTATTTTTAATTAAGTAAACCGGTAGGTATTAGTTTATTTAGTTTATGTAGTTAATTTTATTTATTTCAATTTATTTTATTATTTATTTTATTTTATTTATTTTATTTATTTAGTTTATTTATTTTAGGTTTATTTATTTTAGTTTATTTTCATTTAGATTTATTTTAGTTTAGTTTTATTTTTATTTTATTTTTAGGTTTAGATTTTATTTTATATTTTAAGGTTTTTATTTTATATTTTAGGGTTTAGGTTTTTTTTATTTTATTTTAAAGTCTTGGTTTTAGGTTCTTACTTTTTTTTTGTGTTTTTTTAGTTTAGGTTTAGGTTTATTTTAGTTTATTTTACATTATTTAGTTTAGCTTTAGGTTTTAGTTTAGTTTATTTTAAGTTTGGGTTTAGTGTTATTTATTTTAGTTTAGTTTAGGATATATTTTATTTAAAGTTTAGGTTTATTTATATTTATTTTTTTTTAGATTTTAGATTTTTATTTAGTTTTAATTTAATTATGTTTATTTTATATATTTATTTTATTTATTTTTATTTCTTAGTTTTATTTACATTTATTTAATTTATTATTTTTATTTTTTTTTTATTTTAGTTTATTTTATTTAGGTATTTAGTTTAGATTTAGGTTTTTTAGGGCTCAGGAGTGGTTAAGGTTTAGGATTGTGGGTCAGTAGGTAGTTTTCCTGGTTTGGGCCTGGGTTTAGGGTTTAGGTAGCAGGTAGGGAGAGTAGGGTCATGTGAGTCAGCAAGGTGGTGGAGTTTAGTGGTTTTAAGTGGGGGTTGGGGTTATTTTAGTTGTGGTTTTAGTTTAGGTTTAGAGAGTGGGGTTTAGGGTTTAGTTTAGGGTTTTGGATTGAGTTTGGGTTTAGGGTTTAGGTCAGGTTTAATGTTGGGTTTAGGTTTTGTGTAGGTTTAGGGTTTTAGGTTTTTTGTGGTTTAAGGTTTTAGGGTTTAGAATTTAGGTTTATGTTTTAAGTTTTAGGTTTAGGGTTTAGATTTTGATTATTTTTAATAGAGAACAAATCCATATTCAATTTTTTTCTTTTGATTTCATCAACCAAGTAACATACCAAGTTTTTAAGACAGTAATACATAGATCAAAATGAGCACGATAGAGCAAATCAAAACCCTGATAACTTAATTTTCTACCAAAAGATTCCATAAGAATCGAATAGATTGTTCTTCGCTTTCAATTCCCATCAACCACCCCGCTTGGTGGGATCCACCATCATATCCCATCTCCCTCTCGCCACCACCACTACCGCAACCTCCGATCCTCCCCGCCTCCATGACCACCACCTCCATATCCACCAACACCTCTAGATCCCCTACCACCATTACGATAATTGTCGCCTCCACCTTCACCTCCACCACCGAATCTGGACTGATCCTAGTTAACAGTGATGTTCCGGACGTCAAGGTTCTACCTATTCTTAGGGTTTATGTTTAGTTTAGGTTTATTAGGTTTTACGCTTTAGGATTATTTTAAATTTATTTAGTTACTTTAGGTCAGGTTTAGAGTTTTTTAATTAAGAAAATCAGTAGGTTTAGGTATATTTAGTTTATTTTTATTTATTTTAGTTTATTTTATTTTGTATTTTTATTTAGTTATTTTTTTTATTTTTATTTATTTTATTTGTTTATTTTAGATTTATTTTATTTAGTTTAGGTTTTTATTTTAGTTTATTTTTTAGGTTTAGGTTTAGGTTTATTTTAGTTTACTTTTAATTTATATTTATTTTAGGTTTAGGTTTTATTTTTATTTTAGCCAGTTTAGGATTTTATTTTATTTTTTAATTTAGGTTTTCATTTTATTTTTTTTATATTTTAATGGTTTAGGGTTTAGGGTTTAGGATTTTATGGTTTAAGGTTTAGGGTATGGGGTTTAGGGTTTAAGGTTTACGGTATGGGGTTTAGGGTTTAAGGTTTAGGGTTTAGGGTTGTAGGTTTAGGGTTTGGGGCTTAGGATTTAGGGTTATGGTTTTTTTAAAATTTTATAAAATCGTATGTTTAAGTTTGTTTAGTTTATTTTTTATTTATTTTAGTTTATTTTATTTTATTTTTTTATTTAGGTTTATTTTTATTTTTATTTTTATTTAGGTTTTTATTTTTTTTATTTTAGCTTTATTTTATTTTAATTTTAGGTATAGTTTTTTATTTTATTTAGGTTTTTTATTTTATTTTTTTAGTTTAGTTTTTAAATATTATATTTTAGTTTAGTTTTATTTTATTTTATTTTCTTTTTAGGTTTAGGTTTAGGTTTAGGTTTTATTTTATGTTTTTATTATATTTTCGTTTAGGTTTTTTAATTTCTTATATTCTTAGGTTTTATTTAGTTTATGTTTTGGTTTTTTGCTTTTTTTAGGGTTTCGGGTTTAGGGTTAACAGATGGGTTTTAGTGTTTAGGGTTTAGGATTTAGATTTAGGGTTTTTTGGTTTAGGGTTTAGGGTTTAGGGTTTAGGATTTTTAGGGTATGGGGTTTCAGTTTTAGGTTTAGGGCTTTTGGTTTTTACTTTGTTTAATAAAGAAAAAATTCAGATTCAACATTTCATCAACCAAGTAACACACCAAGTTTTCTAAGACACAAGTGATGATATAGATAAAAAATGTGCATGCATAGAGCAAATCAAAACCATAGATAATTAGAACCATCTATATTATAAAGAAGCTATTTTATTGGCAGCAGATTGGATCGACCGCTCTTCACTTTCTCCAATTCCCATCAGAACCACCCTAGCCTATCGAGTAGCGGGATCCACCATCATATCCCTGATCTCTCCCTAGACCACCACCATGGTTGTAACCTTCGTTTCTCCTCCCACCTCCATAAGCACCACTTGTTGGCCTCCATATCTCACCCACCTACAATACACTCCTCGCCTCCACCGCCAGATCTAGACTAACTTGGTTGATGGTGGTGTTCCTACCATCAAGGTTCTACCCATTCTTAGGTTTAGGTTTAGGTTTAGATTTAGATTTATTAGGTTTTAGAGTTTAGGTTCATTTTTAAATTTATTTAGTTACTTTAAGTTTAAGTTTAGGGTTTGGGATTTAAGATTTAGGGTTTAGGCTTAGGGTTTAGGGTATAGGGTTTAGGGTTTAGGGTTTAGGGTTTTAGGGTTTATGCTTTTAAGGCTGGGGGTTTAGGGTTATATGTTTAGGGTTGTAGGTTTAGGGTTTAGTGTTTAGGGTTTAAGGTTTAGGGTTTAGGATTTAGGTTTTAAGGTTTTTTTTAAAATTAAGTAAACTGGTTGGTTTAGGTTTATTTAGTATATTTAGTTTATTTTTTATTTTTAATTTTAAATTTTTATTTAGTTTAGTTTATTTATTTTAGTTTAGGTTTTTTATTTTAGCCACTTCCATAACCACCACTGCTACGACCACCACCTCCATATCGACTAGAACCTCGAGATCCCCACCACCACTGTGATAACGGTGGCATCCATCTCTGCCACCACCTCCAGATCTAAACTGAGCTGGTTGATGGTGATGTTCCGTCAAGGTTCTGCCCATTCTTAGGGTTTACGTTTAGGCATAAGTTTATTAAGTTTTGAGGTTTATGTTTAACTTTAAATTTATTTAGTTACTTTCAATATAGGTTTAGGTTTGGGGTTTAGGGTTTAGTGTTTAGGTTAGGGTTTAGGTTTTAGGGTTTAGGGTTTAGGGTTATGGGTTTTTGGGTTTATGCTTTTAGGGTTTAGGGTTTAGGGTTTTTAGGGTTTAGGTTTTAGGGTTGTAGGTTCAGTGTTTAGGGTTTAAGGTTTTTGGTTGTAGGGTTTAAGATTAAGGGTTTATGTTTTTTTTAAAATTAAGTAAACTAGTAGGTTTTGGTTTATTTAGTTTATTTTTTTATTTATTTTAATTTATTTTACTTTTATTTTAATTTAGGTTTATTTTTAATATTTATTTAGTTTAGTTTAGGTATTTTATTTTAGTTTATTTTTTATGTTTAGGTTTAGGTTTAGGTTTATTTTTTAGTTTAGTTTTATTTTTATAATTCTTTTTAAGTTTTAAGTTTTATTCTATTATTTTTAGGTTTAAGTTTAGGTTTTTATTTAATTTCTTTAGGTTTAGGTTTTAGGTTTTTATTTTAGGTTTTATTTTTTAGTTTAGGTTTAGGTTTATTTTTAGTTTATTTTATTTTATCTAGTTTAGCTTTAGGTTTAGGTTTTGTTTATTTTAGGTAAGGTTTAGGTTTTATTTATTTCAGTTTAGGTTTAGGTTTAGGTTTATTTTATTTTTTTAGGTTAAGGTATTTTTTTTTTTTTGGTTTAGGGGTTTAGGTTTTAGTTTTTATTTATTTTTAGGTTTTTTTAGGTTTAGGACTTTATTTAGTTTTTATTTTATTATATTTTAGGTTTAGTTTTTATTATATTTAGGTTTTTTATTTTTTAATTTAGTTTAGGTTTTTATTTATTTTATTTTAGTTTAGTTTAATTTTATTTTATTTTATTTTATTTTCAAGTTTAGGTTTAGGTTTAGGTTTTAATTTTATTTTTATTTCAATTTATTTTTATTTTAATTTTGTTTTGGTTTTTTTATTTATAGGTTTTATTTAGTTTAGGTTTAGGTTTTTAGCAACTTAGGGTTTAGGGTTGTAGGTTTTAATGTTTAGGGTTTAGGGTTTAGGGTTTAGGATTTAGGGTTTAAGGTTTAGGGTTTTAAGGTTTAGGGTTTAAGGTTTATGATTAGGGTTTTTTTATTTTTATTATTTTTTTATTTAGGATTTAGGGTTTAGGGTTAGTTTAGGGTTTAAAGTTTTAGGTTTAGGTTTTTGGGTTTAGGGTTAGTTTTAGGGTTTAGGATTTAGGATTTATAATTTTATGATATAGGGTTCAGGGTTTGGGGCTTAGGGTTTAGGTTTTATTTAAAAAATTAAG
Organism: Cymbidium sinense; assembly: GCA_021442155.1. Taxonomy (NCBI): domain Eukaryota; kingdom Viridiplantae; phylum Streptophyta; class Magnoliopsida; order Asparagales; family Orchidaceae; genus Cymbidium; species Cymbidium sinense. The sequence continues at coordinate 51,565,671 of CM038225.1, read as the reverse complement.
AAAATCAATAGGTTTAGGATTTTTAGTTTATTTTTTATTTATTTTAGTTTATTTTATTATTTATTTTTATTCAGGTTTATTTTTTATTTTTATTTACTTTAGTTTATTTATTTTAGGATTATTTATTTTAGTTTACAATTTTTATTTTAGTTTATTTTTTAAGTTTAGGTTTAGGTTTATGTTTATTTTTTAGTTTAGTTTTTTTAATGTTTAGGTTATATTTTTTATTTTTAAACTTAAGTTCAGGTTTTATTTTATTTTTTTAGATTTAGGTTTTATATTTTTATTTTAGGTTTATTTTTAGGTTTTATTTTTTAGTTTAGGTTTAGGTTTATTTTTAGTTTATTTTTTTATTTAGCTTAGGGTTTAGGTTTATTTTAATTTAGGTTTAGGTTTAGGTTTTATTTATTTTAGTTAAGTTTATTTTAGTTTAGGTTTAGGTTTATTTTATTTGGTTTATTTTAGGTTTAGGTTTTTTTTGAGTTTATGGTTTACATTTTATTTATTTATTTATTTTTAGGTATATTTTTTTCTGATTTAGGTTTTTATTTGTTTTTTATTTTATTTTATTTTACATTTATTTTATTTTTATCTTACATTTTGTTTTTATTCTATTTAGGTTTGTTTAGGTTTATTTTATCTTTTAGTTTAGTTCAGGTTTTTATTTATTTTATTTTTGTTTAGTTGTAGTTTTTATTTTATTTTATTTTTAGGTTTATGTTTAGACTTATGTTTAGGTTTAGGTTTAAGTTTTAATTTAAGTTTTTATTTCATTATATTTATTTTATTTACTTTTATTTATTTTAATTTATTTCAGTTTAGGTCTTTTTATTTATTTTATTTTTATGTTTTATTTAGTTTAGGTTTAGTTTTTTAGGGTTTTAGGGTTTTAGGGTTTTGGGTTTAGGGTTTAAGGTTTAGAGTTTAAGGTTTAGGGTTGTAAGGTTTAGGTTTAGGGTTTAGGGTTTAAAGTTTTAGGGTTTAGGGTTGTAGTTAAGGGTTTAGGTTTTATTTTAGGGTTTAGGGTTTATGGTTAAGGTTTTTTTATTTTTTAGTTATTTATTTATTTAGGTTTAAGGTTTGATTTAGGGTTAGTTTAGTGTTTAGGGTTAAGGGTTGTAGGTTTAGGATTTAGGGTTTAGGGTTAGTTTTAGGGTTTAGGGTTTAGTGTTAGGGTTTTCCTTAATTAAGTAAACTAGTAGGTTCAGGTTTATTTAGTTTATTTTATTTTTTATTTAAAATTTGGCTTACTTTTATTTTTATTTAGTTTAGTTGATTTAGTTTAAGTTTATTTATTTTAGCTTAGGTGTTTTATTTTAGTAGGTTTAGGTTTATGTTTATTTTTAACTTTAGTTTTATTTTATTTTATTTTTAGGTTTAGGTCATATTTTTTTTATTTTATATTTAGGTATAGATTTCTTTTTTTTATTTTTTTAGGTTTAGGTTTGGGTTTTATTTTAGGTTTAATTTTAGGTTTAGGTTTATTTTTTGGTTTATTTTATTTTGTACTATTTAGGTTTATGTTTACGTTTAGTTTATTTTAGGTTTAGGTTTAGGTTTCATTTATTTTAGTTTAGGTTTAGGTTTATTTTATTTCTATTTTAGGTTTATGTTTTAATTTTTTAGTTTAGGGTTTAGGTTTTATTTTTTAGGTTTAGGTATTTATTTAGTTTTTATTTTATTTTATTTTAGCTTTATTTTATTTTAATTTTAGGTTTTTCTTTATTTTATTTAGTTTTTTATTTTTCTAGTTTAGTTTATGTTTTTATTTATTTTATTTTAGTTTTGTTTTTATTTTTTATTTTATTTTCTTTTTGGGTTTAGGTTTAGGTTTAGGTTGTAGTTCATGTTTTATTATTATTAATTTTATTTAGGTTTAAGTTTTTCTACTTATTTATTTTTAGGTTTCATTTCGTTTAGGTTTTAGGTTTTTATTTTAGGTTTATTTTTAGGTTTTATTTTTTAGCTTAGGTTTAGGTTATTTTTTTTTATTTTTTTTTATTTTATTTATTTTAGGGTTTAGGTTTTTTTTAAAATTTTTCATTTTTTTATTTTTTTTATTTTTTTTATTTTTTTATTTTTTTTTTAGGGTTTAGGTTTAGTTGGTTTTAGGTTCAAGTTTAGGTTTTATTTATTTTAGTCTAGTTTATTTTTGCTTAAGTTTATTTTTTTGTTTATTTTTTTATTTTAGTTCTAGTTTTTTTAGTTGAGGGTTTAGGTTTTAGTTTTATTTATTTTAGGTTTATTTTTTTTTTCTTTTATTTAGTTTTATTCTATTTTATTTTAGGTTTATTTTATTTTATTTTAAGTTTAATTTTATTTTATTTAGGTTTTATTCTTAGGTTTATTTTATTTTTTTAGTTTAGTTTAAGTTTTTATTTATTTTATTTTAATTTATTTTTATAATTTACTCTTATTTCTTTAGGTTTAGGTTTAGGTTTTTCTTATATTTGTCTTATTTATAGGTTTTATTTAGTTTAGGCTTAGTTTTAGGATTTTAGGATTTAGGATTTAGGGTTTAGGGTTTAAGGTTTAGGGTTTAGGGTTTAAAGTTTAGGGTTTTAGTGTTTAGGGTTTAGGGTTAGGGTTTAGGATTTAGTGTTTCGGGTTTAGTGTTTAGGCTATATGGTTTAGGGTTTTTAGGGTTTAGGGTTTAGGGTTTAAAGTTTAGGTTTTAGGGTTAACTGAGGGTTTAAAGTTAGTTTAGGGTTTAGGCTTCAGGATTTAGGGTTTTTAGGGTTTATGGTTAGTTTAGGGTTTCGGGTTTAACATTTTAGGGTTTAGGATTTATGATTTAGGGTTTAGGGTTTAGGGTTTGGGTTAGGGTTTAGGTTTAGGGTTTAGGGTTTAGGGTTTAGGGTTTAGAGTTTAGGTTCTATCAGACCCCAAATCCTAAACCATAAACCCTAAACCCCAATAAAAACTAAACCCTAAACCCTAAAATCTACAACCCTAAACCATGAACCTGAAATGCTAAACCCTAAACTAACCCTAAACCCTCAACCCTAAAAAAACTTTCAACCCTCATAAACTAACCCTAAACCCTTAGAATGGGAAGAACTTTGATGGCAGGAACATCACTATCAACTAGCCTCAGTCTAGGTTTATTTTCAGTTTATTTTATTTTATTTAGTTTAGGTTTAGGTTTTATTAATTTTAGTTTAGGTTTAGGTCTATATTATTTTTTATTTTAGATTTAGTTTTTTTTTAGTTTAGAGTTTAAGTTTTATTTTTAATTTATTTTTATGTTTATTTTTAGGTTTAAGTTTTTATTTAGTTTTTATTTTGTTTTATTTTAGGTTTATTTTATTTTTATTTTAGGTTTAGTTTCCATTTTATTTATGTTTTTTATTTTTTAATTTAGTTTAGGTTTTTATTTATTTTAGGTTCGGTGGAATCTTATGTGGGGGAGGATCCATGAGGGATTTAATTGGGTTGGGTTAATTTTGGGCTGATCCCAAATGGGTTTGGGATAATTTTGATCAGCCCTCAATGGGTCTTGGCTTGGTTTCAAGATTTGGCCCAATTTGGGTCATATGGGTCATATTGGGTCAAGTTGACCAATTTGACCAAAATTGGCCAAATTAGCTTAGTTTATGGGTTGATTCATATTCAATTGCCTAATTGAAGATGAATGTGGTCTTTAGTTTGAATTAATTTAGATTTAATTTGGATTTAGGCCAAATTAGCCCTTTAGGCCAATTTGGGCTAGGTTTGGTCAAGTTGACCAATTGGGTTTGATTGATCAAATTGGGTTTAGTTATGGTGTTGGCCAAGTTCAATAATCAATTTAGACTGAACTTGAGCCATTGGTTACAATCAATTTGAGTTAGATCATAAGTTGACCGATTTGGTCATTTAGGCTAATATGGGTCAACTTGGATTAAATTACCAATTGAGCTTAGTTTAGCTCAATTGGTGGTCAAGTAATATTTAAATATTAATTTTGGGTTGAATTAAATCATTTGTTTCAATCAATTTGATGTAGGATGAGTTTCGGCTAGTTTTGGTTCATTTGGACTAAGGATTGACTTCATCAAATTACTAAGTTGACTTGGTTTGACCCAATTGATTGCAATCGATTATCCTAGGGTGATCAACAATCATGGTGGAAGGTTTTGGTGTGCTTAGTCCAATCCAATTGGGGTTGGATTACAAGTTGGCTCAAATGGGTCCTTTAGGTCACTTTGGGTCAAGTGGACCTAAGTGGGTCAATTGGTTTGGTTTTGGTTTAATTTGAGTTTAATTGAAATTATATACGATCCCTAGATTGAAATATAAATTCAACAATAATCAATTTGGAGTCCAATAGATTTTGGCTCAATTAAAGTTTTAAGTCAGAAGGATTAAGTTAGGTTTGACTTGAATTTGGTTTGATGATTATATGCTTTATTTATATTTGGATAAATGATCGAATGAATGATTGATTCAAGAGAAAATTCATTGGTTTTCACTTGGTTTGGATAGAATTTGGCTAAGTCCAAAGTAGCTTAAAGGGCTTAGATTGAGTTTGGATTTGATTTTCGATATAGTTTTGGTCATTTGAATTTAGATTTTATTTATGTTTATGAATATAAATGAAGAAATATTTGATTTATAAAGAGATCAATTAAGTTTGATTTGATCTAAAGGGAGTTTTGGCTAAGCTTATGAATGTGGTTCATATGGCTTAGGAAGGGTCTTAGGATTTGAATTTGATTTTTGGTTTCAATCATTTGGAGTCAAATTTGAAATTAGATTTAGAATTTGAATTTGAATCTGAGATTTAGTTTGAGAATTAAATCTGAGTTTGATTTGAGAAAGTGTATCTAGATTGGGTTTAGGCTATAGGATAAGTAATTTCCTTAAGCCCTAAAGTATATCCTAATTTTATGATTAACACTTCTAAGTCTCTAAACTTAGGTTAGGTGTTCACCTAATCACTAGAAGTGTCTTATGACTAAGGAGTTCTTAGTGTCTAGAAGAGTCCTAAGCCTATGAAGAGAAGGTTAAGAGCTCACTCCAAAAGTGAGGTCAACAAAAGGACCCCCAATAGGTGTGGTGTAACTGACAAGGCACACCGCACGTATTGACGTTAACCGAAATGATCAACAACATCTAGAATATTGCAACAAATAATGGAAGTGATACCTAGACCTGAAAGGTAGATATAATCATGATCTTAGTGTAATGCAGCTCTCTTTATGCCAAGGGAATAAGAGAGCAAGAAAGAATTCGCTGAGGATTGAGTACATGAACCTTCCTCTAGGGAAACAGGTTTAAGCTATCCACTGGGGATATGGATCTGAGTTTGATTATGAGTATGATTTATTTGGGTGTGTATCCACTAGGGATAAGAATTTGATTAGAGTTCTTTGATTTGTTTAATTAGACTCCACAAGGGAGGTTGGTTTAATTTATTATGGCTCCACTTGGGAGAAGGGTTCTAGATTGAGGGCATATCCACGGGATGTACACTTGGTCAAATTTATTTGATTTAGATCTAAGCTCTACTAGGGAGGCCAATTTGATTTGCACCTCACTGGAGAGAAATTTGGTTTGTTTGATATGTTTAATTTGACTCCACTGGGGAGGTTGGTTTTGAATTTATTTTGTTTTGGACCCTGTCATGTGCGATGGACTACACTAAGAAGGAGCCACATGGGGCCTTAGCCTATCTTAGATTTATAAGTCCAAAAGGGTAGTCTACCTGCCATAAGGTAGGACTATCCGACCTAAGGGGTTGCTTTTCGGTGTGCAACGATTGTACCAGGAAGAAGGCATAATAGACTTACATCTTCTAAAGGAGGGAAAAGCCGTTGGGTGATCTGTTGGATGGACTACACATTGAACCCTACCTAAAATGACTATTCAGTGAGTGCCACTGGGGATCTACCTCAACTTAAGAGTAGTCCTGATGATTAATTTGATTTATAGTGATTTAATTTTATTTGATTTAATTTAATTTAGTGTGTTATGTTGTGGACCCTGTCGGTGTGCGATTGACCCACTGAGAAGGGGCTATGTCGGCCTTGACCTATCTTAGAATTATAAATCCAAAGGGGTAGTCTACCATCCATAAGGTAGGACTATCCGCCTAAGAGTTGTCTTTTATTGTGCAACAGCTATACTAGAAAGAAAGCATAGTAGACTTACATCTTCCAAAGTAGGGATCAGCTGTTGGGGTGATCTGTCGATGGCGTAATAGGTCAATCCTGACCTAGGGTGACTATTTGAGCGAATGCCAGTGGACTCATATCGACTTGAGAATAGTTAGAATTAATTTAATTTTAGATGGACTCTATCGATGTGTGATGGATCTACTAAGAAGGAGTTAATATCAGCCTAGACCTATCTTAGGTTTATAAATCCAAAGGGATAATCTACCAGTCGTTAGGTAGAACTAATCAACCTAAGGGGTGCCTTTTGATTTGCGATGATCAAGTTAGGAAGAAAGCGTAGGGACTCACATCTTCCTAAATAAGAAACCACTAGGGTGATCGATAAACGCTCATCAGCCCCACTTGTCGATTTGTAACGATCGTGCTGGATAGAATGTGTAATAGACTTATATAGTAGAACCTATCTAAATTGATACTCCTTGGACCAGGGGCATTGTATTAACTTAGGTAGGATATTAATAAAGAGAGTGTCATTTAATTAATTGATTTTTTTGAGGGAAGGTGCGAATATTCTACAATTTATTTGACGTTCGAGCTAAATAAAGGGAGATCAGCCATGCTCTCTTAGCCATACACAAGGAGGAAGCTTCTAGAGAATTATAGAAAGATGGGGAAAAACCTTGAGGACTCCAGAAGGTGCTGGAGGAGGAAGGCTTCAAGAGAACTCTAGGATAGTGTGGAATACTCTAGAACCCTTGTATATGGTAGGAGTGGTGTGGAATGATCTAGAACCATATATATATTATTGTATTCTAGAACATTCTTTTCTAGATTGTTCCTAGGGATAGGGGGAGGAATATAAATAGGGGACCTCACCCCTCATTTGGAACCAAGCAAGGAAGCAAGCAATAACCAAGCAAAGGGATCCAAGGTTCCCGAGCAATCTTGTATTGTAAAGCTCTCTTGCATAGTGAAATGCTTTCTTACTTCCAACCTCTCTTGTCTAAAAGAGTCGTGAGCATTCTAGTCCAGCATTGCAAGGGTTAGGCTGACTTAGCATTAAGGAAGGAGTGCTAAGGCTACACGGGAGACTAGGGAAAAAGTTTCTCCATGACGGTCTGAAATCTCAACAACATCCTTCAACCCAACCCTTTGCCCATCTAAGCACACCACAAACCAAACACTTCACCCTGATTCAAATACTCACCACCATAATGGCTTCAAAGAAGACAAACATGACCAATGAGGTCCACATTACACTCTGTGAGCACAAAAAAAGAATCCTTCCCTCACTCAAGCTGATCTCATCATGTGGTTAATGGAGACGCATGGTGTGTCTGTCAGCCAAGGGATGATTTCCCTGATGCTGAAATGCTCAGCAGACATCCTTGCTCAGAAGGAAGACATGAACCGATCTGCCAAGAGACAATGGGCCATCAAGTTTTCACTGATGGAGACGGCACTGTACCAGTGGTTCCTTACCTACCAGGATAAGGTCAACATGTCGGGTGACCTCATCAAAGAGAAGGGCATCTTCTTCCTTGATCAGCTGTACCCAGCCCACGATGCCTTTGAATTCTCAAATGGCTGGCTGGAAGCATTCAAGAATCACCATGGCATCAAGTCCTACCACCATTTTGGAGAGTCTGGATCTGTCAACATGGACATGATTGACAGGAACCCTACTGGCAGACACATTGGACCGTTTGAGCTTTGCAATATATACAACATGGACAAAAGCTGGATTGTTTTTTCTTGTATCGGTAAGTGAGGAATGAGGCATTCACTTTTCTAAATAAATTCTTATATCTGGTAACACTTGCAATTTCCACAGGCAAACAATTCACTCGCCACAAAGTAGCTGGAAGGTCGCGAGCAGAATAAAGAGTGGCTCACCTTGGCTGTGTGTTGCAATGTAGACGGTTTAGACAAGCTTCCGCTTATTATCATCGATAAGTACTCTAATCCTCATTATTTCAAAAATGTCAACCAAGATAGCTTTGGATGCAAGTACCGAAACAACGCCAAGGCTTGGATGATGCATATCATCTTCATCGAGTGGCTCAAATGGTTTGATGCACGAATGGCAGGGCGTCACGTACTTTTGATCATGGACAATTGCAGTGCGGACATCCCTACAATGCAACTTCCTTCTGTTATTACACTCTGCAACACGACTATTTTTTACCTTCCACCAAACACCACGTCCAAGATCCGCGTGATGGAATTATCCGAACTTCAAGGCTACTCTACGGCGGGTTCAACCGACATTCGCCTTCAAGACAAGGTTGTAGACCCTGAAAAGATTGATGTTTAGCAAGCCATCTGCTTGTCTGCACGGACCACCCGATGTCAAGCTAGACAATCGAACTACTTAGCCATTACTTCGGTGATCAGCGTTTCTCCAATCACCGAGGATGCACTCGTTGATCCTGAAATCATCAGGGATCTAGAGGTACAGGTTCATGAGCTTCACTACCATAACTCAATGGACATCCACAACCTCATTGACTATCCAGCGGAATTGGAGATGGCCTACGTTCCAACTGAGGCTGAGATCATCCGGGACCTCTCGAGAATCGGTGCGAAGAAGAAAGCAGTTGGCGGCGGTCGAGAATAGTGCAAACCGGCGTTAGACAAGCTACTCGGCTCGGCTCAATAAGAGATCGTTCATGATCATTTGATTAATTAATCAAATAAGCTTGAACACTTTTGTGAATACTCGATTAGTAAATGAGCAAGCTCGAACAACTCATAGCTCGATTTGATTATATTCATGAATAGTATCATTTAATGTTCATGAACAAGCTCGTTAAAAAGCTCGATAAGGCTCGAACGAACATACTCGTGAATAATATATCATTTAATGTTCACGAACATACTCGCGAACAATCTCGTTTAATGTTCATGAACATACCGTGAACAAGATCGTTCAAACTTGTTTAGGAAAAATATTTAAGTTTTACATTTATAAAAAATGTAAACATTAATTAAATAAAAATATATGTATATTTATATGAATTTATTTTTAATATTATATAATAAAAGTTTTGAACTCTAATAATAAAATTTCTTAATTTTAATTTTAATATTACATAATATATATTAATCAGCATTTTCAGCCGATTCACCCTAAGTCCCTAATTCGGTCAGTCTGGTTCTCTGGACTCGTCCGTTCGACCGCTCGGGCCGGCTCGACGCTCGTCCGTTTAATGATGGACGGCCGATCCCGATATGCGATTGATAACCCTAAGCGAGTAAGCGGCTTACGGGCTTAGGCTCTTATTCAGTTATCCCTAATTCCCCCTTTCAGTCGCCTCATTTCTCTTCCTTTCGGTTCTTCCCCGCAACTCCACGCCAAAACCCTAAAATAAAGGCTAGAAAAGCAGAATGGAAGAGAAAGATTTTGGAATCTTGATAGAGTTTGACTGTGTTATATTTTGTGGCCAAGGTAAGTGATTTATTACTTTTGATTTAGGTTTATGTCAGAGTTCGATGAATGAGAGGAATCATGTACGTGTCATTTACTGTCATGAACTCTAAGTAATGAGAGGAAAATCTTTGTGGAGAAGTTTGATTGGTTTATTTCCATTATGTCATTGTTTACGGTTATCCGGTTATGCCCTAAATAATTTATGATTGTTTTGACAAATTGTGGAGGCTCGGAGGAATTTTTGTTCGGCAATGTTAAGTTTATGTTTGAGATTTTGGGTTATGCCCTCTTTCAATTTTTCTTCTGTTGTTCGGCAATCGCTGGGTGCTTTATGTTCTATTGTAACCTATTGATGGTTATTTGGTTATTTGGCTGAGATGGTTATTTCTATGACCAATTCTAATCACATGGATAATATTGAGCTCCTTTTGCTATATTGTTGCATATTTTCGGCCTTTCCCTCTTTCAATTTGTCTTCTGGTTGGCTATTTTAGGTTATGCTGTTGGTGGTTATTTGGTTAGTGGTGTTTTCGGCTCTTACTTGGTTATGGTCTTGCCTTCTGGTCAGGGTTGTGGTGCTTTTCAGTTGGTAGACTCAAAATTTTGTGAATAGTCGAATGGACTTAAAAAAAAGTTTTAATATTTGGTTGGATTATGATGTTGGGATGGTTGTTGTTATGACCAATTCTAATCAATTTTGTAGTTATTATCTTGTGATATTGATTCCAATCTTTTCAGCCTGTGTTGGCTTGGTTTTTTTTGACTTGGTGTGCTACCGAGCTCAAGCCTGAACAGGTCTTGGCTCGGTTTGGTTCGGTTCATTTGCAGCCCTACTTATGCTGAAGATAGGCCTTTATTACAATGGGTGTGATGGGGGACGAATTATATGATCTTTTGATGAGTTAATTAGGTAGGTTTTATCATAACTCTCTAGCTACTATTATTATACGAGTTATATACTAATTTTTTAAACATTTTCATCTTATATTAACTTATTTTATTCTCTAATGGCAAGAATTTTGTCTTTATTACACTTAGTTTATAATAAGTTATGCTTCCTTTAACCATTGTGATTTGTGTCCCACCAATTCTCTTTTATTTTCATTCAAAATCTTTAAAATTTTCATACTAAATGCAATCTTAAAGAGCCAATCATTATTTACTTTTATTGCAATCATATTAAGTTTTTTGACTCATCCTAGCTAGTTGTAGGTATTGCCTTTCTATGGTCACTGAGCTTCTTTTAAATCTCTGTTGTGTGGTGCTTTGTTGGTTTTTCTACTTTTTCTTGGCTATTGCCTATTGGGAAGGCTTCCTTTATTGGGTACTTATGGTGAGCTATTCTCTAGTGGTTGCCTTATGGCTATTTTACTTGGCTAGTTTGGTTGGAGGACTTTTAGTTATCCTTAGAATCTTGATTGGCTGAGTTTTTTCCTTGTTGCTCTTTTCCTACTTATTGTACAATATGCTGGAGCCTTATAGTGTACTAGCTGATTCTTTATTAATCCTTTTGGATTAGACTTTTTTTGGATTCTAGTTGTTGGTGGCTACCTTCGGCCCCCTTTTGTGTGGAATCTCGAATGGACTCAAAATTTCTGTTATATAGGTTGGTAGCCCTTTTTTTGTGATTGTAACCCTTTTTTAAAATCCCAATTGAGGTATCATTTTAGGATAAAGCTATATGAAATTAATTTTTTTTTACTATTATGTCATTTTTTTTAAATGCTCATCTTTGTTTACTTTTTATATTGAAGGTATGTCTTCTAGTCAATCAAAGGAAGATGGTCTATAGGACCTCTAGTCTATACAGTGCCTATGAGAGAGTTTAGTGTAGGGTCTTCATCCAGCCCAACAATAGTAGAGATGCATATGAGAAACATAATTATACCAATTGATGACAGTTAGATAGAGAAAGCTGATCTTTTTGCTAAAAAAAGTAAGAAGAAAAACATCATCAGTATGGAATGATTTTACTTTGATCAAACTCAATGATGTGCGAGAGTGGTGTAATCATTGTAAGCATAAGCTTACAAAGAGCAAAGGTGGTTACTACTACACTTTACATTTGCTTAATTGTGGTAGGAGGATGGTGCAACCTGAAGGGCAACTTAATCTTTCAATTCAACCATCTATGATTGCAGGTACCATTGACTCTATGAGTGCTTGTAGTGTTGCTAATTGGAGATATGATCATGCTAGGATAAGGGAATTAATTTCTCATATGATAATGATACATGAGTTGCCATTTAAATTTGTAGAATATGAGATGTTCAACATTGTTATGAAAGCTGTTAGTCCACATTATGAAAGGATTTCACAGCATGTAGTGAGAAATGATTGTGTAGCAAGTTATGAAATTGGAAAAAAAAGATTGAAACACTTATTAGATAGCGTCAATAGAGTTAGTGTCACAACTGATCTATGAAAATCTGGTCAAGATATACATTATATGGTCTTGACATGTCATTTTGTAGATGCTGATTGGAATTTGCAAAAAAGAGTGCTTAATTTTATTGATGTGCCCCCGCCTCATAGAGCAGCAAACATACATGGCATATTGTATAAGTGCTTAAAGGATTGGGGCATTGAAAATAAAGTTGCAATAATAACAGTAAATAATGTAGCATACAATACATTGGCAGTTAATATGTTGAAAGCTAGTCTCAGAGTTCCACAAGAAACTTCCTCTTGGTGGAAGAATTTTTCATGTGCTATTATTTGCACATATCTTGAATTTGTTAGTTCAAGATGGGATTTTAAATTAAAAGTACAATTGATTTGGTTAGAGATAGTGTCAAATATGTGACCTTAGACAGGTGATTGTTGATTGAGATAGCTCAGTTGCATTTACCAAAGAAATTGATTTTTTAGATCCTAGATGGAATGCTACTTATGCAATGTTATCTTCTGCACTAGAGTTCAAGGAGGTTTTCCCAAGATTTCAAGATAGAGATCCGTGTTACACTTTATGTCCAAGTCAAGAAGATTGGGCAAAATTAGAGGATGTTTGTTCTTTTCTTGAGCTTTTTAGTCAAACCCGAAATTGATATCGGTTTACTTCTAAACTTTGCATATTTTCTAATTATTACTACAACTCATTTACTTTATAGTCACTTAAATTAATTTAATTTTTTAATTATCATAGGTTAAATATCCTCTAACTTATTTTTGTCAAAATTGTGGGGATCAAAGAGATGTTAGATGACAATTCTCTTAGTGGGAACCCACATGTTAAGGAAATGGCAATCTGAATGAAAGGGAAATTTGACAAATATTGGAGAAGTTGCAATCTTTTAATTTAGTGTTATTTTAGACCCGTAATAAAATGAAGATGATAAATTTTGCATTCAACTCTATGTACTCTAAAGAAATTGCATAGATGCACATTGGTGAGGTACATTAAAATTTATATGAACTTTATAATGAGTATGTTGAGGATTATAGAGCTAATCTTGAACAAGATTGTTAGAAGGTGATTCAAGTTGTGTTCGAAGTGCTTGTAATTTTAAGGGGAGGCCAGTATATGGAAAGAGGAAGTATGAGACTTACATCAAAACAGATTACACTAATCAAACAGTTAAATCTGAGCTTGATGTTTATTTGGATGATGGGTTGTCATTCAGAGTGAGAACTCAAATAACTTTGATTTCTTAGGTTGGTGGAAGGAAAACAGTGTTAAATACTATATTTTATCAAGGATAGCCTCTAATATACTTTCTATTTCAATAACATTAGTTGCCTCAGAATCAACTTTTAGTGCAGGTAGTAGAGTCATTGATCAATATCGTGCTTCTTTAGGTATGGAAACAGTTCAAATTTATTATGTGGGAGTGACTGGTATCGTAGTTTCTATGGAATTAAAAGAAAGGCAAAGGTTAGTGGCTAAATTTAACTATGCATTACAAATTTAGCTATTTTGACATTAATATCTATGTAAATTATGTTTGAGGTAAGTTGAAAGAAGTTCTTTTACCTTGAGATGTTATGGAGTCAATATTTGGAACTTTGAAATGAAACTCTCTTGAACTAATTTGATGTATTATTATTTTTTCTCTTGAACTCTTTATGAAGTCGAATGTCATAAGATTAGTACTTATTTTTCATATCGAAGATGGTGCTACTAAGCATTTAGCATAAGCTTTCAGCCTTTCAAGTACAGTTTTAGTTTATCCACATTAATTTTTATAAATTTCTGTTATTCATGAATGCTAGATGCTTATTTATGCACATTTACATTATTCTTTTGTGCTTGAAATAGTATTGGTCCAGTATTGTCAATGAAAATAATGATGATATTCTAGATTCTATTTGGGAGTGATTATTGTAATGAATGATATGTACTATAGTAGTAGTTGCCCTTCTCTTTAAGTATTGCTGGTAGCCATTATGTTGAAGTCCTATTAAAATGTATTTGTGAATCTGTGATGGTACTTACTCTATAAAATTTGGATCTTCAATGTAATGTTTGTTGCCCTTTCTTCCATAGTTGATGGTAGCTATTATGTGAAGCTTAATTTGTAGTATCCCTTCTCTCTAAGTATTGTTGGTAGCCATTGTGTTGAGGTCCTATGAAAATGCATTTGTGATGGTGCTTACTCTATAGTATTTGGATCTTCAATGTAATGTTTGTTGCCCTTTCTTTTAGAGTTGATGGTAGCTACTAGCTACTATGTGAAGCATAATTTTTTATCTGAGCTCGAGCCAATATTGGTTGATCACTTGATTGTGCCATAATTGATTGCCTTGGTATTTTCTATTTTTTGCTAACTGGTGCATTTCTGAGCTTGAACTTTGCATAATTCTGATTGCCATAATTCTATTTTTTCACGGTTCAGATCTGGAGAATTGAACTTTGCAACTGGTTAAATTTTCTATTTTTTCACCGATCAGATCTGGAGAATTGAACTTTGCAACTGGTTAAATTTTCTGTTTTTTCACGGTTCAGATCTGGAGAATTGAACTTTGCAACTGGTTAAATTTTCTGTATTAATGCAGTATTTTAATACTCTTTATTGACATCTTTGAGTTGGAGAGCAGACCGATTGAAGCAGGTATTCTTCCATTGAACTTATTTGAGCATAAAATACATTAAATTTTTAGATAAGTTCTCATGCACGCATTCATGCGATTGGTCAACCTTTCCTCTTCTGGATGATGTTATGAATTCGTAATATTTCAGTGTTTGATTATATGGTGAATTTTATACTGAAAAAATTTTCTTACTTGAATTGAAATCAAAATTATTAAGGTTTTCATCTCCTTTATGTTTTGTTCAGTTATGGCAGCTAATGCTCATAGTTTGGTGGCTACAGTTTCTCTCATAAGTAAGAAGTGATTTCATTATTACTTGCATTTTATTTGAGCACTTTTTGCATTCTCATAAGTAAGAAGTTACTTTTTCAATTCCCAAACACTTTTACCAAGTAATTCACATATGTTGACCCCACATTTAAATAAGATAAGTTGATTAGCTATAAATGATAAATTATAAGAATAGAGCTAAAGATAACTTGAGTACTTTTAAATTTGTGATGGTACTTACTCTATAGGACTTAGATCTTCAATGTAATGTTTGTTGCCCTTTATTTTAGAGTTGATGGTAGCTACTAGCTACTATGTGATCAATTTTTTTATAGCTTGAGCAATATTGGTTGATCACTTGATTGTCGCCATACCGATTGGTATTTTCTATTTTTTTGGGTGCATTTCTGAGCTTGAACTTTGCATAATTCTGATTACCATAATTCTGTTATTTCACGGTTCAAATCTGGAGAATTGAACTTTGCAACTAGTTAAATTTTCTATTTTTTTCACTGATCAGATCTAGAGAATTGAACTTTGCAACTGGTTAAATTTTCTATTTTTTCATGGTTCAGATCTGGAGAATTGAACTTTGCAACTGGTTAAATTTTCTATTTTTCACTTGTTGATTTGGAGAATTGAACTTTTGCTGGTTAAATTTTGTATTAATGCAGATTTTAATACTCTTTATTGACCTCTATGAGTTGGAGAGCAGACCGATTGAAGCAGGTATTCTTCCATTGAACTTATTTGAGTTCAGAGCTCTAAAATGGGAAACAAAAAAAGGTGGTAATCTACTTGTTATACTACTTGTATACTACTCACAAGGTTGTAATCACTTTAGATTTCTTATATAATTCTGCATAATTATAATTTGACAGACTTCTTGCCTCTAGGTTCATCTCCTTTATTTTCTTTTATTGTTGGGTTAGTTAATGTAATTTTATTTTATTGTACTTAGTTTTAGTCTATTATCTATTTTCTTTTGCTGTTGGACTTTGTATTCTTTTTCTTAAATACAAAAAAATTTCTTCTTACCTAAATAAAATAAAAATTTCTTCTTTTACAAATTTATGTTGTTTGTTTATTCATGATTGTTAAATGCTTGTTTATGCATATTTATTAGTTCATTTAGGCTCATTTATTTTGTTAATTTATTTAGTGCTTGTTTACTATTTTCATTTACTTCTCATTAATGCTCGTTAAGGCTCATTAAAGCTCGTTAAGGATTGTTTAGGCTCGTTTACTTGCTGCGCATTAAGGCTCATTCAGGCTTGTTCAAGCTCGTTAAGGCTTGTTTAGGCTCGTTTACTTACTGCTTATTAAGGCTCATTAAAGCTCGTTAAGGCTTGTTTAAGATCATTTACTTGCTGCTCAATAAGGCTCGTTAAGGCTCGTTAAAGCTCATTAAGGCTTGTTTAATTATTGCTCGATAAGGCTTGATAATAGTGCTCAGTAAGATACTCGATTAAGCTCATTTATAATTCTAATCAAGATACTCGATAAGAGCTCAATTAATTATAAATGAACTAAACACAAATCAAGCTTGAACATCTCGGTTGCTAAAATGAACCTAGCTCGAACACGACTAAAAGCTCGAATGATGAATCGAACCGAGCCCCACGTGCTACCGAGCTCAAGCAACAGTCTTGGCTCGGTTTTTTTGGTGTTCTACCAAGAACCTACAACGTGAAGGCTTAGGCTTGCGAAGCAGCGAGCTTTGGAATAGTTACGGATGCGAATATGTCATTGACATGGAGACACTTATTGTCATCCAAAAGATCAAGGACAAGATCAGCATGATCAGAACCAACAAGCTTATGCGTATTAATTTATATTCTCAAAAGTTTAAATAGGCCAGATGTCAAATTTTGTAACAAATATGTAGTTATTTTTAGTAATTATCAATATAAAAAATTTTCGGGACTAGCGACAGAGTATTAATTATTGACTTTAGGAGGTTTATTAATAAATGTATGAGGCCCGACCTGGGACTGGGCCATTAATATTAACTATTAGAGGTTATTGACATATGCAGTATCAACTTAGACAAGTTCTACTATATCTTTCAAAGTCAAGATGACCGTCAGGGTAACTCGTTGGTGGCACAACAAGTTGAACCCGACCTAAGGGAGACTACTGAGAGAGTGCTGACCTGGGGACTTATCTCAACTCAAAGTAGTTAGACAATTCCTATAGGGAGTTTTGCTAACACTGCCTAAAAGATAGGATGCCCGGGGAAAGGGGCTTGAATTCTAATCCACAAGCAAGATATATTTTGTTTGTTTTTGGTTTAACGTGGACCCTATTGGTTTACGAGTGATCAAATGAGAAGGAGCTTATATCGCCTAGACTTATCTGCATGAAAAGGGGAGAATCTACGCATCCGCTGAACAAATTCTCCAATCATAGGGGTGGCTACTAGGAAAGGAGGACTGTCCAATCCAAAAGTAACCCGGATAGTGTCTAAATGAAGTCGCAAAGGACATGATCCAAATAGAATGCTCGCAAGGGGATGGGGCTGCTAAAGGCTTAACCCAACACCTTGGAGAAGATGACATGGCTACTCACATATCCAATAGGTATTCGATGTCCAACTCAAGGAGAAAGCTCGAGGACTCACATCTGCCAAGAGTGGTGTATCCACCGGGTGGTCACGATAGCATAACCAACCAACCTAAGGTGTCGCTTTGATAATCTAGAAAGAAGGTGTGTAGGCTTACATCTCTCTAAAGCATAACTAATCACCGGGATAATTTATCTTTACCTCGACAGGGGCCATCTGACCTAGAGAGACTACTAAACGAGGGGTCTTGTTTAAGGACTAGGCCCAAGCTTAAAGTAGTCAAGAGGAAAGGAGCCGCTGGGGGACTTATCCTATACCTCAAATATACTCGACCTCAATACATATTTAGTCCAAGAAGAAAGCAGGCTTACATCCTCTTAAACAAAGTCAACATAGGTAGCTTACTACCGCACAAGTCTATCAAAGACAAGCTTCAAATGGTCAAGTCGTGGAACTCACATCTACTAAATAAATGAACACTAGGGTGACACACCAACAAAGTAGCATGTCAGCCCGACCTAGAGCAGCTAATGAGTGAGTGTCACAGGGGCTTGCTCCCACGTCAAAATAGCCCGAGACAAAAGATATATGTTTATTTGTGTTGTGAAAGAGGGAATAGGATGTCGCTTGGGTTCTCTTACACCCATCCTAATAGCACTGAAGGATCACTTTATAGTTTGTGTTTGTGTTATGGAGGAAAAAGATGCCTCTTGGGTTCTCTTATACCTACCCTGAATACATCGTGATAGATTCAAAAGCAAAAGATATTTCTAACACAGAAGAAATGAAATTTGAGATGAAAAAAGTTTTATTGATAATTATTTTCAAACAAGATTTATGGATAATATTTCTTTAAGTAGAGCCCATTGATTGGAAGCATCAGGCGCTCTCCTTTACAATTTATGAGTTGATAAGACCCTCCTTGGTAGGCGTTCTCTATGGTGTAAGGGCCTTCCCAAGTGGGTTCAAACTTGCCTCCCTATCTTTCGATGGGCAACAATTGGCCTCCTTAGAACTAAACAAGCTCTCCTACTTGAAAAGCTCTAGGACGGACCAACTTATTATGAGCTTGAATCATCTTGGCTTTATATAACTTCGGTTTTGGCATGCCCCGTAGGCATCTCTCCTCCAAACCTTGAGCTCTTCAACAACTTGGCATTACGCTCCATTGTGATTTTACTACCCACGGCTATCCTTAGTGATGGGAGTTGGACTTCTAATGGTAGGCTTGGACCCATACACTAAGGAGAAAGGGGGGTTGGAGTTCTATGTGGTGTAGGATAAGCTTCAACTTTATGCCATCATCATTTATTATCATCTAGTGTCTTCTTATATTTGAATGAGTTTTGTTGAAGGCTTCACTAACCCATTTGCCTTGGTAGTAGATGGTAGAATATCTCCAATCTATGTTGTGTCTTGAGCAAAGCTATTGATTTTAGTGCTCTTGAATGCAATACCATTATCAGATATAATTCATCGAGGCACCCCGAACCTATATATGATATGGTTCCTGAAAAACTGGAGCACATGTTGAGTTGTGACCTCTCTAAGTGGGATTGCCTCCACCCACTTGGAAAAGTAGTCGGTGGCAGCTAGAATGAATCGATGACCTTGGAAGAAGGAGGATCGATCGGACCCACTATGTCGGTACCCCAACACTCAAATGGCCATGAGGCCAATGTAGGATGTAGAATGTTGGGTGGTTGATGTAGGACCACACCATGTACCTGACATTGGTGGCATCTCTAGCTACGTCCATGCAGTCTGTGATCATCGAAGGCCGGTAGTATCCTAGTCTCTTGATCTTGGCTTTCATCTTCGGATCAGATTGATGTGCTCCATAAACGAGTGTACCGATGATCTACGAGCTTCGTGTTTGTCGGAACAACATGTATGATCGAAAGATCTTACAAGGTGTCTTATAAGAGTATAGGAAAGGGCTCTCTACTTCACCTGGTGTGCTAGTGATTTCTCTTGAGGTAGTTTGCCTATATTTAAATAATCTATGAATGGTTGCCTCCAATCTAACTCCTCATCCTTTTTAAAAATGGCAACCTCCTCTTCAAGAGAGAATCTCTCGATGAGTTCAACATCAATAAGGGATAAGACTTGTCTATTTTGGACCCTTATTAGAATGGACTCATCATTTGGACATGCCAACTCTTTGGCAAGCTTGACTAATGCATCTGCTACTATATTTTCTCCTCGAGGAATCTTGTAAATGGTAACCCCTTAGATTTGGGCCAACAATTCCATGGTATACATGTGGTAATGATGGAGCTTAGGCTTTATAACCTTATAAGACCCAACAATTTGGTTGATGACTAACGAGAATACCCAAAGATGTTGATACTGATGCATAGTATGATAATGACTAACAATAATCGAGCCTCATATTGACTTCATTGTTGGTGCATGGATTGGACAGATGATATGAGAATCTCATCACTTTGTGGTCTGGAGTTAGGAAAACTATTCCTAGTAAATTATGGTTCTTCTCCTCTTTGAGAGGAAGCTGCACCATCAAAGTACATCTCCCAGCAGCGAGCACTAGTACCCCCTAAGTTCATGATTTGTTCATCAGGGAGATCATCTAAGCGAGAATCGGCGGGAGTGGATCGCTAAGAAATCACAAGTGCTTTATACTGAGGAGAATGAATGTTATGTCAAACTGAGATAAAATCATGGACCAATGTTCCAACTGTCTAGATAAGGTTGGTCATGTCATGAGATATTGCAATGGATTGACTCTAGAGATCAAGTTCACCTTATGAGAAAGCATGTAATGTCGTAACTTTTGGGATGAAAAGATTAAAGCTAGGTAGTGCTTTTCAATAGGTCTCTAGTTTGCCTCGACAGGGATTAGATGATGATTGAGATAATAGAGAGCATTCTCCTTCCCTTCATCATTGGTTTGAGCCAATAAAGCACCAAGAGAGTCGTCTAATGCAATAATATATAATATGAGTAGCTTGCCCGGGATAGGGGCTTCTAGGACTGGTGGTATCATCAGATATTGCTTGATGTCTTCAAAAGCATCGCACTTGTCATCCCATTTGAACTTGGCATCCTTTTGACAAGTGTGAGAATGGTTGGCATCTTCGATAAGTTGGAAATGAAGCATCTTAGATACCAACCCTTGGAATGACTGAGTTGTGTTAGGCTTTTAGGGGTGGCATTTCTAATATCCTTTGATCTTTTCGGATCAATTTTAATTCCGGTATGGACAACAAACCCAAGAAATTTTTTGAAGCTACTCAAATGCACACTTGGGGGTTCATTTTGAGGTTTGTATTTCTTAACCATTCAAAACTACTCTCAAGTCAAAGAGATGGTCTTCCTTTTCTTTGCTTTTGATAATGATCATCGATGTAGCATTCAACTTGATGATGAATGAGTTCATCAAGATTGAGTCATGGCCGGTATGTGGCACCATCATTTTAAGGTGAAAGGCATGACCTTAACAATAATTTTGATCGGGGTTTGAAAAGCAGTGTTTCTTTCATCCTCGGGGCCATCTTAATTTGGTTGTAGCCAGATGACCCATCCATAAAGGAGAATACTGCATGAGATGAGGTGATGTCCACCATTAATTATGGTATAGGAAGTGGAAATTCATCCTTAGGACATGCCTTATTTAGATCCCTAAAATCAACGCATATGTGAATTTGGCCATTCTTTTTCTTAACTGGGATGACACTGGCCAACCAAGTAGGATATTTTTCTTCCCTAATAAAGCCAACATCGATCAATTTCTTGATTTCAAAAGTGACTGTTGTTCAATGTCTAATCGCATGCTAGGAGCTTTTGATAGGGTTAGCATTAGGTTCTATTGCTAGTTTATGGACTATGTGGAGATAATGGCATCTCTTCATAACTCCATGCAAAGCAATCCTTAAATTCAGTCAATAGCTTCACTAAATCATTGGTTTCTTTTTCATTCAATAGAACTGATGTATGTTGGGTGGATCTTCTTCAGTTCTAGGTTGATTTCTTTGAGCTTCGATAGTTGATCGATCTCCTCTTCAAACTCTGGTGCATCCTTGACTTCAAAGTCATTTGGATCATCGAAGTTTCTAAGCACACCTCCTCATATGAGTTAGCATGATTTGAAAAGAACTATCAGATTCCAAATGATTGGTGATGACTAGCGTAATCATCATCAACTGGACCCACTATAAATCCTAGTCCGTCTTGATTGTGAATGTGCATTTGTTGTCCCATAACCTTTCAAAAGTCGACGTGTTTAGAGCATGTGGAATTAATCCTTTCTTTGCTAAATTAAGAACACAATACCAATCAAAAGGTAATTTATTAAATCTTTATATGAATCATCCTCAAGTTCTACATCACTTCTTGACTTGAGGATGATGCTCCAAGAAAGAACTTCTGTACCTTTACATTTATGGAAGACTTAGGGGCTTCCTTAACTACTAAACCCTCAACTTTTTGAGAAAGTGGGGTTAGAGCTAAAGTTCCCAACTGATGCTTCATTGTTTCACATATAGACTTGGATACACTTATGCTTTTTAGGGGATCTTCATCATGCGGCTCAACTATCACTTGCATGGGGATCTACTATCTGGAAGTGCTAGCTAGTGTACTAATCATATATGACTCATCCCTCGAACTAGATTCTAAGTCTATATAGATAGGTGTAGTCTGGTAGTAGGGACATAACTCATTGGATGGCCAATAAGGAGGTCTTTATCCTAGGCATGTCTCTAGATCACCTCTTCCTCACTGGAGGTTGAGTCATCCTACCCATATGTTGAATGGAGATGATGTGGGTGGAATCTAATGTCAGATTCTACTTTCTCCTCCAAGTCTTTTATTTTCTTTCTCATTTCCTTTTTTCTTTTCTTTTCTTTTCTTTTTCTTTTTCTTTTTTCATTTCTTTTTCTTTTATTTTTGAAATTTTGCCAAGTTAACAAGAATAGAGTTGTTGATTTTGAGGGAGATAGTAGGCCGCATCCTCATATATTCCAACCTCATGAACTGTGAATGACTTACGATCTCATTTGACATAGTATTCAATCCCACCCTCATGAACTTCATGCATGTAGAGAGGATGGAACCACGTTGTTCTCATGTATCCACGGTCTCCCAAGTAAAGCATTGAAAGATGTATCTGAGTCTATAATATGAAACTTGGTGGTAGTCTTCCAATCATCTACTTCTAATGGAAACACTATAGAGCCTAAAGCCATCTCATCTTGTTCATTGAATCCTCTCAACATCATCCTCTCTTTTGAAAGTTTGGAGATGTCAATCCTTAAGTAAGTGAGGGTTTTTAGACTCATAATATTCATTAATGCACTGGTCAAGAACTGGATATCCGTATCTTTCAATATCCGTAATGTAAAGAGAGGCGGTTGTGCTTGGTCATTTAGAAGCAAGTCTTCATCATCGAATGTAACTCTTAGAGTGTCCTCACGAACTAGCCTCCTCTTGATGGTGGCTAAGCATATCTCCGGATCAAGAAGTGCCTTGATTAGAGATTTTCTCATCTCTTTGAATAAGATAAGGGCATCATATATGCTTAACTTGGTTGACAGCTTTCTAAGATATGCTAGGACATTGTAGTCAACCTTGGCTTTATCCTCCATAAGCATATCCATGGGTGGAGCATCCTGTGGAAGTGCTATCTATTCTTTAGAACTAATGATTTGCTTACCCTTATCCTAAGGTGCTACTCTAAGAAGTAGAACTTTGCCACTATGGAGGTTAACTTGGTGACTCTTGGAGATGATGATTTGGAAAGTTCTACCCTTATCAAGTTCACTACCTTCTCCTATGGGATCATCAGTTAGATGACTCCAAATCAATCTCAATGGGTGAACCGAATAATTAGAAATGAAAATCCATTTTTAAATCAAAGAGAATGATTAGAACTCATTATTATTTTGTAGACTTGAGTTTTCAAGAGGAATAAAATCTAGAGTATCAGTGGACAAGATGTAAGTGAAAGCTTTCTTCATTGATTTCTTCTTAGATGGAGGTACATGATAGAAATCTAATAAAGTAAGCGGAGGAAAGGGGTATAGTTCCCTTGTCCGTCTGATGCTCTTGGCGAAGAGGAGTTAGTGGAGGAAGAAGTAGTAGACAACGTGGATGGAGTGTTGGACTCAAAGGTGGTTGTCTACTATGCTATCAAGTAAGTAAGGCTCTCTTTGCTGGCGACACCTTCTTCAAGTTGTCTTTGACAACTTGCAAACCTTCCTTGGTGTTGGAGGTGTGCTTACTGTAAAGAAAGCTTCTTGATCTTAGAGACCACTTTTTTTTTGAGGTTGAGATAAGAAATATCCCAACCTTCTTTTATCTTAAGAGGATCAGTATCATCAAGAATTACTCGATAGACTGGGTGTTATTCTAAGTATTCCTTGGGGATAACAATAGTTCGACTTGTATAGCAAGCCAGTCCTTAAAGGTGACACAATCCTCCAAGATATGACTACAATGCTGTGGTAGGGGAAATAGTTAGGATCATTACTCTTGCCCACATATTCCGGCCTCTTGGGCTCAGGTAACTGAAAGTCAAGTTTTTTTAAGAGATTCTTAAAGATCTTCCTAACTACCTCCCTCTTGAATGAATACAGCTTATTCAATCTATCGGCAAGAGTAGGTGGGTAATAATACCTGGCGATAGATGAGTACCACTGAGTATATTATGGAGGTGGCGTGATGGCCGGTGGTGTGTATCTTTGGCGAGGTGGTGAGGAGGAGTGGGAGGCCGTTGTGCACAAGGTCTCTCATATTGAGCTCTAGCTGACTACTTCTCTTTGTCTACTAACACTACTACCCCTAGCTTCTTCTTGAATGCTTTTTGCAGCTTGAGCTTGAATGATTAGTCTCAAAAGGTAACTATTTGGCTTCCCCTTGTAGGGTAGCTGCCTTGTTGATTAATTTCTCAAAGGTTTTGATTATAAATCCTTTGAGCATGAAAGCAACCAGGCCATGAATATTCTTGAGAAGAATTTTTATGGCATGTTGTTCGGACAGTGGTGGTTCGCATTTCATACTTAGGTTTTTCCACCTGAGAATTTAATCAACAAGGGACTCATTAGGATTTTGTTTGACATAGGTCACCCAGTTACCCTTTCCTGGGCTCCACAAACCTCTTGATGAAGAGGTGCTCCAACTCAGCAAAAGTCTTCACTGAACCATTGGGCAGTTCAACATACCAATCAAATGCAATCCCTGACAGACTGCTAACGAAGAGTCGGAAGAGAAGTGCATCTCTACCTCCGGTGTTACAACAACCAGCTTAAAGTATGTTATATGCCACCGAGGGTTTCCACTGTCATCAAAGATCTTGAAGGATGGTGACATAAAACCCTTGGGATATTGGATTACATTGAATTCCTCTTGGTAGGGTCTACCCTTTGGAACAGATGAGCCACCTCGGGCTTGTGCCAACACTTCCTTCACTTGTTGTTCCACCATATGCTTTATATCTCTTTCAGGCATGGAGGTACTATTTGTGACCTTCTTATGTAGACTACCACTATCTTGGTCCACGGGAGATGTACTCTTGGGCTCAACATGCAACCAGGTCTCTAAGGAGTAGCTATCTTGATGGAGCTTGGCCTTGAAGTGCTAGGACTACTATAACAAGTCTTCAACTCTTTTCTCCATCTCTTGTGCCCATCTCTCTGCCTCTTGGCGAAGGTGTTGGGTTGAATGAGCCGTCTTCTTCCTCATTACAACACCCTCCTGGCTATGTTGATCCCTAAGGAGGGAACCCCTAGTGTCGACCATATGGACTTTTGAGTCCTCCAAGAGATCATCCTCATCTGGATCAAAATTGACCCTAGCATCCTCTTCATCAAAGCAATTTCCCGAAGATTTCCCTCTTCTTAGTGAAGTACTGAACAACGATCTCATCTAAAGAACAGTCTAATCGTGTAGGGACAAACACTCATTGCTGACCGGTAGTGGGGCTATGTTCGCTGATAGAAATACATCACGCATTGCTTACTGTTGTACTACTATCTCTAGGAGGATTGCTCACCGTATATTGATCACTACCCAGTGAACCGCGTGGGAGGATCTACTACCATGGACACTATATCATATCCTCACCCCTTTCACCACTATGTTCGGTGGAAGAGGGTTCTATGCTTGTAACTATTGTGACTGTGGTGGTGACTCAACCACGGTGGCCTTGGGTAGCCATTCCTTCTTCTCAGCTGAGGTGGGAAGTTGAATAGAAGAGCTTGACCTCATCTTAACGGGTGGAGTAGATGGAGTGGGATCTTGGGCCATAGCCGGATCACCAATGAGGCTTTCTTCTCCATGGATGTTGTCTTCTATGCCTTTATAGGCACGATGGATGGCGGGACCTGAACATGTGATGGTGGGAGAGGAGTGGATCGGTGTGGTGGAGGCAACACCAACTTTCTCTGGGCAGGAGCTTCTCTCCTATGGTGGGTAGTACCCATCTATAGAATGCTATCAGTATGATCGACGCGGGTAGTGCACCGATCGAGAAAGTCCATGAGTTGAGCCTACTAACTGTCTGGCATACCTACGTCTCTCTCTGCTAGTAATCTGCTCGATACTGAGACTCACGATCTCTCTCCCTCGATGTTATCCGCCCCCTAGGGATGTGACGTAAATCAAATTGAAACTGATCATTCATAAGCTCCGCCAACTTAGCATAAAACTAATCTAAGGCTAGCATATGACCTTCTCCTATCACTGATTGGAGCCTTAAAATGAACTGCAGGCGGAGGTGAAACTGAGATCATCCTAATGTCTTCCTCTCCATCGGAACCAGTGAGGGGGTGAAACTTGTTCTCTATGATAAGAGAAGACACTATCCTAGGTAAGTCCTCTACTGCAGACTGGGAAACTACCTCAAGCTCCTTGGCTATGCGGTCATGATCCAGCTTGATCTTGTGACAATGGTTGCGACGCTGTGTACATGTAGGTATGACAAAGCGAGAGCTAACACCCACCTCGAGCATGGAGGATACTATCTCAGAAACCAAGATAGTCTTCCCATTTGGGGTGTTTAAGGAGGGGTAGTAGCCATTGCTAGAGCTATAGCAAAAGTAACTAACTAACCACGGTGGAATAAGGCACATGGATACTAGTGGTAGCAGAACAAGGCCTTCCTCTTTAGTGACTCATCAGATGGCATATCAAATGGATAGCGGTGTATCCGCCACCTCCTCCTTGCTAAGCGTGGTGAGGGTTGTCCCCCTGAAGAAATTCTCACCCTCAAAACCATGGCTAAAGTAGATGACCTCGATGGAGCCGGTAGAGAGACTAGCCGATCATAAGTTTAGACCAGTGGAGAAGGAAAACACAAACTTGTTGGGAGCCATATATGTTATACTAACTAAAGACTGGAAGAATTAACTGCACTAAAATCTGCATTATTGAAATATAGCTGAGTAGACACTTGCCTTGATATTCACCTTCAATCATTGATCTCGAGATTTGATTCAGAATTTGAACCCACACTGAACAATCTTAAGGATGTTAAGTGGGCTTCATTGAAATTTTGGAGAGATTTTGGATATTGAGGAGAGTCTTTGCCATTTGATTTCTATTTAGAACCCATACTCAACCGATTTAGGTAGGTTGTAAGGGGTTCTAAAATTTAAGGAGAGATTTTCTTGGAGATATTTATATTTTGTGCATCTTGTTTGAAAATATTGATAGTTTGAAAGACCTCTACTTAGCAAATTTGGTATGCTAAGAAGAGGTTGTGATTTTGTGTTTGAAATATTTTTGCTTGTGAAGATTTGATTGTGTGATATTTTGATTTGAAAATGGGGCTTCTTACTTATTAAATTTGGTATGTTAAGTAGATGTCACATGTGCTTGATTTGTGTTTGATGATGAGGCTTTCACTTAACAAATTTGGTATGCTAAGTGAAAGTTAAATGTGATTGTGAGATAAATTTGCTTTTCTTTGAAGATATGAGTTCCACTTAACAAATTTAGTATGTTAAATGAAAGCCCCAAATGTGTTTGAGATATGTTTGTTTTTCTTTGAGAATAAGACTCTCACTTAACAAATTTGGTATGTTAAGTGAAAGCTCAAATGTGATTTGACATAAAAAATTGGATCCTTATTTAACAAATTTAATATGTTAAAATATGGATCAAATGTGTGTTGAAAAGAGACACTCACTTAACAAATTTGGTATGTTAAGTGAAAGTCAAATGTGTTTATGATTTCAAATATGAAACTCTCACTTAACAAATTTGGTATGTTAAGTGAAAGTCAAATGTGTTTATGATTTTGAAAATGAAACTCTCACTTAACAAATTTGGTATGTTAAGTGAAAGTTAAATATGTTTATGACTTTTGAAAATGAAACACTCACTTAATAAATTTGGTATGTTAAGTGAAAGTCAAATATATTTATGATTTTTGAAAATGAAACTCTCACTTAACAAATTTGGTATGTTGAGTGAAAGTCAAATGTGTTTATGATTTTTGAAATGAAACTCTCACTTAACAAATTTGGTATGTTAAGTGAAAGTCAGATGTGTTTATGATGTTTGAAAATGAAACTCTCACTTAACAAATTTGGTATGTTAAGTGAAAGTCAAATGTGTTTATAATTTTGAAAGAAAAAGAACTTATTTAACAAACTTAGGTATGTTAAATGGAGTTCAATTTATTCTTATGATTTTCAAAAAGGGGGTTCTCATTTGATATACTTGGACATGTCAAATGAGCTCCCAATGTGTTATGAAGTCCAAGACTTTGCAAGAAGAAGTTTTATTAGACAAATGCAAATAGAATTCAATTTGCTCTACCTTCTTCAAGGGAAGGGGAACTCCCATTTGATAATTTTGGGTATGTCAAGTGGGGGTTCAAATATGTCTTGACTTCTCTTTTGTGTGTGTATGATTTATTACTTTTTGAAAAGGGGGGAAAACTTCAACTCTAGCACATGTGAAGTATGCTAAATGGAGTTTCAATTTTATATTATAATTTAATTCAAAAATAGAATCTATATCCAATAAATTTGAGTGTGTGTGGGATGGAGATAGCTATTTCCAAAGAAAATGTGCTTTTGAAAAAGACATTAAGATTTTGATTTTGAAAAGAACCTCCATGTAACAATCATAGGATTTGTTAAATGAGGTTTGGTTATATATGTTTTGTGCCTTTTTGAAAATTTCTTACAATTTTTTTGTGTAAAGATCTCTTATTATGTGGATTTTGAAAAAATGCTTTTGGAAAGACATGTTATTTTGTAGAAGAGTTTTAATTTCTTATTGTTCATGGGGAACCTTACCTCACCATCAGGATGGTGAAGAGGTTCTTAATTTTGGTCATCTCCTTTGTTTGATTAATTTTAATTTTTACCTATCGGGGGAACCCAATAGGGATTTTAAGACCTACACGGAGTAAGGTCCTAAAACCTAAAGGATGTTGGCGAGCTTTGCTTAAGGATGAAATAAGCTAAGTGCCAATAAAAAGAATGATAGTCTGGGCCTATATAAAATATAAGTCCACTATCAATATAAGTCCACTATCGATGCTTGGAGACAATAATTGTCTACTAAAGATGGAGAAAGGAACCAACCCCAGTGGAGTCACCAAAAAAACCTGTGGTGTTTATTTTTTGAGGATGTGGGACACCACACAGATCTTAGGGGGGGGTACTTATTGAAGTGGTCAGGTACGACATTGAGGAATCATGTACTATCTCAAAAGATAATAATCATCACCCTATAATGGACCTAATCACTAAGGACTCCTAAAATGATGGGTCTTTGAATATACCAGATCTTTCCCTACTTTACATGAAAAGTAAAAGGGTTTATTTAGGGTTTGTTAAGTTCCCTATGGAAGCCACCATACTTAATTACATCTAAGGAATATGAATTTCTTAAGAATACTCTCATTAAAGTAGACAATTAGGGTCTCCAAAGATTTCAAGGGACTATCAAAAGGATTGGCTATTTTAGAAAATTAAATGGGATAGATCAAGGAGAAGACTTATTTTTGGAATTCAAAGAGAGAAAGTAGGAAATGCTCATGATACTAGGAAACCTAATGAGCATTCTGATCTATCTTATAATTTAGCTTTATATTTTTGAAATTAAAGAAAGTTAATTATTTGAGTTGACATTTTATTAGATTGTTGTGGCTTATAATAACACAACATAAGATTATGGAAATACCTAAGCGGTGAGGATTTATGCTTGGAGCCCAAAGAAAATAGCTACCTCAGATCCTAAGCTAGAGAGCTTTGGTGAGGGCCAAAGCACTACCTAAACCTAAGGTAAAAATGAGTATATGGTTTACCTCCACAAGAGAGAATAAACCACCTGACTATTGGACTTATTACCACTTGGAGTGGCAGCCAGCTAACTCTTCCTACACTTTAAATCCATGTAGGCAAGTTTTATGCTTTATAAGATGGCTAAGCTGTTGTTCATTTAGAAAGGAGACTAAGTCCTTAAACTCACTCCTAAGAGACTAGAGCATGAGTGGTATGAATCCATGACTTAATCTAATGTAAATTTTATCAAAATTATTTGATTCTTTTGGACTTTTTATTTTAACACATACTATGGGATTTTGTATACCTAAATGCATGAGAATTTGATTATGAGCCAAATCAAGAGAGAAAGGGGTATTCTTCTATCAAAAGCTCTCGCAGGTTAAGCCTTCATTCTCTGGCAAAGATGGAAGCCCCCTCTTAACAAGAGTAGAATTATATGACATGCATGATATTATACATTCATTCATCCAGCTAAGGGGTCGCTAAAATTTTTATTATTTTGATTTAATTCCTAGGCTATATGGTGAGGTTATGAGTTATTAATTGGGGTAGAAAAATTAATTTCATCCCAAGAGCCTACCGCATCCAGGCGACATATTCAAACATCAATCATAAAGAAATTATGAAAAGCATGTTGTTCTAATGCGTAATCTAAACACAACATTAAATAATTTATAGACTACCGTAAAAGAATAAAAGGGCAAATTTGGGTTTTTTCTGTACACCCAAAAGAAAAAAAAAAAAGATGGGTAGCCGCTCTATCTTTATACAACTCGGATTACAAAAAATAATACATTATGGGGACTTCTTTTCTTCATTTCTTCCTTCTCTTTCTTTTGATTTGATTTGCTCCAAAGGCATCACAAGGCACCCCAGGGATTAAGCCTTCTAGCCACTGCTCATCCTAATCCCCCATAACACTAATCCTAATTCATAATGTAAAATTACATCAAAAATAAATGTTAGCTAAACACACCATACAACCCAAGCAGTTATATGAATAATCTGGACTTAGCACCCCATACATAGGTAACCAAGCCCACCTATCTTAATGTGAGTTATGTTTAGGCTAAACAAACCTCCACAAAAGATTTATATATTTTATTATGGTAGCGCAGTAGAAAATATGATTAAATAATAACGACCTACCATCCAGTCTACAAGGTATACACCCTAACATCTAGTCTAAAATATTACATCACAAAATAAAATACATCATCATACATACAATGCCCTAACTTAGCACTAGAAGTGGTGACTTAGTATTATAATGTGTATGCTTAAAGCTTATGTGGCGAGACTTTAGAAGGCTTCTTTAGTTTAAGTTTCAATTTGGAGTTTGAATTTATTTAAATTTTACCTTTGGGTGATTTCAATTTAAATGATTTAATGATTTATTTTTTATTTTTTATTTCACTTTTATTTGGTTAAAATGATGTTTAGGTTTTCAAGAATGAAGAGTAAAATGAATTCCATTTGTGGGTGGAACTCACCCTATTCTACATCCTAATTCTTAAAGAATCTAACTAAAGTCCTTAAGTATCTTAATTAGCCCATTTTGAATTTGTGTAATTTATTTGATTTGATTTAGAGCTTAGAATTTAAGATGGTTTAAGTATTTGATTGATTGATTTTGATTTAGATATTTTGGTTTATTTACATCTTGATAATTAAATATCCTTGATATCTAATGAAGTTTAAGTTTGTTTAAATTCATGTGTTTTTTATTGATTAATTTTAGATTAGATATTTTGGTTAAATTAAATCTTGATAATTCAATATCATTAATATCTAATGAAGTTTAAGTTTATTTAAGTTCATGTTCTTTTGATTGATTAATTTTAGATTAGATATTGTTGGTTTAGTTAAATCTTGATAATTCAATATCATTTTGAATTAATATTTAATTCTTTTCCTTGATTATGGTTATGTGACTTAATTTCATGCTTATTGATTGTGGTTCATTTATTTATAGTTTGATCGGATTAGATTAATTGAAACTTTATTTTGATTTTAATTTAGTTTGATTCTTTTTAATTAGGGTTTTATTTTTAATCTCATCCATTGTCATGTTTATCAAAGTTTAGTTTGTATTTTGATTTCATACATTGGATAGTTAATTAGTTTATCTTATTTAAGTAGGTTGTATTTGATTTGATTACATATTAAATTGATGAGAGTTTTTCTTAATTTAATTTTATTTAATTTGATTTGATTATCTTTATTAGTATATGGGTTTGCTTAGGTTCAATGTGATTATGTGATTAGTTTAATTAAGAAGTGTATTTATGTTAATTATAAAGGTTTGTTTAATTTTTAATTTGATTTCATATTTATTTAAGTTAATGATGTAATTAATGACTTAATGATTTAAGTTTAAATTAAGAATTGATTAGTATTTAGGTGCATTTTTCTTTGATTAATTTTAAGTTTAATATGATTTAATAAGTTTAAGATGATCAAATTAATTAGTATATTAATTAAGTGTTTGGTTTGAATTAATTTTAATCTAATTTATAAAGTTAATTTGGTTTATAAGATGATGGATTAATTTATTAAGTTTGCATTAATTAGGTGTTTATTCAATTGGATTAGCTTAAGGGTAATTAGTTTAATTAAAGTGTGTTTAAGTTAATTTAATTAAATAAAAATTTATTTAATTCTTAATGATGTAATTAATGACTTAATGATTTAGTTTAATTTTGGTTTTGATTAGTATTTGTATTTTGATTATGTTTGATTAAGCTTAGGTTTAATATGATTAATTTGATTAACTTAATTATCTTACTTGAGGGTGTGATTATTAAATTTAATTGGGGATTTGATTTAAGCTTAATTTTGAGGTAACTTTAATGTAACTTATTTAAATTAATTTTATTAATTAAGATGATGGATTAATTCATTAAGTTTGCATTAATTAGATGTTTAACTAATTAAGTTTGATTAAGGATAATTAAAATTTTAAATCAATAGATTAATTAGGGTTTTAATTTATAGATATTAACTTAATTTCCACATGTGAGTGGTTTAGTTAAGTGTTTTACTTAAGTTTGATTTGATTAAAGGATTATTGTTATACCATCATTATTATTAAGTGAATTAATTGTATATTTTATTTCAATTAAGTTTGATTATTTATGATTAGTTTTATTTGATTTGATTCATTTATTATGTTTGTTTGATTTCATTAACATGTTTGATTTAGTTATTAGGTTGAAATATTTAATGGTTAATTAATTATCTTATTCCAAATAAATGTGATTTAATCATATGTTAATTAAGTTTACTTTTTATTTTGTTTGGTGATTAGTATTAAATGATTATGTTATATTGGTTTATTAATCAATTTGATTTTTTAGTTTATTTAATGATTAATTAGTTTCAGTTTATTTATACTCATTAAGGTGTTTCATACGATTAAAATTTCATGCTTAGTGTAGATTTAGTTATACTGGTTTCACACATGTTAAAGTTTCCTAGATTTATTTAATTTTAAGTTTGATTTAAGATTTAATCATTTAATTAAGTTTTATTAGCTTAAATCATATTTAATTTAATTTTCTCTAAGAATGATATTTTTCTGATTTGAGGTTTGATTAATGATTACTTAAGTGTATTTTATTTTTGATTTCAATTTGATATTTAAATTATTTTTAAGTTATATTATAATTAACTCTAAATTGATTAAGCTTTAATCTTAAGTGTTTGTTTGGGTTCATTAGATTCAGAAAAGCACATTATTTTTTTGAGAGTCTTAGATGTTAGTTAAAGTGATTTAAGCCATTTTAAAGATTTTTGTAAATATCTGAATTTTTATTTGATTTATTTTATTAAAATAGATAATCTGAACTTCAAAATTTAATTTCTCTCAATCCAAATTCTTTTCACTTGAAATTTTTATGGTAGGTTTATTTTAATTTTAGTTTCAATCTTTGAAAATTTTAACTTATGAGATAAATTTTTGGTTTATTTTATGAAATTTAATTTTCATTAAAACTCAAATTAAGCTCAAAATCCTTAGTAAAATTTGGGAATTTTGGATTTGTTGGATTCCTCTGTGAAAGACAAATCCAACGAGCCCTTGTTTGCAATTTTTGGTTAAGTATTTTATTTTATAAGAAATTTTGAAGTTTTAGGTGATTTAAATTAATTTTTTTTAAATAAAAAAATGCACACCAACGGCGTCGACGTTGGGAGGGAAGGCGGTCAACCCACAAAGTGACCGTGTCACGGACCGTTTGATCATAGATCGGATGGACGATCGGTGTCGACGTGCAATTTGAGCCGTCGATCACTGAGCTGGAAGGATGGACGGCATACGTGTGTGGATGAAGAGTAAAAATAGCTTTTTAAAGGGAAAAATAGAATTTTAAGTGAAAACTTGTCCAAATAGACTCATTTTTGCATCAATTCGCACTGAAAAAAATTCTATTTTCTAATTAGGATGATTTAAAGTAAAATGGAGGATTATATAGGAGAAATTCTAAAATTGTAAGAAAATTAACACAAAATAAGTGAAATCCTAAGACCGGCTACGGTTTAGCGAAATTTATCATCGGGGATGATTTCCAGTGGCGGTGAAGATTTGAACGAACTCTAGGTATGTGAGGAAGCTTTGGAATGATCTTTAACCCTCACCTCCCTTCGAAATGTCATCTTCTCCGATGTTTACTGTCGTCTCGCTAGAAAATTAACTATTTGTATTTTTGAGCTCAAAAATGGCTCAAAGAAGTGGGGGATGGGTTCCTTTTTACTTTGGGGAGCTTTTGGGGGCTGAACAATGGTGGGAGGAAAAGGTCTAAAGTCTCATTTCCCCCTCCTTTTATAATGACCGAAAATCTATGTTTTTTTTTGAATTTTTTGGCTCCAAATTGATTGTCATCTTGCTTAGGATGGTTAGGATGGATGATGGATTGATTGAGACTTTGGTCCAAAGTCCTCTCTTGTCATATGATCAGCTCAATTCAATACAAATGTTGAGAAGGAGTTAAGTGCATGTGATGGGGGAGAATTAAATGAGGTTGGGTGGAATCTTATGTGGGGGAGGATCCATGAGAGATTTAATTGGGTTGGGTTGATTTTGGGTTGATCCTAAATGGGTTTGGGTCGGGTTTGATTAGTCTCCGATGGGTCTTGGCTTGGTTTCAAGAGATTTAGCCCAAATTGGGTCATATGGGTCATATTGGGTGAAGTTGACCAATTTGACCAAAATTGGCCAAATTAGCTTGGGTTATGGGTTGATTCATGTTCAATTGGATAATTGAATATGAATGTGATCTTTTGGTTTGATTTGAATTTTAATTTAGGCCAAATTGACCCTTTAGGCAATTTTGGGCTAGGTTGGGTCAACTTGACCAATTGGGTTTGATTGATCAAATTGGGATTAATTATGGCTTTGATCAAGTTCAATAATCAATTTGGAATGAACTTGAGCCATTGGTTGCAATCAATTTGAGTTAGATCATGATTTGACCCGATTTGGTCATTTAGGCCAATATGGGTCAACTTGGATCAAATGGCCAATTGGGCTTGGTGGCTCAATTGGTGGTCAAGTCATATTTAAATATTGATTTTAGGTTGATTCAAATCATTGGTTTCAATCAATTTGATGTAAGATTTTTTTTTGGCTAGTTTTAGTTCATTTAGGCTAAGGATTAACTTAGTCCAATGACTAGGTTGACTTGGTTTGACCCAATTGATTGCAATTGATCATCCTAGGATGATCAACAATCATGGTGGAAGGTTTTTGTGAACTTAATCCAATTTGGGTTGGATTAGAAGTTGGCTCAAATGAGTTTTTTAGGTCACTTTGGGTCAAGTCGACCTAAGTGGGTCAATTGGTTTGGTTTTAGTTTGATTTGAGTTTAGTTGAACTTATATATGAGCCTTAGATTAAAATATAAATTCAACGACAATCAATTTAGAGTCCAATAGATTTTGGCTTAATTGAAAGTTTTAAGTCAAAAGCACCAAGTTAGGCTTGATTTGGGTTGGCTTGAATTTGGTTTGATGATTATAGATTTTATTTATATTTGGATAAATGATTGAATGAATGATTGATTCGAGAGAAAATTCAATGGTTTTGACTTGGTTTGGATAGAATTTGGCTAAGTTCAAAGAATTAGCTTAAAGGGCTTAGATTGAGTTTGGATATTTTGATATAGTTACGGTCATTTGAATTTGGATTTCATTTATATTTGTGAATATAAATGAAGGAATAATTGATTTATAAAGAGATAAATTGAGTTTGATTTGATATAAAGAGAGTTTTTGCTAAGCTTGTGAATGTGGTTCATATGGCTTAGGAAGGATCTTAGGATTTGAATTTGATTTTGGATTTCAATCATTTGAAGTCAAATTTTAAATTAGATTTGAAATTTGAATTTGAATTTGAGATTTGGTTTGAGAATTGAATCTAGGTTTGATTTGAGAAAGTGTATCTAGATTGGGTTTAGGCTATGGGATAAGTAATTTTCTTAAGCCCTAAAGTATAACCTAATCTTATAATTAATACTTCTAAGTCTCTAGGCTTAAGTTAAGTGTTCACCTAATAACTAGAAGTGTCTTATGACTAAGGAGTTCTTAGTGTCTAGAAGAGTCCTAAGTCTAAGAAGAGAAGTTAAGAGCTCACTCCAATAGTGAAGTCAACACATCCTTAGCTTATTGTTTTAACATCTTGATTCTGAATAAGAAGAATAATATATTCTTTCTCATGCTCATCAAATCCCTTTGATGACATCTCCATTACTTTGAGCATACATATTCATTATCATCATTTTACTCTTTATAAGAGTTACTAATTATTCTCTTTCATTTGTGTGCTTATTTCAAGACTTCTTTTATCAAATCATTAACTATAGAGCCCTATTCCCATCCATACTCTCATTTCTAACATGGATTGCACCCATATGCAAGTTGACATGTCTATTGACTGCATGCGTTGCTAATACTAATACACTTATCATCTCTAAAGGAAACACCTTTAATCTTGCTTTTGAGTAAAGTTACCCAAACTTTTTTTGGTCACATGATTACAACCACAGAATGTATTATACTTTTTATTATATCTACTATCCTCTTATGTAAACTATGCAAATATTTATTTTGTCATCATTATGGTCTCCCCTCAATTACCTATTCATATCTTCCATCATGATGCAGTAAGAAAGGGTCGATCACCCACTAGAATATTCTCTACCCTTCTTGAAAGCTACTTTAGGAATACTCCATGGGTGAACCGTTACATCCAACTTAAAAGGCTTAAAGTCTTGTCTAATAGTATTGCTTCCTTAGTTGTATATACATTCACAAATTCTAATGCCCACTAATACTAACATTTTTGTAAACATGTACCCAACACCTTTCAACTTGTTATCTCTAATAAACAAATACTAAATCCCTTGGTGTTGAATTGAACACCAACATTAATGCCAGCTAGTTTATCACCCAAAATATAGTCCAACAAACATGATATTATTGTTTGCTATTTTGTCACCCAAAATGCATCATTTATCACATTTTTGCTTAGCATTTTTATGCTCGATCTCATGCTTGTATTCTCTTGTTACCCCTTGCCCTCTCATATGCCGCTAGCTTTATAATTCATCTCTTATGTACCAAATATCAACTCTAACTCCATCTATTGGCTCTAGACCCACATGCTCTATGTGACATCCTTGCAATATTCCTAGTATAAGTCTCAATGTCACATATTGAGTAAAACTTTCTGATATTTCTCAAAATGTTAGCTCTCAATTTGATATATCCTAAACATCCCTTCTCCTTTTTATTGCTTACATATTTAAGTAAATTTCATCAAATTTTTTGAAGTGTTTCATGACATTGATTCAAAGGGGATATAAAAATCAATTTGATATAATTGACTTGAACTTCATGGTGTATGTCATTTGGTATTAATGAGTTGAGTTAGGCTAATTATTTAAAATTGATTTATTAAGGGGCTATTTGAGATCAATTTTATTTTTTATTTTTAAAATTTTTATATTGTTTTTGAAAACATGTTTATTTAGAGTATTTTTTTATATAATTTTATTTTTTATTTTTAAAAAATAAATAACATTATTTTTAAAAATACTCTAAACATCTAAAAGATATTTTGAGTATTTTTAAAAATAACAAGTATAATTAAATAAGTTTTATTTTTAAGCAAACTAAAATAAAAATATAAAATAAAAAATAAAAGTGATCCAAAGGGCCCCTAACATCAGGCCGATGAATCCGCTTATCTTAGCTTCTCTCTATTCAAGTCATACCAAAAAAAAAAAAAAAAAAACCTCTTGCTTCCCTATTAAAAATAGACTCAACACATAGCAAAGCACTGCAGTTTGGCCCATTTAAAATATGTGGTTGACATTGGCAGGCCAACAAAAGGCCCGTTTTAAGAACGATGACGAGACACATATTGCTCATAGAGCCCAGTTTCTTCCAGTCAATGGTTCAAAAATAATTTATTTTTTAAGCACTATCCCGTTACATAATAAACATAATTATAATGATCAATTTCAATCAATTTTTGATATATTTCAATAGGTATTTTTGAAGTTGTTTTATAAAATTTAAATATTGATAAAAATTCATATTTATATCTAATTATTATTTGATATTTTTTGCCATAGTTATATTTATTATAATATATAATTTTTAAAGTATATAACAAATAAATAAACAATAAGTATCTTTAAAGTAATATTTTATCAAAATTTTAATTTGTTAAGTAATAAGCATCATGTTCTGACAAAAAAATAAGATTTACATACCAATTATACATTTTATATTTAATATCTAAAGTTAGATATTTACTTATCTAATCTTCTATCTTAAAAGGTATCTTCAAAAAAAAAAAATGAGGAAGATTTTGATGTGATATTTAAGATTATGATGTTATATATATAAAAATTGAGGTTTAGATGTTGGATATCTACCCCCACCAGCACAAAAAAAAAAAACAAAAACAAAAAAAAAAAAAAAAAAAAAACAAACATCTACACCTCAAAATATATCTAAAGAAAATATAAAATTTACTTTATTTATAGATTTTAATTAATTATTCATAAATTATATTTTCTCAAAATAAAATTCATTATTTTA
Organism: Cymbidium sinense; assembly: GCA_021442155.1. Classification (NCBI taxonomy): domain Eukaryota; kingdom Viridiplantae; phylum Streptophyta; class Magnoliopsida; order Asparagales; family Orchidaceae; genus Cymbidium; species Cymbidium sinense. The sequence continues at coordinate 51,526,896 of CM038225.1, read as the reverse complement.
AAATTTATTCTAATCAAAATTTAAAGAAATATCATAACCTTATTTCCTTCCCTTAAAAAAATCATTAAGCAATCAAAATCTTGTAGAAAAAGTATGTCTTCAATGTGCACATGTTGAGTGCAATTAGACAGCCAATATAATTGAATCTGACACCTTCACACCAAATCCTTCAATAATGACTAAAGATTTAATTGCAAATATTGAATAAATTATAGATGGAGAGTCCTTTGGTGACAAAAAGGTAGTTCATGAGAAGTAATGCACCAATCTCTCATTATGAATAATAAATCATGATTTTATTTCTTTTTTCTTTAATTTGATGAAAAACTCTTTCAAGAGATTAAGTGCACTGTTTTTCTATGATTAGTATGCAATTATTCCTTTTTTAAGCTGCAATTAGGTTTGATAGAAGGAAATGAAGATATAATCTATCATGTAATTGAGGATGAATTATATAGATTTGATTCAACTGGGAGCATCTCTTAGTTGATTTAAAAATAAAAATAGGTAAATCAATATGTGATTGAAGGCGTAATTATAGAAATGTTCTTTTGTTAGTTGACGTTAGGGCTGCAAATAAACTTATTCGTGTTTGTTCTATCTTACGCGCATTTTCTAAAATTTTGTTAGAGCTCGAGCTCGAACTCAAGCTTTATTTGATTATTATTGTATTCAAGCATAGTTTATTTAAAATTATAATTTTTTTGAGCTCAATTTGAGCTACTTTTGTTCGCTAACTAAATGAGACTTATTGAATCTATTAATGAGTAACAGTGTTGAACAGTTTAATAATGAATAAAACAAACATTATCAAGTTTATCAATGCATAGCCTATTAAGTTTAAAGATGAGTCTTTAATTAAATGAACTATTACATAAATAACAACAATTTCTATAAGCACATATAAATAGCCCTTGTTCATGAACAAAAACAATCAAATTATATAGAATAAAATAATATTAAATTGTAATCATATATTTAATGAGCCTTATATAAGTACATTATCAACTCTAACTCGAGTTTCTTAACAAGCTTATTTATGAGTTTTAAATGATATAGTTTATGGTCATAAATAAATTGAATACCATATTATTCAAATTTATTCATTTATATGAATGTTAGAGTTTTAAAATTAATTTATTTTAGATATCTAAAATGTTAGATAAAATCGATCAAAACAGAATATAAATACAAATCAAATCAAATCAAACAATAATTTGATTTGATTTTTGATAAACTAAGGTTTACTATATTCAAAAACTATTTGTGCAATTTTTAGAGAAGGTGAAATAGTGAAGCAAAGAGAAATCTAAATTTAGTCAATTTTTTAGTTTTATCTAAATTTTTTATTCACTAAACTATTAAAAAAAATAAAGATAAATTATTTCATTAATTAAAATCAATATTCAAATCACTAATTTTGAAATAGAATCAAATCATTCAAAAAAAAGAGGATCATTTAATTTTTTTATTATTATAATGAAATAATGCGCACTCCTAACCAATTGAGATCACCTTCATATTTATTTTTTCATTTTTTATTAATTTATATTTATTTTGAGTTGAAATAAAATATATATGATGCTGATAATTATTTTTTAAATTACTTTAAACATTTAGAAATTATATTGAGTATTTTAAAAATAAATATAAATTAAATAAAAATAAAAAATACTTAAAATTTATACTAAACAAACATATTAAAAACATAAAATAAAATTATAAAATATAAAATAAATTAATCTAAAACACAAACCTCGAGTGGTTGTTTGGGATCAAATTTGTTATGTTTTTATTTTTATTTTTATATTATTTTAAAAAATACGTTTGTTTAATATATATATATATATATATATATATATATGTGTGTGTGTGTGTGTGTGTGTGTGTGTGTGTGTGTGTAAAATTTATATAATAATTATGAGGATATGTAGCATCCAATCAGTAAATTTTTGAAAAGGCATGACATTATACAAGCATGGATTCATGAATACAGATCCCACCCTAACAGGATGCTGTGAATTAGTAACTGTAGGAGTGAGATTAGAAGGGTCTGTGATGCTGCATTCAATCACTTTAATATATATCATAAATATTTCTTAAATTTTTCAGACATTATTGTGGGCATATTTAATTGTTTTAAGACAAGAATATATATATTTGAAAACCATATTTTTTATTTAATTGATGTTAAAATTAAAGTTTTTAAACTTTATAGAAATTTTAAACTTGAGTTTGAACTAAATTTTAATTTTAATAATATTCAATTAATTTATAGTTTGTGTGACTTTATAATTTCACCAAAATATCAGCCCTGAACTTATTGTGTAGAAAGCCATTACTTGCTCATGAGGGAAGCTCAACAGTTAAAGTGAGTGGGGTTTGATGTTGACTTGATCTCATGTGCTAATTTAACCATCCAAAGATCAAATTTAGTCTCCATTCAAATAGAAATTCATTGTTTATAATATAGAACAATTTGTATGTTGATTTTAATTATATCTAAAACTCTTAGGGTTCTTGTTATACAAAGGAGCTATAAAATATTAAAATATGTGATATAATCTCTTCCTATTTACCATTTCCTTCTAAATTTATTTAAGTAGACAAATCAAAGTATTCATGATCAACCTAATGGTTGTGATGATATTAAAAACAACATTAATGTTGAATTAATTAAAAGTTTGATTGAGATCAATTTTATATTGTTTTTTAAAATATATTTTCTTTGGTGTATTTTATAAGTAATTTTATTTTTTATTTTAAAAAATAAATTTATTATTTTTAAAATTTTAAAATAAATTTTAGATATTTTAAGTATTTTTAAAAATAATTATCACTCTCAAATATATTTTATTTATAACTAAAACATAAATAAATAAAATATAAATCAAAATATAAAAGTGATCCCAATTGACCCCTAAGATTAAGAAATGTCATTTTTAATTATTCCAATCAACACATTTTCAGCACATTTATTAAGTTGCATTATTTTAAAAAATTATGATACTACTCCACTACCTATTCAAATAATACATTTTTCTTCTTATGAATAATATTTCACATAGACAAAAAAGATTAAAAACATGTTAATATATTAAGTTTAGGTCAAAAGCATTGCACCGATATAAAATCCATAAAATTAAGGGAAAAAAAAAGAATATGCATAATTTAACTTCTGTATTTACAGAAAAAAAAAACACTTATTACTCTTAATCTCTTCCATACTATGAAACAAGTGGGGGCAAGGCTTGACTTGTTCTCCCCAACCTTTGGCATCCATATAATTGAGAAGTTGGGCTGCACATGCCCATGTCTCCTTCAGCTTCAGTGGAGTTCAGTTGGCAAATTTATGGTGGTTCAACAGCTAAACTTAAAAACTTTAGTCTTCCTGAAACTTGTTGGCATCCTATAAATCCTTAGGGCCTTAATTTGTAATAGTTGTAACAAGGTTACTACTTATTGGAGAGAGAGAGAGAGAGAGAGAACATGAAGAAATTCAGTGAGATCTCGTGACCTAAATAATTACAGCATGACAGTGAACTGAAGCGATCAGGCGAACCTTTCCAAGAAGACTCTCAGAGAGAAATGATGAGAAAGGGCAGGAATAAAGCAATAGTTAACTTACACCAATTTATTATATTCACCCTTTGTTTCATTGTAATTTTTGTTCTACCTATGATATTCATAAGCTTCCTGGTTCATTGATGGGTTCTGTCAAGAATACTGAACTGCTTATCGTTGAATTTAATTATTTCTAGATTCATCAAGACAAAATCATTATATGTAGGTGATCATTAGCTCATTTTCCCAACTTGTGTTAAACATAAGTACATATTTCTTATAGCTTATTTGACGCAAACATAATAACATGAAGCTTCTTAAGACTGCTGCAGCTGCAGCGATTGAGTTTTAATCAGCCTTAATGAAAAGGTGAAAATTTGTTTATAACTGAGTCTCTTGCAGCAACAAAATCCTACTCATATATAGTTCAAATAAAATATTATTAAATTAACAACTCACAGTTTATTAATATATATATATATATAATTATGTATTGACTGAGTGTCACTTTTAAATAATATAATAATTAAATAATAATCATAATAAGCATAATTAAATAAATAAAATTATATAATAATTTTATTTTTAGAAAAATACAAAAATTAGTAAGATAAAATCATCAAATTCATAAGAGAGAATAATAAATAGATAAAATGTAAAAATTATAATCTAATTTATAGTTTATAGTTTTCTCACATTCTTAAGAGTAAATATATAAATTAATTTTTCCCAAGATTTATAGATTAAATTATTTGATGGCTACAAAAGTTAATAAAATATCAAAATCTTAGTTTACTCATATTCTTAAGATTAAATATATAAATTAATTTTGCCTAAGATTTATAGATTAAATTATTTGATGGCTACAAAAGTTAATAAAATATCAAAATCTTGTTTATCCATTTTTAAATATTAAGCACAAAATAATTTCCTTTAAAAAATTTATATGAATTGGATGAATTTAAGTAATTTATGAATTTAATTAACATTAATATTAATTAATATGTACATATTAAATGTTTTAAAAACATTGTAATATTAATATATAAATATAAATATAATTTATGAGAGGATTATAACTATCAATATAACAAATTTTTTAAAAAATTTATAATTTAAATTTATTATAAATTTATAAAATATACTTTATAACTAAATTACATGAGTTAAAAATATTGATTAAATGAGATTACAATAAGTTAAAATTAAATTCATTTTAAGATGTATATATAATACTATTTGCTAATATTCATCTCAAAATTATTCTTAAGGTGAGAATTATTTTGGCAGTGGGCAAAATTATAAACTTCTCGGTCTAATTGAATAAAATTAATATTTTTATGCTAGGCAAATATGCAAAGTATTTGCCTATGGGCATCACTTGGGTCTTATGTTATTAGAGTCTGTATGTAAAAGCTACATCGGGACTCTGCACGTAATAATTTTTCCATATATATTAATCAAAGGTGTATCACAACATGGGCATAAATTCAAATATATATAATTCACACAAATAATATACACCATGACTTAAGGCTTAATCTATTGCCAACTTCTATTAATTTGAACCCATTACAGGCAAATAAAAAATTCCCATGCAGTCTTTACGCTGTTAATGCTATCGGCTAATCTCTATCAATCATAAGAGCTCATTTGGTTGTTTAAACTAAACAAATCACATTTAAAAAAAAATTTGATGAATTTTGTTAAATTTCTAATTTGATTAAATGTAGTATTAATATTGATTCAAACTCTAATATTTTCCAAAATTCACTTAAAAATAATGAATTCATTTTCATATTTAAAATAAGTAAATAATAAATAAATTATTATTATTTTGATACAAACAATCAAATGAGTCCTATGATGAATTCTTTATTCAAAAATATTAAAATGGAGTACTGAACAGGACATTAATGAAAGATCTATAGCAGTTGATATTAAATAATTGGGAGTTAGGAGAAGCTACTGTTTGATTGATCATTGTAATCAATTGGCATAGGCACAGGAAGAAAACTTTAAAAACCTAAGACCATGATTATAACTTGATAATTCAAATAAAATAAAAATTAAGGACAATTACATACATCACATAATTCTTATCTATTTACATAAAAGTTTTTAAAAAAGTTATGGGAAATGAAAATTTGAAATTGATGCGAAAAGCGCAATCGAAATAGAGTTTCAGTAACATTACCTTTTAAAAAGTCGTATAACCAAACACAGGGGCGGAACCAACATCAATTTTTAGGAAAGACAAATTTATATGTTAGGATAAAAACCAAAGGCAAAAAGAAATTTTAAGGGGGACAAATGACTAATTTGATACTTTATATAAGAGAAATTATCAAGTTCAGGGGAGACAATTGCTCCCCTTCAACTGGGTCTGCTCCTAACCAAAATGTATTAACTTCTTAATTATGACATTTTATTACTAAAAGTGGTGTTTAAAAGTTCTTAGGGTGGCCAAAGCGATGACAGTGACGATGAGATCAGCTCTCAGGCGGGACCTATTAACTCCATTAAGGAGGTTGATGCAATATTTAAATTTTAGAAGTGAAGCATATAATATTTGAAGTTTGGAATGGTATGCATGTAAATCAACTTATTTTATTATATATTAGATGGTATTATGGATCCAAATCATTCAATAAAGAAGCTTAATTAACTCACCTAACAAATATAAACAAAAGTGGCACATAACTAATCTTAACTTAATCCACCACCTCCACTTCTCATTCTTCTTCTAATCAAATAAGGGATTATGTAATCCAACCAAAAGTACACCTTCCTCACAAAGACAAATAGATTTAGGGTCATTGACCTTTAATGCAGTATAATTAAACATCTAATCATTATTAAACAATACAGATCCCAGTGTATCGATGTGTCAGATCTAAACAAAAAGGTGATTAAGTAACTAATTTAAAATAATCACTGTGAAATATATATTCCAGTGATTTCCAATTGGATCAGAGCTTTTATTACTTTAATGGCAGGAGAGACTTGAAAGAGAGGAGATTCCTGCCAGCTAAAGAGAGTTGGCGCCCACTATTCCATTGGAGAAGATGAGAATGGGAGGGGGTTTATAATTTTGAAATATAATAATCTTATTTTATTAAAGTAGTGATCATTTAAGCTTAAATATTGATAAAATTAGTGTGAGTTAATGCATTCAATTCCGAAATAATAAAAAAATCTCAACCGTTTGATCACCACTCTGATAATTCAAATTTTAGTTATGAAAGCATGATTATTGTTATGTGATTACAAACATTTATGAATAAACAAAATTATAACTAAAAGAAAAACTTGAATATGCAATATTATTTTGAAAATTAGGAGCATTTCATTTAAATGAAAAAGTTATTGATAAACAACGATTGAAGAGCCCTATATCTGCTAAATATAACATATATATCATCAACTATTATACCTCTCAACATTTTTACATCTGCATTTAAATATTCGTTAAGCCTCTTATACCTCCTTATAAGTATACATATTACTGAGATTTTTAAGCCTCTTAATATATTTTTACACATAAAATTCATAATTAACCTTTCAATCAAGCCACACATAGTTTTACAAATATTTGTAATGCATTGGTATAAATGAATTAATATTTTGATTAGTATGAGGAGTTCCTTGTAGCATATAAGAATTTGCAAGTATGAAATAACATTAAAATTTGAAGGATCTAACAACATGCTAAATTCAATGTATATAAATCACAAAATAGAACTATAAATAACCTTTATAAAAGTAGCATGATAGTATCGATGAACTAAAATAAATTTTATAAATTTTTAAAAATTTACCAAAATGATCAACATATCATAAACTCTAAAATATCCAATGAAAATGTAATATAATTATACAAATATGTGAAGAATGTCTAGATTAACAATAAATTATAAATTACATGGTAAGAATTTCCTAGATATTAAGATATCACATTTTACAAAATTTGTTTAAATAAAACACTAAAAATTAAAAATATAAGTAGGATACTACAGCTTATCTCAAGATAGTGAATTTTTCCAACTAATATGAGAGAAGAAATTGAGTTTGAAACCTCCAAAACTTACTCTCTCTCTCTCTCTCTCTCTCTCTCTCTTCTTCTTCTTCTTCTTCTTCTTCTTCTTCTTCTCTCTATATCAAACATTCACCACTAAAAATGAGAAAGGGGGCTTGAGGAGTGATATGTCACTAAAAACTATTTTAGTTGAAGCACAAATCTTGATATCAAAAACAATTTGATTCTAAGTCGAGACTAGCCCAAATTAAGCATTTAAAATATAATTAAAAACTTTGGAATATCAGTTGGATCATTAAATAGCTCATAAATATGAAATGTTTATAATCAAATCGAGCGTCTTGATGAGCCGGATCTAACAAACCTAAGATATCTTAATTCCGACTTCATTTAAGCATTCAAATACTTAAAATACATGAGATGATCGAAGGAATCATTTTGACCTGTATGATGAAGTGATTTGGATTTTGTCTGTATTTATAGAAATGACACTCCCATAATTTATAAATAGCCCCTCATTCTTGACATGAAGGGACAAAATCAAAAGAAAGAAGAGAGCTCGAGACTTGAATAATCTCAAAGTATAATCGGGCCACTGGCCGACCGTTGTCAGATCTCCGCCGACCACGCCGACCGCCGCCATCGGCCACCACCGCTAGTCATCGCCGCCGGTCACCACCGCCCAACAATCATCGGATCACCACCGATCAATGCTAGTCACCGTAGTTGGCCACCACTGTTGTTCACCACGCCACGCCGCCACCACCACTACCGCCACCACACGCCGTTGGATCACCGCTACCATCGTTGGTCACCGCTTCACCATTACACCTCATGGTCATTTTTCGATAGTTTTTGTTGGATCATCAGACTATCATCTCAAGCAAAGCCTTCATCGTTATTCCAGTGAAGCTTGTCACAAAACTTACTCTTTTAAGCTATCATTCTCCAACTATGGAAAAAGGGTAATAATTGTAACAAAAGCTGATATAGTGAAATTATTTCTAGGTGGGCTACGCCCTGTGGTTTTTTCCTTCTTGGGGTTTCCAGTAAATTTAAGTCTCTTAAACTCTTTGTTTAACTTTGCGCATAAGACATCAAATTCTCCTACTCTACCCACCCGAATCTTCTTGCACGCAACAAGGAGAGATTATGAAATTGGAGATGGATATTTATAAAATAATGATATATCTTTTTCTTAAAATATTAAAAGGTATAAATATCATTATTAAAATTATTTTGTATTCATTAAAATATTTAACAAAACTTATTCAAATCTCAAAATTCATAACTCCCAAAATCATGAACAATATTCGTGAAATATTGAAACATGTTTAGAATAATTTGATAAAAATAGTTTGCAAAGTAGATACCAGATAATCATGAAAAATTTGTTTGCAAGAATTTATACAAATTCCATAAAAGTTTAAATTAAATAAATAAATTTTTTTATTTTCATATCTACAATGCCCATAAAATAGAACAAAATATTTATAAGATAGAGTGTCGAATGATCTACATTAATGTAAAGATGGTTTGTAAGTTCAACTTAAAAAAAGGAATTTAGAAAATATACTTAATAACATAAGTTATTTTCATTCTGATAATACTTTAAGAAATCATATCACTATCCTAATAGATATTTTTGCTTGATTATTCAAAGTTTTAAATTATTTAGAAAGATACTTTAAGAGATATTTTAAAGCACCTCATTAATTACAAATGCATGTATAAAAGTAAACTCCAAACAAACAACCATCTCATATTATTATATTAATTTTATAAAATAGAATTGCGCATGTGAGAATTACAACTATTACATATTAATGGATTCTAAAACAAAACAAATTATTCCTAAGAAAAGTGTTAAGTCACGAGCATCACATATTTGCAAAATAAAAAATTATAATTGATAAAAGATCTTTCCAAAATAGAAAATGATATGAATAAATACTCAAATGATAGAAATCAAAATTGTCCACACATCTAAAGGAAAATGATCACATAGTCACATAACTTTAATGGATTTTGGAGGATGATATTATCATTTTAGTCACCTTAACATAAATTTTGTTTGTCGATCTATCTCTCTTGAAATAAAGTCAAATCTAAGGGGTTGAGATTTAGAACGCTGATATAAAAGAAAATACATCAGAAAGTGAATTGAAAAGGATTACTTTATAGTTGTTTGTTTCAGAGCTTTACAAATACATAACTTAGTATTTTTTTGTTTGGTTAACAAAATGTAATGTAAAGTAAATTATAAGTTTGGACGTACGGGTGATAAGCGTGTCCGGCCGCGATGGTGACTATGGATCGACGGTGATGGCAGATATGGCAGGCGAATGGCAGAAGAATGCATAGCATACGGCGAGCGGCCATGGCGGGCGGCGAGCGGCGCCGGCAGGGCATGGCCGCATGTATGAAGCGGGTACGCGGCTGAAAACGTGGCGGCGGCGCCATGCGCAAGGCCGATTACCGCTCCGATAACTATTATGTATTTGAATTACCAGATTGTTTCCAAATACACTCAAACTGCCCTATCTAGTGTATTTCAAATGACTCAAATAAATACAATATATTTGCTTTACTTACAACAAAAAATTAATAGACGTGAAAGTGAATGAATACACTCACTTTACTTGCAACCAAACAAGAATCAAAACAACTTCTATAATTAATTGACTTTCCCCCACCTCAAATTTAAGATTTGCAATTGCTAACATATAAACCTTAATTATAGCAATAACAAATTCTCCAATAAAATATTTAGAGTATATACACTAAGATAAGTGATCAACAAATTTAAAATATCATTAAAATAGATTCATATCATGATTAGTACAACCAAGGATTTGGTTAAGCTCTTTTTTAAAAGTTAAGTATTTCAAATACTATATCCATACTATCTTTTCTCTTAACCAAAGCCATTAAAAATGATAAACACATATATAATTTTATCACCAATAGCCTCATTAGAGATCTCAGTCTTCCTAAGAGATAAAGATGTGATCTAAAATCATTATCTCATTTGAATTCATAGAGATATAAGTATGTTTTTTTGTTAGAATCTAGACATAATTCCTCATCTTTGCACTTTAGAAGTGGTACATGTACCTTCTTCATACTGACTTTATGTTTCAAGCTCTTTATTATGCCCATAAATTTTGCATTTAACTTAATATGTGAGAACCTCCTCAAATACAACTAATTGCTATAAGTTATTGTCATCATCATAAATCTAAATGCCAACCGCAAAATCCTCGGTCAAATCAATTTTAGTTATCATTTCAAATATAAAGAGTTTGAATACCTCACTTTAGTGATAAACAATCAATGACTTATAAAAAAGTGTCTAAAAATAATAATAATAATTAATTAAATGAGCACAAAATTAAGAGAAGTAATTAATACAATGAGAATGTGATAAGAGTGAATTCAGAAGTCAATTTTAGCATATATATTAAAAAAATCATCAAAATAATAAAAATGATGAGAGAATAATCTAGTATGTCATGTCCACTTCTTGCTCAACTCTCATTAGAATTTGCATAGAGTCAAATAGGTTATTATTATAGATTTAAGACAACCTAGTTTAATAATAATAATAAAAAAAAATCCAAAACCATCTATTGTGGGTTAGCCAAAGGAATTTTTATTGGCCAATACAAATTCAAAAGTTTTAACTAAAATATTATTTTTAACTAAATCCTATTTTGTTAGATGCAACTTTAATGTCAACTAAATCAAGCATAAAAAAAATTTCAAAAATGATTTAGTAATGAACATAATTTATCGAAGTTTCTCAAATTAGGATCATGATCTATCAAACACCCCACTTATGTGAAGAGTTTAGATTTTGACCAATCTTCGAGCAATTATTCTTCAAAAATGGAATAATATCAGATTAAATAGAAAGATTCTATCGCAACCATCAAAACAATTGGATGGAGAATGATGTCTTCATCTTAAAATATTATTGTTGTCGAAAACGCTAAATTGACAATTACTCAACACTAGAGTGCAAGAAAAATTCAAAAGTGAAAATTTACATTAATGCTATAGAAGAACCCTAATAGAGCAAATGCAGAGTATAGCTCTTGGGATCCTATTATGAAGGCAATACAATCATTGTTTCAATAATTTACTAAATGAATAATCCTTCAATTAAATCACACATAGATGCGTAAATCGGCAATTCATTTAAAACATTTGATGATGATGTTATTCACAAAATAATTCAAGATGACGTTTAAAAGTGGTAAGTAACATTTCAAGATTTTAAATTTTGGATAAGGTAAATCCAACGGTCACCATCTGCTCTCGTGCTTGAGGGATCCTCAGTTCCCCTAACCGAAAGCGATGCCGCCCACCACAAGGCTTGTATGGCAGATCTCAACCCCGTCCATGTTACCATTCCCCCACTCCTCCAACCCCAATCCGTTCCCCCACCTTCCCCTTACTTTCTCTCACCAGCTCCATATTTATACTCCTCCTTCCCTCCTCCCCCTCTCCATCCTCACCCCTTGCTTCCCCTCTCCCCCTATTCCTCTCAACATAATGTGCAACTCAAAGATCGACGGCCGGCCGGTCCTCCAGCCAGCCATCAACCGCTTCTCAGCGGCACCGGACCCCGCCAAGTCCATGAAGAAGCCGCCGTCGCCAAACTTTGCAGACAAGCCGTCTCCGCCGGCGAAGGCAGTCCTGAAGAGGGGGAATGATCCCAACGGGCTCAATTCAAGCGGAGAGAAGCCACCGACGCCAAGGTCGGCTGCCTCAAAGCCGCCTATCGTAGTGATGAAGAAGTCGAAGAACGTGGTTCCAGGAGGACTTCCAGGATTGGAGCCCACTGCTTCGGCGGCCGCTGCCGCGGGAAGCATTGCGGCGGCGCAGAGAGAGCACGCGTCTCTCATGCAGCAGCAGAGAAAGTTGCGGATCGCGCATTATGGAAGGACGGCGGCGAAGCTTCAGGGTAAAGTAGGGGATGTTGATTCCGGGAGTAATGGAGAGGTGAATCAGGAGGAGAAGAGATGTAGTTTTATCACATCTAATTCAGGTAGAAGGATTCTGCTCTCCCCTGTTTTATTCAAGCAAAGAAGTAATTTTCGTTAAGATTTCTTCTGCTCTTTTTCTTTTTTTTGACAGATCCTCTCTATGTGGCTTACCATGATGAGGAATGGGGTGTTCCTGTTCATGATGACAAGTGAGCTTTCTTTCTTTCTCCCTTTTCTTGTATCAAGGACCCAAGGTTCATGTTAGAGTAGATATTAGATCGGGATGTGAAATAAAAGCTGAAATTTTGATGCATTAATGTAATATATCTGCAATTAATGACATTTTTTAAAAATTTAATTAATTTTTTTATAAAAACAGGTCCAAATAAAATTTTTTAATTTAAATTTCTTTCGAAGATTATGGTATTATGCGTCGGTCAGCTAATACAACGGCTCAATTTTAGTCTTTGGTGTTAAATGATATCAAACTTGAAGAGTCTATAACGGCTAAAATCAAGTATTTTATTCGATTAAAATTTTCATGACTTTGAGGGCAATTGGTGATGTATATTGAGAATCTTTTTAAGGGAACAATATCCATAAAGTACAATTTAGTACTACATTATACGCGAGGTTATGAAAACAATCATCTATCTAATAAACTTTTAGTTGATAATAATATGCTTTTGGCTTAAATTTAGTCCCCTAAATTACACAATCTCATATCCTTCCTCTCTTTTCTCTTCTTCTCCATGATTCTAAGCTTTATTTATTTCTTTTCAGAATTTTATTCGAGTTGTTAGTGCTGTGTGGGTTTCAAGTGGGACTGGATTGGACCACCATACTGAAGAAGAGGAAGGAATACAGGTTAAAAAAAAAAGGATGCATATATCTCTGCATATTTTGTTTGCTTATATGATTGAATCAATGGTAGTAAAGTTGTTTTTTTTTTTGTTTTATTTGTTCTGTTACAGTGAAGTTTTTGCTGGATTCGAAGCAGAGGAGGTGGCAAAATTCACAGAGAGGCAGATTAGCTCCATCTGCTCAGAGCATGGAATGGAGCAGGGGAGGGTCCGAGCTGTAGTAGACAATGCTAACAGAATTCTCAAGGTATTTTAGATCAATTAACTTTTTTTTTTGAAATTTGAGGTATAATTTATTAAATTATATAACATTCTTCCATTATTCTGTAAGCTGAGTAGTTAGCCATTATGTACTTATTTCTCTGTTTTAATAAACAAGTGTTTTTTGAGGTGCCAACTCTCATATTATAAGATAATTTTTTGACACATTTTCATTTTGCAAAGGAGGAGAAAAAATCATGAAGCAAGAAAGGCATCTTATCACATGATATCTAGAAATATTCTCCTTTTAAAAATCAATATAATTATAATAATTTTAGATTATGTTTATATGATAAAATAATATAATATTATCTTCTTGTCCCTCTAAGTTTAATCGAACTTAAAAAAAACTTTGTTAGTAAAAAAAAATGTTATCATTCAACAATAAAAAAAGTTTTTTTAAAAGCCGCCATGATGGCCCCTCGGCTGTTCATTGCATCTTGGGATCTATACACATGCCGAGCAGTCCTATCATTGTCTCAACCTTCACTTTCAAGGGTGACGTTGGATAAACATTTCGGTGAATTTAATTAGATTATCACTTTTTTTGTGCAGTATATATATATTGTTATATAAATTTTTTGTTTCTCTGATCAACAGTTCCGTATTCTTCTTATATTTTTCCCAAATAAAAAACCTTATATTTATCCATGCAGGTTACGAAGGGCTTCGGTTCTCTTGACAAGTATTTCTGGAGCTTTGTCAACTACAAGCCGCTCAACCCAAACTACAAATCCTGCCGGAAAATCCCAGCCAAGACCTCCAAGTCAGAGTCCATAAGCAAAGACCTTGTCCGCCGCGGCTTCCGCTCCGTCGGTCCAACTGTCGTACATTCCTTCATGCAAGCTGCTGGCCTCAGCAACGACCACCTCCTCTCCTGCCCCCGCCACCGCCACCTCCTCTCCTTGCACTGAAACCTCTAATCTCCATAATGATCATTAATTAATTAACTCCTTCACTATATGATGTATAGCTTTGGTATCTGTTCCTGTACTTCGTGGTGACTTTAGGGTTAGGGTTAATTAGGGTTTGTATGTGGTGATATAAGTGTTAAGGAAAGTGGAACAGCGTGCATGTGCGATACCAGGCAGCTGCATGTGTTGCGTGTCAGGCTTTGGCCCTTTTGCATGTGACCTCAGCACGCCCTCATTATTATTACATAGACCCACCATTCTCTTTCATTCCATCTTCTCTTTACTTTCTGCTTTCTCTCTCTCTCTTTTTTTGTGGTTAATTCACTGGTCAGCTTCTAGGTTGTTTAACAGAAGCTTTCTCCCAAAGGGAAAACATGAAGGTCGAAGGCAAAGCGGAGTAAATATTCTTATTGCTTGTAACTGAAGAGATGTAGGAAGAAACAACAGAAGAGGGAGTGTGATAGACATTCTCTCATTTCTCTATAAGGAATTTCTTACATAAGTTTCTACTGAGATTTGTATTTTATATGCAAGTCTCTATTATTGATAGATAGAGTCTTATACTGAAAACACAAAAATCATAACATTAATGCATGGTAAAAAATTTCTTTTAGGAAGTTTCAAGAAGGAACTCCAGCATTTATGCCCACCTCTGTCTCTATTATTATATTTCTTCTAATTATCTGATCTCTGTTGTCGTTGAGTGAGTAATATGTAGCTCTCAGCGTGGGATTCAATTTGTATGAAGTCTCACTTTAGTTTACTATCAAATGCTTAACTGATAGTGTGTACACTTTTACTTAATTTTATGAACTTTATAATATTTTTTATAATACTTTGAAAAGGACAGGAATCTACTCATGTGCTCTCATATATTTTCTGAGATTTTTATATTTTTTTCTGTGTTGTTTTATGCTTTTCTTCTTCTTCATCAACAGTTCAATTATTATTCCTGCATGATTCTTTGTGATAGGCCGGCCATGTGGATGGTGAGACGCCTCTTCTTAGTAGGGTGTATAAGCCAAGGTTTTCATCAACTAATATAAATGAACAGCTATAAAAAGAGGAGAGGAGGCAAAAGATATTGCTACAGCATAAATATTCTGTAGCAGTAATTCGAGAGCTCCTGCTCTAGCAAGTCAACATAGTTAGAACAAGTGAAGATGATGGTAGTTAATTAGATCGTTATCATCACCTTAGGCAATTTTTTAAAATTGAGTACAGTTAAAATGTGAATTAGCTAATTAAGTATTAATAAAAAAAAATTTAGGTAATACGCTATTAAGTGATTACCACGCCGTGGCTTGGCGTACACGCCTGAAAGTGCGATGGCTTTCAGATAAGTGCCGCCCAATTAGTGGTCGCAGATTACGGGAGCCGCACTAATTCATCGCCGACATATATCATTAGGGCCGATCGGTCCCGATCGGCCCTACCTCCGCGGTTTTGCTCGATTCCTCCCCCCGAAACTCCGCTCTCCACTCGTAGGAACTCCGACCAAAGTCCGACCGCCCACCGAGCACCGTCCTCCGCCTCTCGAACTTCGCCACCGGTAGGTCTCACCTGCATTGCTTTTTTTTTTGTCCCGCTGCACGACTTCTTCTGGATTTTTTTTATCTTGCTATCACTGATCTCGTGCACTAAGTATAATGATGTAATAAACTTTGAATAAAATCAAATGAAGACGAGAACATGTTAAAGATCTCAACATATAGCATAAGCTTATGTGATTTGATGAGATTCAC
Organism: Cymbidium sinense; assembly: GCA_021442155.1. NCBI lineage: Eukaryota > Viridiplantae > Streptophyta > Magnoliopsida > Asparagales > Orchidaceae > Cymbidium > Cymbidium sinense. The sequence continues at coordinate 51,510,516 of CM038225.1, read as the reverse complement.
TTATGTTCACATTCAAAGATCAAATATTTCAACAAGATTGAAAGAGGGGTACATCAATGATATCTTTGCATATAAGTTGAAGATAAAGATAAAATAACATTTCTCTATTGAATGATTAAGAAAGGACATAAGCAATTGCCACAAAAATGTAGGCTGAATGTAGAGTAGAAGATATTAATGTTAATGGGATTACTCTTTTGTTTTTCTTTGTTATAAGAGCTTTTTTCTCTTTTTCCTTTTTAAGCTTTAGAGTCTCAATTTGTTATGGTTCAAGCTTTGAGCCTTCTTTCATCTAAAATCCCTTAACTGCTTGTGTTGGTGGGATGATACACAACGGTTGAATTATTCCCTTATTATAAAGCAACTTATGGAAGGTATGGATTTGGTGTGCATATAATCTTGAGTTTTGATCTTAACAGCCAAGATTAAATTCATCCAACTCTTATTTAACATTTTTGTGGATTTAAAATTTCCTTGAAATCAAACTTCAGCATGAGAGAAATATGGGCACTTTTTATTTATTTTGTCTTCGATTGTTGATGCTTCTCATGTAGCCAAGTTATTCTTCAAAAAAAGCATTTGTCTATGTGGATTTCCCACTCATTATATGTGATAAGAATGTAAGGTTTGTCTTAAGATTTTTTCCCACTTTTATTTAGTGCTGCTGCTTATTTCTCATAATTTGCGATAACGTTGATTGAAACCATAATCTTCTACTTTTCCGACGTGATGGCGAGAGAGCACGCCTCTCTGGGACGGCTCGTGAGCGTGGGGAGGCCACCATTGGAGGGCACCTTCCGAGGTTCATCCTAGTATTCTCCCTACGTAGCATCGGCCGCCACCGATCGTAAGTGAATTTTTTCGCGAGAATATGTTACGTGTGCTTACCTTTTTTTTTTTGACAAGTACTTAGATTTTTTTTTGAGTACCGTTGGGCCGATCACACTTGCTTTGAAGGAGTGGCCCATTACATGCACGAGATTCATCGGGTGAGGCAGTGACCGTGTTCTACGCTTCATCCATTTGGATCATCGTGTTTACCGCTTTGGAGATGGTCTCCACAATACCTTCCACCTCGCCATAGGTGAGAACCGTGACGCCTGCGACGTGGCGATGATTCAAGACTACATTGACAGCCACCTATCATTGGCGGAGATGAGAGGATAACTGGACGCCGCGATGAGAGACGACACCCATTACCAGCGATGTATCATGTATATCTACCGACCTTACTACACGGATCGGTGATGTGGATGCAATATTAACATCTTCCACTTCGACATACAACACCAACATCGACGGGAAGCCAAGTGTAACTTCACAAACGCCATCGTCAGATATGATAGACGCTATAAATCTACTACCCACTGGATAACGACCTGTTAGAGTGACGGTGGCGCCCGGATCAATGTAGTTTTCATAATTCCGCTTCAATTCCGTAGGTGTCGTGATGAACCTTAAGGACGATTCGACCTCCCACATAACTTGAATTGCTCATCGATACTCGCCTTCATAGAAATCAAGAAAACAAATTCTCTATTCATCTTGCAAAATAAGTTATATGAATAATGAGAATTTTATATTAACCGACACCTAATTAATACTACTTTTGGCTACTTAACACCTAAATAAATTGATAAATAAAGTGTGTGTTTAAAGAACCAGGGATGCGCACTAAAAAAATGTAGAATCCAAAGGGAAATTTTCCTCAACCGAAATGGGCGCAAGAATCGTCAGAAAGCTAAAGTTGACTTTCAACGGGTAAATGAGAGAGGTAGTTAAGTTGTCAAAGCTTAATGCCGGAAAAACTAAAGTTTCTATCCACTGGACAAGACGCATAAGCTCGGGATCTACGCCCGGAAGTTCCGGTGAGGGGAGAGGCGGTTTGGTGCGGCCGGACTTTGGTTGGAGTTCACGGCGAGAGGAGTTTGGGAGGAATCGAGCAAAACCGAGGAGATAGCGAGGGCCGATCGGCCCTAATGATAGGGGCGTTGCCCAATTAATGGGCAAGCTTCAGATATCGGCCGCCTAATGGGCGACCGGCTTCATTGAGAGCCGAGCTAATTGGCGACTCTTTTCATGTAGCCACGCCGGAGACGTGATGATTAATATTATACCTATTCTTAAATTTTTTTTTATTAATACTTAATTCACTAATTCACATTTTAACCGTACTCAATTTAAAAAAATTGCCCATCACCTTATGAAATTCTATTTTTTTTGGACAAATTTCTAAAAATAATGTTTACATAAAAGCTTATGATTTGAAATAAAATGTTGGTATAGAATTTTATAAATTTTTTGTCTGTTTTTATTGCAATGTATGAGGTTACCTCTTCTCCATATAAACAGAACGAGATCCATCGTTACCTCTTAAAAAAATAAAAACCCAAAAAAGTTAAAAAATAATTTAAGTTATATAATTAATCGATTTTGGTGCACATCTTTAATGTATAAGAATCTTAAAATCACTAAATTAGCTTGCCCTGAAACAACTTACTAAAAGAAGCAACTCTTTTCACAGGAAGTTCCAGCACAACTTACCGAATAATCTCGTCTTATTTGGCATGACACGAGAGTGAATCAATATGACATGATATAGAATGGTTTAATTTGTTGCTAATCATTGTTGAACATAATGCAACTTATCATTTAGAGGCAGAAGCTGTTCATTTGTGGCAAAATGATGCATTTATGCAGGGATCTTGCTTTGCAGTTCTGCTTTAAGCTAACATTGCTTATTTAGGACAAAAAAAATCATAATATAGCATAAATAATACATTATAGCTCAGATTTTGCAGCCAATTTTGAAGACTTCATTGGGTCTTAAGAAATGTATAAAAGCATCCATGAATTACACAACAACATGATCACTAAGTTTCTATGAATCTTTCTCCTTTCTTCTTAAACCAAAAACTCCCTCTAAGTTTCTTTGGAACGACACCTCTCAATTTATTTTCAGTGCATTCTAACTTCTCCCACATACAGCAGTTCAAAATTTTCAAAATGGAAACAAGACGAAAATCTTCCATCTTTTTTAAATCCTATCTGAGGACAAATAGATTAAAAGAAAAAAATTACATTGATTGAAGAGATCTTCTTTTGTTAGTATAAACAATGAGCAACCTATAACTCCACCAAGGATAGCAAAACCGGAAGAAAGATATACACTCTGCATGAGGGGAAAAAAAAAACTTGATATTTTCAACGCAGCTACAAAAATGACCAAGCCTTGCAGTACAGTATATAATAACTCAGCTAATTAAGATGGTTTTTCTTTCTACAAAACTTAAGAGTTTGGGTATGCTCGAATGACATCGGCGATCAGAGAGCGGCAAATCGGGCACCTGCCACTGCTCCATTGCAGCTCTAGAGCACACTTGTAACAAGCACACATATGGCCACACCTAAGTAGTAATAACGAGAAGTAATATGAAGAAATATGTCAAGTAGTGGAAAGAAATATTTACTTATGTTTCAGATTTAATGAGTGTTAAAATATGTACCTGTATAAAACTGTGTCAACTTGTGCTTCACAGCAGATGCAACAAGAGTCTTTCTTTCCTTGCCTGTACTTCGAGTTATGCGATAGATTCCCTCTTTCAGCTGAGAATGAAATATATAATAACGGTACAAACTTTCAAAATGTGATCTTGGGAGAAGCAGTATAGCACATCTAGTAATATTGCTTAACAGCAGTATTATATTTCCATTATTAGATAACTAAAAGAAAAATTAAGTTCCAAACATTATGACTCCAATTAAAATGTAAAGAAAAAAAAAAACTTACCTAGTTGATTAACCGCAGAAAAAACTTCCTGGTTTATTGAATGCCCCAACTTTTTCTGCCAGTCCAGGCAGCTCTCAACCAATTTCCTTAGCTCAGAAATTTCATGATGTATCTGAGCAACACTATACTTCAGATCGTGTATATCTTCCCCTTCCTACACCATTTGAAAGATCATCAATAGATAAAACTTGTTTTTTTAACTGTTCAATTGGACAAAAAGTTAATATCAGAATTTTTTTTTCAGCTTACTTGAGAACTGGATGATGAACTTTGTGTGAACGAAGAAGTTTGCCAGTCTTTTTGGTTTTGAAATGTTTGAGTGGGTAACGGTAATGAAATACTCTGCCACCTTTCCTGGTTCTGCAATATTTGAGAGGATAACGATAATGAAGTACACCGCCTGCTTTCCTGGTTATGCAGCATTGTAGAGGATGACTGTGCCAGTGATGTTGCAGCATACTCTTGTTCAGAACTGCCTTCATAGTGTTGCCTCCTAATGCCTTCTTCTTCACTGTCTTCTCTGTCATTCACATCAGCATACTGTTGCTCTTGTCTGTGTAAAACTGAGGCAATCATTTGGTTCATTTTGGCAGCGAATTCGCTCTCAAGAGAAGTTGAAACTGTTCTCCTGAAAAGGAAGCAGATTGCCTTAGGAGTGCTATGAAGAAAGCTTAAATTTGGGTTCAACTAATTCATAGCAGCAAGTGGAAAACTTGAAGTTGGACGAGCGCAGAAACATGCAGAAGCTTAAGAATGATAGGAAAACAAAAAATGTGAATACATTTAGTTATTGTCATGTAAAGCATATCATGAAATCAGAATAATGAAACTGATCGGAATTTGCAAGAATACTACAAAAGTGAGAAATCAAAAACCATACATCTCCAGCAGCTCTCGAAGTTCTCCATTTTCGGTGAAGTTTGAACTCAGCAAGTCATTGCAGAAAGTTCTTCTGATCACTCCCCATCTTCTTCTCGAATTAGATGCTTGTGATAACCAGTTACATTCCACGGATTCCACATGCTGTTCTTGAGCAGATGGTTCCATCTCCTCTGACGAAACCTCACCGTTCCATGTTTGCAGCATATGAGAACCTGAAGGCCTCTGACAATCAAGACTGCTCCCCCATAAACTTCTCTCATCCCATGAAGCATCAGAACTTCGGCTTTCTCGTAGATCTTCGTAACGGGATAGCGGCGTGAAGAAGGCTTGCGGCGTGTGGAAGGCTTGTGGTGAGCCTTCTATTTCTCTTGTGGAGATCAATTCAGAGAAACGATTATTATTTCTATTATCTGAATGATTAATGGGAATTGCAATGGCAGAAACATTAGAATCTAATGGCTGAACTTCCATAACAGTGGTAGTTTCTACATTTGAGACGTCCTTTATATCATGTTGAATTATATCTTCAGGTCGTTCCCTACAAGGATTTAAGCATGTATAATACTTACAATATGATGGAATAAAGCGATAAAAAAGTAGTACTGCTAACTACAAAAAATGAAGTTGTTGAGTGATTTGAAATTTCTGTTAGTCCTGTCCACAAAGAGAACTCATGTTTTTAGCTATCGACTAATGCAGAAAGATGAGAGAGAGAGAGAGAGAGAGAGAGAGAGAGAGAGAGCGAGAGAGATATAAGTACAAAAAAGGTAGCTTCAACCTTCAGATAAAATAAATAAATACCTTAAGAAAAAATTATTTGATGGAGTCTGAAATCTCTCCATTTCTAACTTTTGAGATCTTTGTTGATGTCTGATTGTTGCTACTTCCTGTCGTAGGGACCTCAGCCTAATCAATGACTGAATATAAACTAAACTATCAGTTCAAAGTATATCTTGCAGTGTTAGTTAATCTAGTTGGTAAAGTTTTTAAACGTTATTATTGAATTATTTGAATCAAATTCCTACATTAAATTTATATTTTGAAAATAATTCAAAATAAAATAAAAAGTTGGGCACTAAATAATTTCATTATATCAAAAATCTTAAGAATATAGAAGCTATAAACTATGGTTATGCAAAAAAACACTCATAATAAATAAAAGTAACAGAACTATTCTTGATCGTATGTGTCCAAGATTAAAAAGAATCCAAGATAAATATGTTTAGTAAAAATGTAAAATCCTAATTGGTTATAAACTGTAAAAAATGCCAATACTGCCAATAAATTGAGCGTTTTAATAAAAAATAATTCGCTTATTAATTTTAATTAATACAAATTAATACGGTTTTTATTTCAACGGTGGTTTTTATTAATATTACCTGAATCCGGCCTCGGAAGGGGAATCGGGAAACCGGGTGGCGGTCCCCAAGCGCGGTGACCTCTCGTCGTCGCTCCTCTGCCAGCTTCAAAATGAAATCTTCCATCTCTCGCCTTGTCCATAAACGCAAAGTTTTTCCGCCAGTTTTCGGAGTTGGCAACGGTGACGGTGACAGCGCTGGCGAAGGTATGAGGGCGGACGCTGGCGCATTACCAGTAATCTCCTTCGCCGTTAAATCTGATTCGTAGATGGAGGAGGAGATCTGTAGGCTCAGCATTCTCACGATATCACCGACCTTTCTTCTTTCAGTGATCTCGCTCTCCGCCGCGGGCGAAGATGCCGAAGACGGCGCCATCGCGTTCTCCCATTCGCAGAACGCCTCGGCCTCGTCACACGCTTCCGAACTGCCGGAGGAATCATCCGCCGCGGCGGCGGGTGACGCGGCCTTCATGTTAGCACGAGGCGTGGGGCAGACCCCAGCCTCTGACTCCAGCTCCCTCCACATCTGTATCAGCGATGAAGCGCGCACGGTCGGCGGAATATCGGCCGCCACCATGCGGCCCCCGCCAACGGCCGGTGCGGCAGGATCAACGGAGGAGTCTGGAGACGTTTCGCGAAGGAAGGAGGCTGCTCGGGCAGAGACCGGCTGAGTCATCGTAGAGAGCGCCGAGAGTTCTGCCTCGTGGGCCTGTCGTTCTATAGTTGTGATCATTTCGCGTGCCTGGCGGGCGATCCAACGGTCAAGGATTTGTGATTGTTGGCGCTTGGAAGCCGTCGCCGGTGAGAGAGGCTCGCCGCCGCCGCCGCCTACAGCTGATGCGGCGGCGGCGGTTGACGGGTTGATGGAGGCGGAGATACGGGTTATGACCTTGGCGAGGGAATTGTGGGTGCGGACGTGAAGGCGAGGAGGGTGGTGCTGGTGGCGCCATTTGTCGGAAGGCATTCGGGCCACAGACGATGCCATGGATAGTAAGTGGCCAAAAGGCGGATATGGGGGAAGAAGGGAAGATCAGGAAAAGGAGGGGATTTTGTAAGGATGACAGGACATAGGCGGCTAAAAACTGCAAGTTTGCTATTTTGGGAGAGAGAGAAAGATTGTTTTGAGATTTGGAGGCTCTAAGGTGAGGAGCGTAACGATAGAACATTGAAGAAATGCCTGCCATATTGGGATTTATGGAGATAAACGGAATCGTTGGCGTGATGTGCATTGTTTCCAAAGAAGAAATATTTTGGTTGATAGCTATATGATTTTGTGGCGTTTTGTAAAGGTGGGAACTTGGAAGGAAGGAGCTGAGGAGCGAAGTGCGTTTCGGGGAGTGCGAGTTCGGGCCGGGATGAGAAGGGCTCCGCGTGTTTATAGCTTACTGCTAGGGCTGGGCCGTGTGGACCTGTATTGGTTAGATCGGACTTGTTGCTCAGGCCGGGTATATTAAATCTAGTATATTATATATATATATATATATATATATATATATATATATATATATATATATATATATATATAAAATAAGTTAATAATATTCATGCTCTCTCTCTCTCACACACACACATTAATTGAGCTGTTAACAATATTAAATTGATTTAATCTCATTTTAAATTTTTTTAAAATTTTTTGAAAAATTCTTTAGCTAAGCCAAAATTAATTTTAAGTTGGCTTAATTCATTCTCAATTAAGGGTTTGTTTGGGATAGCATTAGATGTGTGAAAAATCAATGATATAATTGTTGCAGAAGAAACTGATGTCTAAAAAATTGTGGTGGGTATTATAAATATTTTTTATTTCCAAAAAGTCAAATTGTGGCTTTCTAGCAGCCATCGCATTTGACCAAGTTAGATTGAAAAATATAACTTTTCTGCCACTGATTTTTTAAAACGTAGCACTGGCTTTCTAGCATCCATTGCATTTGACAAAATCAGTTTGGAAAACACAGCTTTTCTGCCATAGATTCTTTAAAACATAGCCTTGTTGTAGTTGCAAAATGTCTAGAGATGTGCCGTTCAAACTGCATTGCAGGAGAAACACCGCCTCAAATAGGGCCTAAGTTTAAATATCACATTATTTCACATTGCACATTCTTCATTTTTATCAGGGATAACAAACTATTTATGGAAGGAGATATTATTATATGAGAGTTTAGGCGTAGAGCTACAACCAAAATTTTATTGTGTAATGGTTATACACAATGATGTGTACATTTTTTTTTTTGAAAGTTTAATGGATATTTTGAGCATATTGAACACTAGAATATAATGCATGTACATGAATATTTTGAACACAATTTAAAAAGTAAAAAATATCTAAATCTTTAGCTAGTTTTAATTTTTTTAAACTTTGCTCAAAATATTCTTGCACATGCATTGTGTTATAATGTTCACAATACTCAAAATATCCTCTAAATCCTAAAAAAAATTAGTGTACACAATATATGTATACATCATTACACATCAAAATTTAGATATATTTGAATAATATAAGTAATAATTTCTCTTATAAAAGATGAAATACATAGCTCATGAGAATATGATTGGGTTTTCCTTTTCAAGTGCTTAGCTTGGGGACTATGACCTGGTATGATTGGGTGGCCCATAGTTTGTATTCCATAAGCTGTTTATTATTCAAAAGTGGCCTCCATAATGCAATGCCAGTAGAGAGAAATTTCCAACTATATCAACCCAAATTATGCTTTTCATACATTTCACTATTTCTTAAATCATTTTTGAAAAAACACAAATGAGAAACTGTCGATGTAATAAAATAGGCATTTTCATCCTCACTGCTCACCGAAAATATCCTTCAATTCAGACTTCCACTAATAACGAGCCCTCAATGTCGTACCTGATCATTTTCTACCGCTATTTTGATACACCGTGCAAGTTCTAGGCTTTATTTAATACAAGCATTATACTATTATATAAAATAAAGCATACAACATAGGAGCATTTACATATGTACCACATAATTCTTATATATTTATATATTTAACATCTACATTTCAATATTTACATTCATAACACTCGAATTTTTAACATCATATTAAAAATACTAATATTATTATCTTTTTAAAAATGAATATAACTTCTTATGCATTGTGATGTTTATTTTAGATATGGGGGGACATCATGCAAATCGTAGGGAATACTTATTGAAGTGATCAGGTACGACATTGAGATATGATATACTATCTCGAAAGATATAGACATCATTATATGGATCTAATCACCTAATAAGGACTTCTAAGACATGATGGGTCTTCAAATGTACTAGAGATTTTTTCCATACTTTACTTGGATGAATAATGAAGGATTTATATTAAATCGGGTTCTAAAGTTTCCTATGGGGGCAAGCCCCCATAATTAATTGCAACCTAAGGAAGATGAATTCCTTAGGAATACTCTTGATTAAAGTAGACAATTATTATCTCTAAAAATTTCAAAGATATACTATAATTAAACTGACTGTTAAAAAATCTAGTGAGAAAGATCAAGGAGAAGACTTATTTTTGTAAGCTAAAGGGAACATGTAGGAATGCTCATGATATTAGGAAGCCTAGTGAGCATTCCAATCTATCATATAATTGAGATTTATATATTTTGGAAGTTGAAAAAAATTATTTGAGTTGAATTTTATTAGATTGCTAGAGCTTATAATCTATCAACACAAAGTTGTGGAAAAGCCTAAGAGGTGAGGATTTATGCTTGTAGCCCGAAGGAAACATCTATCTCGGATCCTAAATCTATGGAGCTTTAACAAAAGCTAAAGCACAACCTAAATCTAAGCGAAGATGGGCATAAAGTTCACCTCCACAAGAGAAGATAAACCACATGATTGCTGAGCTTACAACCGCGTGGAGTGGCCGCCAACTAACTCCTCTTACGATTTTTAAAACCATGTTAGGCAAGTCTTATGAAATTGCAAGATAGTTTAGGTTATTATTAATTTAGAAAGAGAGACTAAAATTCTTAAACCTACTCCCTAAGAGACTAGAGCATGAGTGGTATAAATAATGACTTAGTCTAATGCAAAATCTTTTTAAATTTTATTTAATTTTGGACACTTTATTTTGACAAAGGCTTTGGGAATTTGATGCCTATATACATGATAAAATAAGATTGTTGGCTAAATCAACGAGAAAAGGGGTGTTTTTCACCACAAGGGATTCCCTTACAGGTCAAGCATTCTCTTATCATGTAAGGATAAAATTCTCCTATCTTTAAGAGTGAAATAATATGATATGCATATTGTAAAACATTTAATCATACAATTAGAAGGTTACTAAATCTTTTAATTATCTTATTTAATGCCTAAGTTTTATGGTGAGATTATGAGTTGTAGATAATTTTAGTTATGAGTTATAGTTGGGTAGAAAATTTATTTTTCTCTAAGAACATAATCACATACATGTCACACATTAAAGCATCAAACATATAAGAAACTAAGAAAATAATACCATTTATAATGCAATTTTAAACATAATATCAATAAATTTTATAAAATTAATGCAAAAGAATAAAAGGGCGGTGCGATCGGGTACTGTCGTACAACTCAAAAAGAAAAGATGTGTAGCCTAGCTCTACCCTTATATAACCCAAAATTATGAAAGAATAATTGCAATTATAATGAATGAATGCTATGGGGGTCTTCATTCTTCATGCCTCATGTCTTTATCTTCATATCTCCATTTGATTTGATTTACTCAACTTCAAAGGCATCACATAGCCTACTATGACAAAGTCTTCTAGCCAATGTTCATCTTTATCCTCCCATAACACAAATCCTAATTCCAAATACAAAATAATATTAAAAATAGAAAAATAAAATATAACTACACCTGCAAAATAGAGGTTAGTTAAACATATATACAACTTAAGTATTTATATTTATAATTTAGACTTAGCACCCTTCACATGGGTAACCAAGCTCACCAATCTTAGCTTGGATTATACTTAGGGGGTTGAGCAACCTGCAAAAGAGAGCATTTATATTTATTTTTAAGCACCCTTTAAGCATAATCCCCTGCATAAAATATAATTAAGCTAATATCAGCCTACCATCTAGTCTACGAGACATACATCTTAACATCTCGTCTAAAATAATACATCATAAAATAAAAATATACATCACACCATGCACCGCCCTAACATAAAGCTGGAAGTAGTGACTTAATTCTAATGTGTGTTAAGGCTTTTGTGGTATGTCTTAACTAAGCATTCGTATTATGATTTTTTAAGTGTGAAAGAGATATAATTTAACAATAAAGGATGATTTTACTTGAGTTATTTAATTGATTTGAAAATTTTAATTTGTGTTTTCTTTTGTTCCATATGATTACACTTAGCAAGTAACTGTTATAAAGAGAAGAAATATAATTACTCTCTTTCATCCCAACCCTAAGCCACTGTTGACCTCACTTTTGGAGTGAGTTCTCAACTCCTCATCATAGATCTAAGACTATTGTAGACACTAAGAGCTCCTTAGTCTTAAGACACTTCTAGTGATTAGGTGAACACTTAACCTAAGCTCAGAGATTTATAAGAGTTAGTTACTGGAATAGGTTGTGCCATAGGGACTTAGGAAAACTTGCCTATCCTATGGCTCAAGCCCAATCCATGCTTCCATCCTCAAACAAAACCTCAAATTCAAATCCAAATAGTAAATCAATTCCAACTCTAAATGATTGAAATCCATGACCAAACTTGAATTCAAAATCCTTCATATGCCTTTTGATTTCATCTTATGGACTTAGCCTTAACCAAATCAAAATCGATTCCAATTCATTTTATTTTCTCAAATATCAATTCAATCTCAAATCAAAATTCAATTCAAACCAACTTCAAATGATTCAATCCAAATGAGCCAAATTAAATCAAACTAAATCAATTTTCTACTTAAGCCTTTTTGACCTACATCAACGAGCTTGGTCAAATTTACTTCCAAATCACTCTAAACTCAAGTGATTTTCTCATGGATCATTTATATCTTCATTTATATCCCCAAATAGGAATGAAATATAAATTCAAATAGCCACAACCAAATCCAAAATCAAACCAAAACTCAATTTATACCCTTTAAGCTAATTCCTTAAACTTTGCCAAATCCTATCCAAATCAAGTCAAAACCAATAGATTTTCTCTTGAATCAATCATTCCTTCAATCATCTATCCAAATATAAATGAAATCTACAATCATTAAGCCAAATCAATATCAACTCAAGTCAAACCCAACCTAGCCCATTTGACTTGAAATATTCAAATAAGCCAAAACTCATTTGAACCCAAATCAATTGCAATTAATTTTATATGTTAATCTCAAATTCATATATAAACTCAACCAAATCAAACCCAACTCAAAATCAAGCCAACTAAACCTAATTAGCTCACTTGACCCAAAGTGGCCAATTTGACCTACATGAACCAAAATCTAATTCAATTCAAATGAAAGTGAATTAAGCCAATCCAAACTTTATGTCATGATTGTTGATCATCCAGGTCAATCAATTATTATGAATTGGGTCAAACCAAGTCAACCTAAACCTGTTGACCAAGTCAACCCTTTAACCTATATGAACCCAAATTAGCCAAACTGTAAAACTAAATTGATTGCAATTAATGTTTCAAGTTCATTCCAAATTGATTATTTAACATGACCAAAGCCTTAATTAAGCCCAATTTAACTAATTAGTCAACCTTGTCTGTTGACTAAGTCAAGCCTTAACCCAAATGAAATCTAAACTAGCCAAAAATACACTAGATGCCAAATTGACTGAAACCTTTGATTCAAACTAATTCATAATCAATGATTGAATAAGACCAAACCCTCAATTGAGCTAAACCAAGTTTAATTGGCTATTTGACCCAAGTTGACTCAAATTGGCCTAAAAAGCCAAAATAGGTCTAATCACAATCCAACTCAAATTGATTATAACCAATGGCTCAAGCTCAATCCAAATCACTTATTGAACTTGACCAAAGCCATGATTGAGTCCAATTGACCAATTGGTCAACTTGACCTAACCTAGTTCAAGTTGACCTAAAGGGTCAAATTAGCCAAAATCCAAATTAATTCCAAATTAAACCAAACCAAAGTCTACAATCATTTTTAATTAGCCAATTGAACTTGACTCAACACCTAACCTAACCTAATTTGATAAAATTGGTAAAATTGGTCAACTTGATCCATTTGACCTATATAACCCAAATGAGCCATAATCAAATCCAAAGCAAATTGAATCAAACAAATGACACAAATACATTCCAATTGGTCATGTGAACTTGACCCAATCCTTGGTTTGACCTAATTTGACCAATTGGTCAACTCAACCCAATTTGATATAAACAGGTCAAATCAAGCCAAATCAAATCAAATAAACTCCAAATCACTTGACAATTGGGCTAACCCACTTTTGACCCATCCCAAATATGGCCAAATCAAACCCATAGCCAAATGACCACTTTGCCCTTAAATTTAGGGCATTCCATGAGATAAGACACATGCATATTTGGTCATTTCCTCCCCTTTGTCACTGGACACCCAATCATAGATCCACTTAGGCATCTAGGACCATGGCTGACCTGACCCAAAGGTGGTTGGGTTGGCCATGACTCATGGGGAGGTGAAATCACCTCCCATTCACATTGGAGCACTTGGCATCTAAGACACTTACTTCCTTTGACATGGCAGCCACTCTCTCACCCTCCTCCATTCAAAGGAAGCCAGCTAACATGATTCTCTGCCCAAATTGAGCTCCCCATGGTGATCATTTGATCAAAAAGCCAAAACAGCCATTACTATCGATCTAAGGAATGAGGGGGGTATACCCCCTTATTCTCACTCAAAGTCACACACTCACACTCGATTAAACCCTAGCAGCCAATAATGCACATCCCATAGTAATTTCCAAGGTTTCTCGAGCTCCCAAAATCCTCACTCTCAGTTTTACGTGAAACCAAACAAGGGAGCCTCAATCCGATTGCCACTTGCTCAAACCTCAAGTGCAATTAACTTTGCACACACCATCCTTGGACCTAGATGAGCCGAAATAAATCATTTCCCAAGCTTCCTGATGGCCGGAGGGTGGAGTTCAATCAAGACTGATTGCCTGTGCCTTGTGCATTGGTATTCCGAGTAAACTACACCAAATCAAGGCTCGTGCGGCTCAACATGGCTTCATTTCTACCAAACGAAGCTTCCTCAATCGTTGGAACTGACGATCATAAGCTTGGTCTTTTGTGAAAGAAAGTTCTATATCATGCGATTTTCACAATTAGATTGCTTTATTTTGCTTCCCCAAAGATGTGAGATTGATTTCATCTCCATTTGAGCTCGGGTAAGCTGGGATTGAGTGATAATCGATGGACGGTAGCAGTAGTTCACCATTCAGGAGGAGATAGATCACAGACTGTCCATCCTGCATGATCAAAATGGATGGTCCTGATCTGATCACACGTAGAACCGCTCATTTTTCTTTGGATCTACGGGTTTACTTATGGACGTTCGATCTTAGATCAGATGGTCTACGGAGTTACTGCATCTTCCGCCATTCGAGTCACCCTTTGGATGTGACAACTTAAATAGCAAATCCCATTGCGCCATTTTAGCCGCCACGTGGCCCAATGGGATTAAGGTTTTAAATAGGCTTAATTAATTAATTTTTAATTCTGAATTCATAACTAATCTTAGAAAAATCCAAAAAAATACAAACTTAGGCTTATTTTAAAGATATTTTAGAGTAGAATCTTGAAAATTTATTATTAATTTATTTTAAATAGTGGTTTTTTGCTTAATTAAGATTTAATTGGACATTTAAGTAGCTTAATTATTGTTTAATTAGTCACCAAGTTGATCTTCAACTTTCTGTGGATGTTTAGGGGGATGACCTCTACCTCCCATATTTTTCTTAGGATTTATTGGATAGTTAATTGGGGAAATTAATAGATTAAGCCTTAATTACTCTCCTCTCTTAATTAATGATAATTAAGCAAATGAACAATAAATTAAGCAATCAATTATGCTTATTAACTTATGTTAATGGTGATGAAGTCTAGGGAAATAGATTGGGACTCTCTCTTCCAATATTTTCTTTAAATATTCTCCAATCCCTCTTAAATAAATAATTAATTAACACCACTTAACAAGATTAATAAAAATTTCAAATCATACATGAACTTTAATTAACTATTTGAAAGGATTTAGGGATTGAGACTTAGGCTCCCTTCTTTGTCTCTTTCTATAAGTCCATCTCATTTTTATTGGTTAAGATTAATTAAGATTTAATTAGTTAATTAATAAACTTAAATTCAATTGAATCTATTTCTCTAATTTAATCATGGATAGCTCTTTGGGTGTTCAATGACCCAAAGTGAGAGATGATGAAATTATATTTAGCTCACATGTGTGAGAAAACCATAAAAGTAGTTAAGTGAGATCTCTTAAGCCTAAATAACTATTAATCATGAGCCAATTGCATTAGGCCCCTTTTATTTCTTAGGAGCATTATAGATTTACTTTTCATGTGGTTGCATATCATATTGGCTCATAATTAATTAGTTAATCAACTTAAGGTGATGTAGGTAAGGGTTAATTAATCCACATAATTTATTCATTATCCTAATTAAAATATAAAATCAACCTAAATATTCTTTACTAAACCAAATTAACTCACACATGGGGAATGGGATTAGGATTAGCATACCTCTTTCACATTTCCTAAATCAAGTCAAACTCAAAATGAAATGACATTAAAGAACTTTGGTTCATTTTAAATAGCCTTATTTAGTATGATTGCCTTTAGGAATTAATTAGAATGAATGAGATCATTTGCTTATGTTCCTTTATTTCTTTCCAATCATGTTAAATATTATTTTCCATTTGTAATAATGCATTCATTCCTTTTGAAATTAATTAAAATGAAATGGTTTCTTTTATGTCAAATTGCATGTGTTGATTTAAATTAAAATAGGTGTGACTATTATTACTATTAAATCAAAAGTTATTTTTAAAAGCCCATAAATCAATTATAATAGATGGAGTGATGTTAATTTCAAATATCTATAAGCTCGCATGTGTTGATAATATAAGATATGCAATATGAATCTCTCTTTACTTACCTTATATGGATTTTCATGGGATTTACAAATATATAATTCATTTGAAGAGAACATAACATCTGTCTAAATCTACTCCCATGTATCTCCATGCTAAGACTTAAGAAGAATTTCATATCATATATGTAAATGACTTCTTGCATGACTTATCATTCTTATAGTTCTTTTTGTACATTCATATGTATATAAGAAATGTGGTATATTAGTTTGGACACTCTTATACATGTGCATGTATGATATGACTAATGAATAAGAATCATAAATCAAAGAAATTATATATATATATATATATATATATATATATATATATATATATATATATATATGCATGAGTTTTCAAACACATTTACTCACATTCATCATTTAAGTGTGCTAAGATGCAAATTACATGTATAACTATACTTAGGATTTAATCATATGCATGATACACATGATGGAAAGAAATGAATAAATATGTGTTATGTGATAGTAATTCATTCTAATTAATCTTAAAATACCTTTCTTATTGAATGAGTTTACTTAAAATAAGCCTAAAGTTAGGACTAATTAATACAAATAATAAGCCATTCACTAAAGATAATTGATTAATTAATTTGCTTTAGATATGGCCTAAGGTAGGGATAAAGGAGAGTGATCCTCTCTTTCTTTCTCTTCATAACAATTAATTATTTTGTGTAGGCCAAATGAAACAAAAGAAGATATTAAGTAAAATTTATAAATTGATTAAACCATTTAAAGTGAAATAACCCTTTATAATTAAGTGTCCTTCATGCTAGAAAATCTTAATTCTAAAGCCTAGCTAGATATACCACACAAGTCTTAATGCACACACATTAGATTAAGTCACAACTTCTAGCTTTATGTTAGGATGGTGCATGGTTTAACATTTGTTTGGTTTTGTGATGTATTATTTTAGACTGGATATTAGGGTATATATGCGTAGTCTGGATATCAGGTCAATATTAGCCTAATCATATTTTCTATACGGGGTTGTACTTAAGGGGCGGCTGTAATAAAAATAAAAATACTTTTACTATGCAGGTTGCTTATACCCCTAAGCATGACCCAAATTAGGACAGGTGGGCTTAGTTACCCATGTACGGGGTGCTAAGTCCAGATTATTCATATAATTGTTTGGGTTGTATGGTGTATTTAGCTAATATTTGTTTTGCAAGTGTAGCTAGATTTACTTTTCTTATTTTAATATAATTTTATATTAGGATTATGATAAGTGTTATGGGGGATTAGGATGAGCATTGGTTATTAGACCAAGTCTTCTGTACCATGTGACAAATCAAATCAAAAGAAGAAAAGAATGAAGAATTAAAAATGAAGAATGAAGATATGAAGAATGAAGAACCCCATAGTATATATTCATTCTTAATTGTAATTATTCTTTTGTAATCCAGATTGTATAAGGGTAGAGCTTGGCTACCCACCTTCTTTTTGGGTTTTACGGTGGTACTCGACCGCATCAGCCTTTTATTCTTTTATGATAACTTTATAAAATTATTTGATGCTTTGTTTAGCTTGTGCATTAGAAATGACACGCCTCTTCATAGTTTCTTTATGATTGGTGTTCATTGTATGACCTGGATGCGATTAGGCTCTTAGGATAAAAATTAAATTTTTTTTATCCAAACTAACAACTCATAACTAAATTTCCTAAAGTAACTCATAAGCTCACATAAAAGCATAGGCATTAAATCAAGAAAATAAAATATTTAACAACCCCTTAGCTGAATGTTGTATGTTTAACAACATGCATGTCATCTTATTTTACTCTTGCTAAGAGAGGACTTCCATCTTTGCTAGATAGAATGGACTTAACAACCTTTAAGAGCTTATGGTGAAAGAACACCTCTTTCTCTCTTGATTTGGACCATAATCAACTTCTCATGTATTTAGGCATACAAAATCCTATAGCCTGTGTTAAAATAAAGAGTCCTAAAAATAAATAAAATTTGATAAAATTTACATTAGACTATGTCATTACTTATACCACTCATGCTCTAGTCTCTTAGGGAGTGAGTTTAAGGACTTAGTTTCCTTTTTAAATAATAACAACCTATCCATCTTGTAAAACATAAGACTTGCCAACATAGTTTTAAATCATAAGAGGAGTTAGCTGGCTGCCACTATAGGCGATTATAAGCCAAGAAATTGAGTAGTCTACTCTCTATTATGGAGGTAAATAATATACCAACTTTTGCCTTAGATTTATATCTTGCTTTGACCCTCACTAAAGCTTGTTAGATTTAGGATTCGAGATTGCTGTTTCCCTTTCGGGATACTAGCATAAATCCCCACCTCTTAGACATTTCTATAATCTTGTATTGTGGAATTATAAGCCCTAGATTTCAAATAAAATTTCAACTCAAACATATAATTCTTCTTAATTTCAAACATATAAAGCCCAATCATAGAATAATTTGAGATGCTCACTAAGTTTACTAGTATCATGAGCATTTTCTACTAATCTCCCTTTGACTTCAATAATAAGTCTTTCCTTTCGATCTATCCTATTTGATCTTTAACATATAACCAATTTATTGATATTCCTATCTTTGAATTCTTTGGAGGCAATAATTACCTTCTTTAATCGAGAGTATTCCTAAGAAATTCACCTTCCTTAGGATGTAATTAACTATGGGGGCTTGCTTTCATAGGGAACTTTATAACCCAGTTTAAATAAACCTTACTTTATTCATCCATGTAAAGTAAGGGAAAAATCTCTAGTACATTTGAAGACCCATCATGCCTTAGGAGTCCTTATTAGGTGATTAGATCTATCGTAGGGTTGTGATTTCTAATTTTTGAGATAGTGCACTATTTCTTGATGTCATACCCGATCACCTCAATAAGTACATCCTCAGATCTACGTGGTGTCTCCCCATATACACACACACATACACATGAATCAAAATAAATGCCACAATCACTTTCTAGATCATGTTAATGATTTAATTCTATTTAATGATTGCTTATTACACATTTTAGATTAATCCTAAGTTTAGGTTCACTTTAAATAATTCTATTCAATGTAAAAGGCTTCTTAAGATTAATCTAATTGAAATACTATCACATGATTTATGTTTAATCATTCCTTTCCATCACATATAACATGCATATGATTTAATCCTAAGTGTATCTATACATACAACATATTTAGCACACTTAAATGATGAATGCAGATGTGTATATTTAAAGTTTATATTTTTTATTTGATTAAATTATTTAATCATATTAATTTAAAGCTTTATCCAAATTCTTATACAAAAATACATAAGAATGAAATTAAATAAGTACGTGTCATTATTAAACTAGGGAAGTGAGGTAATCAAATGGCCTCCTTGGGGCTAGCTAAAGCCTCGTATTCCCTGGATGTCCAAACTATATACCCATTTGCATTCAAACATATATAAATTTTTATGTAAGAACATAAGGAAAGAGAGCCCAAATCATATGGCTAATTAATTCGATCACTTAGTTGATTATGAATGCATGAATTTTTAGTAGAAAAGAGAGATTTTCATCCTTTAGAACACATACATACACATGTAAAGAGAAATGAGCAAGTACGTGCCTTTGTTAAACCAAAGAAGTGAGGTAATAAAATGACCTTCTTGGGGCTAGTTAAAGCCTCATATTCCCGGGATGTCTAGACTATATACTTTGGTATCTCACTACACATGAATGTATATATAAATAAGAGAAATAAAATCATGCAAAAATTATATTTTTATTTGATTAAAATATTTATGTATGTGAAACAAAACTTTATCCCAATACTAATGTAAGAACACATGTAAATAAAATCAAATAAGTATGTGTCATTGTTAAACCAGGGAAGTGAGGTAATCAAATGACCTCCTTGGAGAAAACTAAAGCCTCGTATTCTCGGAATGCTCAAACTATATACTTATTAACGTTCAAATACATGTGAAACTAAACATAGATTAAAGAAAAAATTTATTTCACATACTTAAGCTATAAGCACATGGAAACTTATATGTAATCATAACTACTATCACTCTAACCAATGTAATTGATTTATGAATTTTGAAAAATAATTTTGAATTTATTAGTGATAATAGCGACACATATTATAAATTAATCCAACACATGCAAGCTTAATATAATGAAAAATCATTTGATTTAATTTAACTTTGAAAAGATGAAGGCATGATTTCAAATGACATACAACATTTAACATGATTGAAAATGAATAAATAAACATAAACATATAATTTCATTCAATTGAATTAATTCATAAGGACAACCATATCAAATAAAGTTACTTAAAATAAATCAAAGTTTCTTTAATGTCATTTTAAATTTCCTATTTTAATTTGATTTAAGGATGTCAGAAGAGATTTGTTGATCCTCACCCATTCCCATATTTGTTAATTAAATTGATTTAATGAAATATGATTAGATTGATTTTATAAGTTAATTAGGTTGCTAATATGTATTTAATCCATTAATTAACTATGAAAACTAATAATTGCTCTACAATTAATAATTAGAAATTAAAAGATAAAATACTCTTATAATTTTTGTAATGTAAAATTCTTATAATTTTCCCATTGTATGATTATACACTTATTTAATTTCATATATATATATATATATATATATATATATATATATATATATATATATATATATATATATATATATATATATACATAAATAAATAATTCAATCAAAAATACAACCTTTTGCATAAATTTTATTATTATAGTTTGTTGACCTCACTTTTGGAGTGAGCTTTCAACTTCTTCATCTTAGACATAAGACTCCTCTAGATACTAAGAGCTACTTAGTCTTAAGACACTGCTAGTGATTAGGTGAACACTTAACTAACCACAGACTTAGAGTTAGCCATAGGAATGGGTCATGCCTTAGGTTTAGGAGGACTTGCCATCTGAACCCCAATCCTTGCTTCCTTCTTTCAAATCAAACTTCAAATTGAAATTAAACCTCAAATTCAAAATCCAAATTCAAATTCAAATTCCAAAGTCCAAATCATAAGCCAATTCCAAATCAAATGATTGAAATCCATGATCAATTCCAAATCCAAGATCTTCCTAAGCCTTATGAATCACATCCATAAGCTTAGCCAAACCCTTCAAATCAACCCAAAGCCAAGTGATTTCTTTATAAATCACTTATGCCATCATTTGTAGTCATAACCATAAATGAAATTGGCATCAAAATCATTCAAATAAAATAGATATAAATTAAATCTGAACAAAACCCTTTTTCAAACTTTTTGACCTACTTTGGCCAAATCCACAATCAAATCACTCCAAACTCAAATGATTTTCTCATAACCCATTTATAACTTCATTTATATTCACAAATATAAATGAAGTATAAATTCAAATAATAAAACTATACCCAAAATTATACCAAAATTCAACTTATATCCTTTAAGCCAATTTCTTGGATTTAGCCAAATCATTATCAAACCAATCCAAACCCTTGGATTTTCTCTTTAAACAATCACTCCTTCATTCACATGCCTAAATATAAACATAAACTATAATAACCAAGCCAAAATCAAACTAACCCAAGTCAAACCCATGTTCATCCTTTTGACTTGAAATTACCAAATGAACCAAAACCCATTTGACTCCAAATCACTTACAATTAGATTTATATTTCCATCATAAGTCCATACTTGAACCAAGCTTTGATCAAGCCAATTGACCCATTTAGGCTCCCTTGACCCAAAGTGACGTAAATGACCTTTTCGAGCCAAATTCTAATCCAACCCAAATTGGATTGAACTAAGCCCATCTAAGCCTCACATTGTGATCAAAAATCATCTTAGAATAATCAATCACTCAAAGTAGGTCAAACCAAAATCAAACCTAGCCTTTGACCAAGTCAACACTTAGCCCAAATGAAATCTTAATAAGCTAAAATTCACTATAAGCCAAATTGATTGAAACCATTGATCTAAACTAATCCATAATCAATGATTGAACATGATCAAGTCATCAATTGAGCCAAACAAAGCCTAATTGGACACTTGACCTAAGTTGACCCAAATTGACCTAAAAGCTAAAATAGGTCAAATCTTGATCTAAGCCAAATTGATTGCAACCAATGGGTCAAATTCACTCCAAATTGATTGTTGAACTTGACCAAAGCTTCAATTGACCAATTAGACCCAACCTAGCCCAATTGACCATGAACCTAACTTGACTTAAAAGGTTAAATCAACTTGAAATCAAACCAAATCAAAATTGATTGAAACCAAAGCTTACAATACTAAATGATCAACCAAGCCTAAACCAACCCATGACCTAACCCAGTTTGGTGAAATGGGTCAAATTGGTCGACTTGACCAATTTGACCCAAATGAATCTAAATGAACCAATACCAAATCTAAACCAAATTGAATCAAACCAATGATACCCATAGGCTCCAAATGATCATTTGAACTTGACCTAACCCATGGTTTGACCCAATTTGACTCAACTTGACCTAAATAGGTCAAATTGAGCTAATTCAAATCAAATGAACTCTAAATCACTTAAAATTTTGCCCAACCCATTTTTGAATTATTTCAAATATGTCCAAATCAAAATCATGGCCAAATGACCACTTTCCCCATAGGTCAAAGGGCATCCTATGACCAAATTTAATTTTTATCCTAAGAGCCTAATCTCTTAAGGCCACTTGGCATCCTTCCATTGGTCCACATGGGCACCAAGGAAGGTGGTGAACATGACCCAATGAGCTTGGGTCGGCCATGACCTAAGGCAAGGTTAAACTGACCTCCCCAATGGTATTTAAATACTTGGAACTCCAAATGCACTCACCTAGCACATGAGCATCCACTCTCCTTCACTCCACTACCCAAAAAGACCCATGTGGGGTGTTTTTTTAGCTCAAATTGTGCCTCCAATCCATGCCATTGATCAGAAATGGCAAAACAACCTCTCACTGTCCTATTCAAGGATAGGGAGATATACCCCTCTCATTCCCACTCAAACGATAAGCACTCATTTCCTTAGAGCTAAGGAGGTTGAAACAAAGCTTCCCCAAGCTCTTCTAAGCCATTCTCGAGCTCCCCATATCGCATTATCGATTTTACTCAAAGCCAAAATAGGGGAGGTGAGCTCAAGATCCAACCCATTCAATTCTCAACCAAAATCAAATTAACCTTGCACATACCATCAGTGGACTTCGTCGAGCTCAACCAAGTCATTTCCCAAGTATCCAAGCCATGAGAAGCACCATTTTGATCAAAACCGATCACCATTGAAGGAGAGCTTGGTCAACCGAGCAAACTACTTCAAATAATGGCTAGATTCCTTCAACAGATCTTCATCTCTACTAGATGAAGCTATCTCCATCATTGGAGGCGCTGGTGTTAGCCTCTACTGAGGTATGTCATTAAAATTGACCTTAGGATAAATTTTGCTTGGTCCTTTGTGAAAAAAAGTGTGAAGTCATGATCTACATCGTTAGATGTATTGCTTGTGCCTCCCCGAAGGTGTTGGATGAATTTGAGCTCCATTCGAGCTTAGGTGAGCTCGGATCGAGTGACGATCGATGGATGACATCCATCTCTCACCGCACAGGAGGAGGTAGATCATGGACTGTCCATTCCGTGTGAATGGATCAGACGATTTTGATCAGATCACGCTAGATCCACTATGACTCTAGGCCTAAACCGCAGGATTAATCCTAGCCATCTGATCTTAGATCGGACGCTCCGTAGAGAAAGCGCATCCACCACTAGCTAATTAGTTGACAGATGTGATAACTTAAATAACCTAACCCATCATTCCACATGGAAAGAGCGCCGCATCAGCCTCCACGCGGTCCAATGGATTAGGGGGTTAATTAGGCTTAATTAATCTGATATTAATGGTGAAACTTCAAAAATTCATAACTAATTATCAAAAAATAAAAAAATGCAAATAAACACCCATTTTAAAGATAATTCAGAGAATAATATAAAATTAAATTTAATTGATTTTGAGCAGTGATTTTAACTCAATATAGGTTTTATTTGAAATCTAATTAAGCTAATTACTCTCTAATTAATCTAGCAATTAACCACAAACTTTTGAGATTAATTGTGGGATAACCTCTACCTCCCATAATTTTTTTAGAATTTGTTGCTTGATTAATTAGGGGAATTTCTTATTTCATCCCTAATCACTCTCTTAATTGATTAAATGATTAAATAACATGTTAAATAATGATAAATTCATTAATTAAGTTTACTAATCATCATAAAATAGTGAGTGGACTTAGGGAATGAGATTAGGACTTCTTTTATAATCTTTTCCCCTAAGTTCATTTCATTTGGAAAACACTTAATCAATTCACAATTAATTAATGGCTTAATCATTTCATTAATTAGTTTAATTAATCAAACTCAAAATTAATTCATTCCAGACTTAATCATTTAATTCTTGGGTCGATTCTTAGGTGTTTAATAACCTAAGAAAATTTTAAAGGAAATTATAATCAAACTACATGTGTAGGAGGGTTTTAAAGTACTTAATTAAACCCTGTAGCTTAATTAACCAATAATTGTGAGCCAATTGCATTAGACTCTTTCATTTCTTAGGTACATTGCTAATTTAATTTCCATGTGGTTGCACATCATATGTTGGCTCATAATTACTTCGATAATTATGTTAAAGTGGTATAGGTAAGGGATAATTAATGGATTTAATTCACACCTTAACCTAATCAAAAATATAAAATTAACTTAATTATTCTAAATTAAACCAAATGAATTCACACATGGGGAAAATGAGTTAGGATTAGCAAACCTTTCTCACATTTCCTAAGTTAAATTAAATTCAAAAATAAAAATCTCCTAAAAGAATTTTGATTCATTTTAAATGATCTTATTTTTATAGGATTGTCCTTAAGAATTAATTAGGGTGAATGAAGTCATGTGCTTATATTCCTTTATTTCTTTTCAATCATGTTAAATATTATTTGCCATATTGGATCATGCATTCATTCCTTTAAAAATTAACTGAAAAAAAGTTTTCTTTCATGTCAAATTACATGTGTTAGCTAAAATTAAGAATATGAGTGGCTATTATCACTATTAAGCCAAAAATTATTTATAAACTTATAAATCAAAGATTATAAATGAAGTGATGCTAGTTGCAAATATTTATAAGTTTGCATGTAATGATAGCCTAAGATGTGTATTATGAAGTTCTCTTTCCTTTTCCTAACATGGATTTATATAGGATTCGAAAGTGTATAGTTCATTTGAAAA
Organism: Cymbidium sinense; assembly: GCA_021442155.1. Classification (NCBI taxonomy): domain Eukaryota; kingdom Viridiplantae; phylum Streptophyta; class Magnoliopsida; order Asparagales; family Orchidaceae; genus Cymbidium; species Cymbidium sinense. Next base: position 51,485,088 of record CM038225.1, on the reverse strand, counting down.
GAACACAACACTTGCTAAAATCTATTCCTATGCATCCCTATGCTAAGACTTAAGGAGGACTTTCATATTACACATATATATCATAACAATTAAATCAAGTATAATTTCTTGCATAAATTCTTTATCCATTTGCTTTTTTTTGTACATCCACATGTATCTAAGAAAAGTGGTATATTAGTCTGGACATCTCGGGGCTGTGAGGCTTTAAGTAGCCTTAAGTAGGTCCTGTACCTTACGCCCTTGGTGTAGAAAATAATGACACCGTACTCACTTATAACTTTTATACATATGGATGTGCATTTAGCTAATGGATGAAAATCCCTCTTTTCTACATAACAAAGACATGCGTTAATGAAATATCCAAAATTTTAAATTACATCTCTTTACATTCATCATCAAAGTGTGCTAAAATTTGCATTACATGTATAAATATGCTTAAGATTATCCATATGCATGGTATACATGGTGGAAAGAAATGAATGGGTGTGTGTTATGTGATAGTAATCCACCTTAACTAATCCTAAGAGGCTTTTCTTATTGAATAGGATTATTTAGAAAGAATCTAAACTTATGATTAATTAAAATACATAATAAATCATTTACTAAAGGAAATTCATTAATGAATCTACTTTAGAAATTCTTTAAGATAGGGAAGAAAGAGAATTCTCTTCTCTTTTCCCCCCTCATAACATTTAGTTGCTAAGTATAGGTTCATTCAAACCAAATCAAATCACCAACTAAAATTAAAAAATTAACTAAATCACTTAAACTAAAACCACCATCTAAATTAAATCTTTTACACTTAGAAAATTTCAACCTTAAAGCCTAGCTAGGATAAGCCACACAAACTTTAAATGACACACATTGGGCTAAGTCACCACTTCTAGTTCTATGTTAAGGCGGTGCATGGTTTGATGTATGAATTTGTTTTATGGTATGATATTTTAAACTGGATGTTAGGGTGTATGTGCGTAGACTGGATGATAGGGTGATCCAAGCTTAATCATATTTTCTGGAGGGGATTGTGCTTAAGGGGTGCTGTATTAAAAATATAAAAATGCTTTTGCTATGTAGGTTGCTTATGCCCCTAAGCATAATTTAAATTAGGATAGCTAGACTTGGCTACCCATGCGTGGGATACTATATCAAAATTATTCCTATAACTGCTTGGGTTGTATGGTGTGTTTAGCTAACATTTATTTTGCACGTGTAGCTATATCTACTTTCCTTCCTTTTAATGTAATTTTTGCATTAGGATTAGGATAAGTGTTATGGGGTTAAGGTGAACATTGGTTATAAGACCATGTCTTATGTACTATATGAAGCGTTGGAGAAACCTACATCCCAAGCTAAACCAAAAGAAATAAAAAAAGTGGAGCAAACCAACATGAAGGAATGAAGAACAAGGAGTGAAGAATGGAGGATGAAGAATGAAGACCCCCATAACACTTATCATTTCATAATTATGATTTATTCTTTTATTATATCGGCTTGTATAAGGGTAGAGCTCGGCTACCCATTTTCCTTTTTCGGGTTGTGCCGTGGAACCGACCACATCAACCTCTTATTCTATTGCACCAATTTTATAAATTGATTGATGTTATGTTTATGATTGTATAATTAGGATGGCATGATTTTCCTAGTTTTTTAGTTATTTGATGACTATTGAATGGCCCGGGTGCGATTAGGCTCCTAGGAAAAAATAAATTTTCTATCCAATTAATCAATTCAAAATTAAACTAAATAATTTATAATCTCACCTAAAGCCTAGGACATAAATCAAGATAATAAAATATTTAGCAACCCCTTAGCTAGATGTTGTATGTCTCATATCATGCATAAATCATATTATCTTACTCTTACCAATGGAGGGCTTCCACCTTTGCTAGAGAAAATGGCTTGATCTTTGAGAGCCATGGTGGAAACACGCTTCCTTTTTCCTGATTTTAGCCTATAACTAATTTTTTCATGCTTTAGGCATACAAAATCCCCTTAGCCTATGTCAAATAAAAATGTCCAAAAATTAAAATAAAACCTGACAAAATTTGTATTAGATTAAGTCATGAATTCATACCCTTCATGATGTAGTCTCTTAAGAAGTGAGTTTAAGGACTCTCTTTATAAATAAACAATAGCCTAATTATCTTGCAAAGCATATGACTGGCCTACATGTAATTAAAATTATAGGAGGAGTTAGTTGGCGGTAACTCCAGGCGATTGTAAGTCTAACAGTTGGGTGGGTTACTCTCTCTTGTGGGGGTAAACTATATACCCAATTTTTGCCTTAGATTTAAGACATGTTCTGGCCCTTGCCAAAGTTTCCTAGATTTAGGATCTGAGATTGCTATTTTCCTTTGGGGCTACAAGCATGAATCCTCACTTCTTAGGTATTTCTATAATCTTGAATTATAGAATTGTAAGCCCTATATTTCTAATAAAACTTAACTCAAACATATAATTCTCCTCAATTTCAAAAATATAAAGCCCAACCATAGGATAATTTAGGATGCTCACTAGATTTCCTAATATTAGGAGCATCCCCTACTTATCTCCCTTTGGGTTCGATAATAACTCTCTCTCTTTTGATCAATCTCATTTTATTTTCTAAAAATAATCAATTGATTGATAGTCCTATCTTAAAATCTTTAGAGATAATGATCATTTATCTTAATTGAGAGTATTTATAAGGAATCTCATTCCTTAGGATATAATTAACTATTAGGGCTTGCCTCCATAAGAAGCTTAATGAACCCGGCTTAAAATAAACCCTACTTTACTTTTCCATGTAAAGTAGGGGAAAGATCTCTAGTACATTCGAAGACCCATCATGCCTTAGGAGTCCTTATTAAGTGATTAGGTCCATTATAGGGTAGTGAGTTCTATCTCTTGAGATAGTACATTATTCCTTAATATCGTACCCGATCACCTTAATAAGTACATCTGCAGATTTGTGTGGTCTCCCCTCACATATACACACAAAGCACAACAACACCAAAAAATAAACACCATATAGTTGTATATACATTCATATGTATTTAAGATAACAAGTATATAGTCTGGACATCCCAAAAATATGAGGTTTTAAGTAGCCCCAAGGAGGTCATTTGATTATCTCACTTCCCTGCTTTAAACAATGACACGTACTTACTTACATCTTTTATACATGTGTATGTGATTAGAAAATGAAAGTATCCTTTTCTACTAAAAAATATATGCATTCATAATCATTTAAGTATGTCAAAATGTATTGCATGTGTAGGTGTACTAAGTGTTAAGTCATATGCATGTTATGGGTGATGAAAAGGAATGGATCAACATATTCTATGTGATGGTAGTTCAATTACATTAATCTTAAGATGTCTTTCATGTTGAATAGGATTCTTTAAAGTTAACCTAAACTTAGATTAATAAAATATTTAATAAATCATTCACTAAAATAAACTAAATCATAAAAATGTGCTTTTAGGAAACAACTTAGGGCATGGATGAAGAAAGTTAATCCTCTTTCTTCTGTTGACAACATTTAGATGCTAAGTGTAAATCAAATGAAACAAAATAAAATACAAATTAAAAATTGAAAATCTCTTAACAACTTAAAATCAAACCATCAATCATGTTAACTTAAATAATTTCAAAACTTAGGAAATCATAATTCAAAGACCTAGCTAAGACATACCACATAAAGCTTAAAGCATACACATTAGAATGCTAAGTCACCACTTCTAGCTTTAGGTTAGGATGGTGTATGTAATGATGATGTGTTTTGTTTTATGATATAATATTTTAGACTAGATATTAAGAATGTGGATCGTAGACTAGATGTTAGGCCGTTAATAGTCTAATATTATTTTTTATAGGGGATTGTGCTTAAGGGGCCGCTTAAAAATAAATATAAATGCTTTTCTTGTGGGCTACTTATTCCCCGAAGCATAATCCACATTATGACAGGTGGGTCTGGTTACCCATTTGCGAGGTTCTAAGTCCAAATTATGAAATAAAATTGTTTAGATTTGTATGTATGTTTGCTAACATTTATTTTGTAAGTATAGTTAGATCTACTTTTCTCATAAAAATATAATTTTGTAATATAAATTAGGATTAGTGATATGAGGATTAGGATGAGTAGTGGCTAGAAGGCTTAGTCATGGGGTGTCCTGTAATGCCTTGGAGCAAATTAAATCAAAAGAAGAATGATGAAATGAAGAATAAAGACCCACATACCAATTGTTATTATTATATTATAATTATGGATTGTATAAGGATAGAGCTTGGCTGGGTGGCCACTCTAAGTGATTGTAAGTCTAGAAAAGTTGGATGGGTTTATCCTCTCTTATGAAGGAAGACCCTTATGTCCCCTTTCTGCTTAGATTTAGGTCATACTTTTAACTTGTGTTAAAGTTCCATAAATTTAGAATTTGATGTTGCTAGTTTCCTTTGAGCTACGAGCATAAATCCTCACATCAATCTTGTGTTGGTGGATTATAAGCCATAGTAATCTAATAAAATTTCAACTCAAATCAAAATAAATCCTCTCACTTCTAAATATATAAAGCCTCATTATATGATTGTTTGGAATGCTCACTAGGTTTTCTTGTATCATGAGCATTTCCTACTCACCTTCGCTTAGATTTTAAAATAAGTCTCTCTAATTGAACACTCCCATTTGATTTTTCAAAATTGTGAATTCATTTATAGTCTTAACATTGAAATCTTTGGAGACAAGAATTGATTACTTTAATCAAGAGTTTTCATACGAAATCTCATTTTTCTAAGATATAATTAACTTGGAGGCTTGCCTCCATAGAAAACTAAAGAACTCAGCTTAAAATAAACTCTATTTTACTTTTCCATGTAAAGTAGGAGAAATATATTTCATATATTCAAAGACCCATCATGCCTTAAGAGCCTTTATTATGTGATTAGATCCATTGTAGGGTGATGTTTCAATTTTTTGAGATGGTACATCATACCTTAATGCCATATTCAATTACTTCAATAAATATCTCCTAAAATTTGTGTGTTGTCCACCCATCCACAATGAACATTCAAATTAAAACACCACAAAAATGTAGCCCTGCTGAAGTTGCCAAATGCTTAGAGATGTGTCATTCAACCCGCATCGTAGGAGGAACACCACACAAATCGGGCCTAAGTTTAAATATCACATTTTTCACATTGCACATTCTCCATTTTTATGAGGGACAACAAACTATTTATAGAAGGAGATATTTTTATATGGGAGTTTAGATGTAGAGCTATAATCGAATTTTTATTGTGTACTGGTATACACACTCATGTGCACATCAATTTTTTTGAAAGTTTAAGGTATATTTTGAGCATATTGAACACTAGTATACAATGCATGTACATTGATATTTTGAACACAATTTAAAAAGAAAAAATATCTAAATTTTTAGCTATTTTTATTTTTTTAATTATGCTCAAAATATTCTTGTTCATGCATTGTGTTATAATGTTCACAGTACTCAAAATATCCCCTAAATCCTAAAAAAATTAGTGTACACAACAATATATGTACACACCAATACACATCAAAATTTAGATATATTTGGACAATATACGTAATAATTTCTCTTATGAAAGAGGCTTAGATGAGTAGCTCAAGTAGGAAAATCACGAGTGATGCTAGTTTGAATAATAGTTATAAGAGAATATTTTAACACATGATAAATTGAAATAAGAAAAAAATTATAATATTAAATTTATAGTATAAATTTTTCATAAATAATATTAATCTCAAAATAAATTGAATAAATTTAAACTCATTTTAATATAATTTAGTATCATGATCTAATTTTTATTTATTTAACATGAGGTTCAATATGGTTGGCTCTTAACATTTCTTCTTAGATGCTTTAATACAAAAGTTGCTTTTAGTGTGATATATCCATGATTTGCTAAGCAGTTTACTGTTGTGAGCTTATTTTATTTCCTCCAATTTGAGAATTGAATTTTATTATTTATGTATTATTTTTATTTCATTGATTTATTATAGTTCATCAAATGTAATCTTTTTTCTAATTAATGAATTTATATGCATTGCCTTAAACATTTTAGAAGAAAAAGATAATGGGTTAATTCTAGAGTCAAATTTGTGCAATTGATTAGTGAAAACTAATATGAGGTAGCATACAAATGTTCTTTGTATATGATTAGTTTTTCTTTTCAAGTTTGCTTAGCTTAGGGACTATTACCCGACATGATTGGGTGGCCAATAATTTGTATACCATAAGCCTTTTATTATTCAAAAGTGGCCTCCATAATACAATCCCATTAGAGAGGAATTTTCCTCTATCCCTCTTAGATCAAGATAATAAAATTGCATTATGCTTTTGGAATCCCTTGAGTACATTTTGTGTTTGCAATCATTTTTGTGTCCCCTCTAGCTAGCTATGATTTAATTATTGAGACATTGTGGCTCACATTGCCATATATTTGTATACAAGCAAATAAATATTCATCTCTCACAGATAAAATTATTATACAAGCTTTTGGGATTAAAGTTCCTCATACAGTCATATATGATTGAAAACATACACCATGCATTGGTTGTAGTTCTCTGGATCCCCCTCTTCCCTTTTTGTCCTATGCACCCGACAATGACCACTCTTCTTTGGAGACATTTGTATAGATGGTGAGATTTTTATTGCTATCCATACGTACCTCTTATATAATATATATTTTGTTAGAGATTCTTGTTGAGTTGAGTCTTCTTTAAAGACATTTGTTTCTTCTTTGTGTGTATGTGTGTGTGTTCTATTCTTTCTCCCTTTTTTGGGTGGGGGTGAGAAAGGGAAGGAGAGTATTTATTGATGAACATTATTGAATATTAGGATAGTTATTTTATAGTTATAATTTCTTTTTGCGATGGGGTTGCTATTGCTAAGATTTTGACTGATAAAAATGTTCATGATATTGTAGTAAGATTCATTTTGTTGAGAATGAAGGCTCCTTTATTTTAATTAATAACTAATATGATTATTTTGTAATTATATCATTCAAAAAGATACTTTAGTCTCATCATGCACTACAGATTGTCTAATATCCATCCTTTTAAAAACTATGGAAGGAAATCTATTGGGGAAAATCCCATGAATGATGACAATTTTTTAATAGTATTTATCACAAATTTTCATACAATAAATGAATTTTTTTTGGTTTGAAGATTGTTTGTTTGACAATTTTATAGTGAAAAGTATAAACAAAATAAAGATTCTAACAATTCTAATATGACTTTTGGGTTAAGTAATATAGAGCATAGAAGAGTAGTGTGTGTAGTGATGGAAAACCTTAGGGTGCACTAAATAATGATTAGTGCCATAACTTCTTTCATAATTTAGAAGATAATCTTTTAATGAAGTTTTAGCATATTAGATTAGTTAATTTGCAAAATATTGGCCCCATAATATTGTGGGCCTATATTGTAAGTGTTATCATGTGTGTGTGTGTGTGTGTGTGTGTGCGTGTGTCTGTGCATACAAATATTTCATAAATTAAGACTTTCAAACTTGAAGACTGATTCTATTTCAAGAAAATGGTTTCAACTTCTCTTGCGAGTGAATTCTTCACCAAAAAAATGATACATTTTGTATCATTTTTATTTAAAATATACCAAATAATATACTAATTAGATTGAAAAAGAAGAAGAAGAAGAAGAAGAAGAAGTGCAAAGAATCTAGAGACAAAATTTCCTTAGGGTACATAAATATTAAGTTGAACAAATTTAACCTAAACCTATTGCCATAAGGTGTTAGGTAAAATTTATGTCAAGCCTAGTCATTCTAACATCTAACCAATCTTTGCTAATTTTGCCTCCAATTTTTTGCTTTTTGCACTCTTCTTTGTCATTCTAATTAACATATTGTTATCATTATTTGTGTTAGAAGAATGTATTCATTTGGTTCATTTTTTCCAAGAATTTACACGTAAGAGAACATTCAACCATTTTCTTTAAAATGAATAAGTTTAATAATAGAACATATAGAGATAGATTTCTTTTAGATATTATAAAGAAGTCTTAAATTTATATTTAGCTAATTTATAAGATTTAATTTATGGAATATTTTAGCCACACTATGATTGAATTTCCATGAGTTATAAAAACATTTATAAACTATAGGATGATATAACTACAACACACGTGAATAAATTGTATTATTGACATCTATAATAAGAACTCATAATAATAAACTGATCTAAAGTAGCAAAGAAGTCTTTAAAATGTACCAATAATTAATATTAAAATAAAACAACAAAACATACATTTGAAAAAAATTCTTGAATCTATCTCTTTTCAAAGAATTTCATATTTATTAAGTTATTATAAAAAGTTCTTCTAGTCACTCCAATTCTCTTCCATGAATTATATTACTTTGATAATAAGTTATTATTTAGCAGATGACTTATGTTGCTCTTGTGTTGACGTTTTCTAATCAAAATTGCTACTCAATAAATTTCTCATTTCCATAAAACATCAAAGCTTTGAATTTCTTGTAGATCTTCATGTTGGTGAAATAGTGTGAATAAAGCATGCATGAAATAATTGATTTGTGGATAGCCTTTTATTTCTCTAATGAAGACTAATTTTGAGAAGTGATTATTTTCACCATCAAATTGACAATTGGGGTTTGCAATTGTATAAATATAAGAATATAATGGTTGAACTTGCATGACGATCATACATTCATTAGTTGAAACTTCAATGATATCATTATAACTTATGTCTTTGGCTCTTTCTCTATAAAATTTAAGCATGTAAGTTTTTTATAAAATGATATAATAAGCATAAAAAGTAACATTGATTGCTAAAAGCAAAATCAACAAGAGATTTGAAATTTTAGTTGAACTCTTATCAATAAATAGATGTCATGTTTTGATCTATTAGGGGGTACAAGTGTTGACCTCACTTTTGGAGTGAGCTCTCAACTTCCTCATCATAGATCTAGGACTCTTGTAGACACTAAGAGCTCCTTAGTCTTAAGACACTTCTAGTGAGTAGTGAATACTTAACCTGCCTAGAGACTTAGAGTTAAATAGTGGAATCATGCCTTAGGGATTTAGGAAGACTTGCCTACCCTATAGCCTTAAACCCAATCCTCGCTTCCTTGTTCCAAACCAAACCTCAAATTCAAATCCAAGATCATAAATCCAATCTCAAATCAAATGATTGAAACCCATGATTAAATTCAAACTCTAAAATCCCTTCCTAAAATCCCTTCCTAAGCCCTTGATTTTATCTTATAGACTTAGCCTTAATCGAATTCAAATCAACCCCAATTCAATTGATTTTCTCAAACATAAAATTTAATCCCAAATCAAAACCCTTTTGACCTACATCCCAAATTCAATTCCAAATTAAATCCAACTCCAAATGATTGAAACCCATGTTTGAATTTAAACTCAAAAATCCCTTCCTAAGCCATATGAGTCACCTTCATATGCTTAGCCAAAACCTCCTTCAAGCCAAATCAAATTTGATTGATTTCTTTACAATAAATCATTCCTTCATTTATATTTATAAATATAAATGAAATCTAAATTGAAATCATTCAAATCAAATCAAACTAAGCCAAACCAAATCAATTCCTTACTTAAGCCCTTTTGACCTACATCCCTCGACTTGGTCAAATTTGCTTCCAAATCACTCCAAACTCAAGTGATTTTCCCATGACTCATTATATCTTCATTTAAATTCACAAATATAAATGAAATATAAATCCAAGTGGTCAAAACCAAACCCTAATCAAATCAAATTCCTAATTTTAGCCTTTTTGGCCAAATTCTTGAACTTAGCTAAATGACACCCAAATCAACTTAAAACCTATGGATTTCTTCATTATTGAATCATCCGTTCAATCACTTATCCAAATATAAACACAAACTATAATTATAAAACCAAATCCAAGTCAACCCAAGTCAAGCCCATGTTGACCCCTTTTGACTTGAAATTATTTCATTTGACTCCAAAGCAATTGAAAATGGATTATATCTTCATCCTAGGTTCATAGGTGAGTTTAATTAAGCTTGAATTAAGCCATGATCAATCCAATTGACCCATTTAGATCCACGTGACCCAAAGTGACCTAAAAGTCCTTTTTGAGCCAAGTTCTAATCCAACCCAAATTGGATTGAACTAATCCCATCCAAACCCCATATCATTATCAACAATCATCTTAAGGTGGCTGTTGACCTCACTTTTGGAGTGAGCCCTTAACCTTCACTTCTTAGACTTATGACTCTTCTAGACACTAAGAGATCCTTAGTCACAAGACACTTCTAGTGATTAGGTGAACACTTAACCTAAGCTAAGAGACTTAGAAGGGTTATTCATAGGATTAGGCCATGCCTTAGGACTTAAAGGAAATCACCTATCCTATAGCCTTAACACGATCCATATGCACCTTCTTAAATCAAACCTAGATTCAAATCTCAAACTAAACCTCAAATTCAAATTCAAAATCCAAATCTAATTCAAATTTGATTCCAAATGATTGAAACCCAAAATCAAATTCAAATCCTAAGACCCTTCCTAAGCCATAGGAACCACGTGGGTCAAATTAGGAAATCACCTTGACCCAACCTAGCCCAAATTGACCTAAAGGGTCAAATTAGCCAAAATTCAAATTAAATCCAAATTGATTCAAACCAAAGGCAAAGTTCATCTTCAATTAGCCAATTAAACATGAATCAACCCATAACCCAAGTCAATTTGGCCAATTTTGGTCAAATTGGTCAACTTGACCCATTTGACCAATTCGATTCCAAATGAGCAAAATTAGATCAAATTGATCATACAAAATACTTCAAATGATCATTTGAACCTAACCTAAACCTTAGTTTGACCAAATTTGACCAATTGATCAACCTAATCTGATATAACCCAATGTGACCCATATGACTGAAGTTGAGCCAAATCCCTTGAAACCAAGCCATGAACCTCCCGACCCAAACTCATTTAGGATCAGCCCAAAATCAACCCAACCTAATTAAGTCAATCATGGATCCTCACCACATAGGATTCCACCAAACCTCATTTAATTCTTCCCATCTCATGCATTCAATGGAGCTCATCCTATGACAGCAAAGGAAGACTTTGGGAGCTAAATCCAAAGTCTCTAATCAACCATTACCACCCAACCACCTTGCCATCACCCCTTAATGGAAAATTTTGGCCACCATTAAAAGAGAGAGGATAGAGGTAATAAAGGGTTCTAATTTTTTGCATTAGAGAGTCTCTTAGAGCTCCCAAAGCAACCAACAATAACTTCCCCACTTATCTTGAGCAAAAAACACCAAAATTGGGTGGATTCTGGCAAGGAAGCGGTGATAATTGAAGAATACATCGTTCCAAAGTGAAGGAAAAAGTCTAGGCTCATTCCAAGGCTTCTTCCTCCACTCAAGAGCGTGATTATCACCATCATCGAAAACTATTCCTAATGAGATAATTTCATCAAACTGTAGCCGACATTAAGGAGCTTTGTTTGTGGAAATGTATGGGCAATTTTAAAAAATTTCCTTAGATTACCCTTGCATTTTTCATTTTATATCATCCCCATGCGATTAAAAAATTTTTTTGGTGAAGATCACTGTGAAATCGAGCCTAATCGGATGAAATTTGTTTAAAATTACAAAAATAGCCAAAAATTACTATTCTGTCCACCATATTTCGCGCCAGCCGGGAATTGGACAGCTCAGATTGTGTGGTTCGGTTCTGTGGATCACGCGGTCCAGATCACGTAGATCGATCTGATCATCCGATTGGATCTGATCCACGCAATGCAAGGAAATCACGTGGAGCTACGTGCCATGCATAACAACGTCGCCCAATCACGTGGTACCGTGTACCACCGCAATGCCCAGTAAGCACCGTGCGTGGCGCTAACTGGGTTAAGTGGGAAAATCGTCTATTTTATGATTTTAAAAATTATTTAAGTTGCTTGAAACTTTAAAATCCATAAAAAAATAAAATACATAGAGAAAAATTACAAATAAGGTTTGTTGGATCGTCTTTCTGAGAGAAATCCAATGAACTAAAAATCCTAAAGTTCCACTAAATGGTTGCACTTAATTTAAGTTTTAGGGAAAATGAAATTTCATTAATTAGTCTAAAAATACAAGTCATATTGAGTTAAAATTTTCAAGAATTGAAATTAAAGTTAAAACACACATATCATAAAAATCTCAAGTAAAAAGGACTTATGGATTGAGAGAAATTAAATTTTGAATTTCAGATTGTCTATTTTAATAAAATGAATAAAATAAAAATCCATAAAATTTAAAAAAAATCTTCAAAATAGCCCAAATCACTTCGATTGAAATCTAGGACTCTAAAGAAATTAATGTGATTTTTTGAATCCAATGAATCCCAAACAAACACTTCAGATTAAAAGTTTAATCAATTAAGGGATTAATTAAAATGTATTCTAAAAATAATTTAAATATTAAATCAAAATTAGAAATGATGTAATATCCAAATGATTGGTAATAAAACTTAAATCAGAAAAATACCATGTATCCCTCAAATGAAATTAAATTTAAACATAATTGAACTTAATTAAGTTAATGAAATTCAATTAAATGATTAGATTTTTAAATTAAACTCATAATTAAATAAATCAATGCAACTTTAATATAAAATCAAACTAATCTTGTTGTTGTTGTTGTAATCTTGTTAAACCAACACAAAGTATTGAATCTTAATTATATGCAACTACTTAACAAATTAAAACAAATTGATATTAATTAATCATTAAATAAACTAAAAATCAAATTGATTAATAAACCAATTCAACATAATCATTTAATATTAATCAAATTATACCAAATAAAGTTAAAGTAAACTTAATTAACATATGATTAAATCACATTCATTTGGAATAAGATAATTAATTAGCCATTAAAACATAGACCTAACAAGTAAATCAAATAAAATCCATAATTAAAATGTTAAATGAAATTTAATGAACATAATGAATGAAATCAAACTGAATTATAATTATGAATAATTAAGTTTAACTGAAAAAATAAACAATTAACTCACTTAATCTAATCAAACACTTAATTAAATAAAATTTAAGTAAAACACTTACTTAAACTTATTAAATCAAATCATTCACATGTGGGCGATTAAGTCATTAATTTATAATTAAACAAATCTTTAATTAATCTAATAATTCAAAATTTTAATTTTTTTAATCAAACCAAATTAATCAAACATTTAATTAATGCAAACTTAATGAATTCATCCATCATCTTAATGAATCAAATTAATTTAAATAAATTACATTAAAACTAACTCTTTAATTAAGCTTAAATCAAACCCACAATTAAATTTAATAATTAATTACACCCCTCAAGTAAGCTAATTATGTTAATCAAAATAATCATATTAAACTTAAGCTTAATAAAACATAAATGTGAACATAATTAAAATGTAATTAAATGCCAGTCAAATCCTAAATTAAATCTAAATCATTAGGTCATTAATTACATCATTAACTTAAAAAAATATGAAACTAAATTAAAAATTAAACAAATCTTTATTTAGTTTAATAATTAACCTAAACATGCTTCTAAATTAAACTAATTATATAATCATATTAAACCTAAGAAAACCTATAGATTAATAAAGCTAATAAAATCAAATTAAATCAAATAAAGAAAGACTCCCATCAATTTAATGTATGATCAAATTAAATCTAATTCAAATTACCTAAATAAGATAAATTAATTAATTATTAAAAGTGTAAAATCTAAACATATTCTAAAATCTAATAAACATGATAAATGAATGAAATTAAAACAAAATTTTAATCATAAATAATCAAACTCAATTAAAATCAAAGAAAACTTTCAATTCATTTTATCCAATCAAACTATAAATAAATAAATCATAATCATATCAAATAAACATAAAATTAAATATAAACTCTAAAGTTATTAAATCATATCTAATTACTCTTAATTTCAAATAATATTAAAATAAGTCAAACAAAAATAAAACTCAAATAAAATAAACCTATTGAATTAAGATAAGAGATTAATTATCAAATTGAAGAGATAATCTATACATAAACAAAACGACTAAATTCAATAAGTTAAACCCTTAATTGAAATTCAAATAAAAGAATACGTTAGACTTCAAATAAATCATAAGTAAATGATATTGATCATATGAAATTAAGGAATTAAATTAAAACCCAAGGGAAGAAAATAGAGATTGAATTAAAGGATATTAAATTATCAAAATATTAATTAAATTAAAACATCTAATATAAAATTAATCAATCAAAAACACATGGATTTAAACAAACTTAAACTTTATTAGATATTAAGGATATTAAATTATCAAAATTTAATTAAATCAACACATTTAATCCAAAATTAATCAATCAAATACTTGAAGATTAAATAAACTCAAATTCTAAAATCTAAATCAAATCAAATAAATTACACAAATTCAAATGGGCTAATTAAGATACTTTAGGACCTTAGTTAGACTCTTTAAGATTTAGGATGAAGAATATGGTGAGTTCGATTTACAAATGGAATTGATTCTACTCTTCATTCTTTAAAACTTAAACATCACTTTATCCAAGTAAAAGTGAAATAAAAATGAAAAATAAATCATTAAATCATTTAAAGCAAATTCAATCTCCAAATTAAAACTTAAACTAAAGAAGCCTAGTAAAGTCTTGCTATACAAGCCTTCTTATTACACACTAGAATACTAGGTCACCGACCCTAGAATTAGATTAGGTTGAAGTATTGATTGTATGTATGATGTTGTATTTTATTTTGTGATGTAATGTTTTAGACTGGATGATAGGGTGTACGTTTTGTAGACTGGATATTAGGTCGTTATTAGTGTAATCACATTTTTTGTAGGGGGTTGTGCTTAAGGGGTGCTGTAATAAAAATATATATGATTTCACTATGGAGGTTGCTTAGCCCCTAAGCATAACTCACATTAGGATAGTTGGGCTTGGTTACCCATGTGTGGGGTGCTAAGTCCAAATTATTTATATAACTGCTTGGGTTGTATTATGTGTTTAGCTAACATTTATTTTGCAGGTGTATATAGATTTACTTTTCTTCTTTTAATATAATTTTGCATTAAGAATTATGATTAGTGATATGGGGGATTAGGATGAGCAGAGGATAGAAGGCTTTGTCCGGGGAGGCGCCGTGATGCCTTTGAAGCAAGCACATCCAAAGCAAGCTCAAATGAAGAAATGTAGGAGATATGAAGAATGAAAACCCTCATAGTATTTATTCATTTATGTAATTATAATTATTGTTTTGTAATCTGGATTGTATAAGGGTAGAGCTCTGCTATCCATTTTTCTTTTCAGGTTGTACGACTGTACCCGACCACACTGACCTTTTATTTTTTGTGATAACTTTATAAAATTGTTTGATATCTTGTTTAGCTTATGCATTAAAAAAAGCATGCCTTTTCATAATTTGTTTATGATTGGTGATTTTTGTATGACCAATGTGCGATTAGGCTCCTAGGATAAAAATTAATTTTTTTATACAAACTAACAACTCATAACAAAACCTCTAAAATAACTCATAATATCATATAAAAGTCTAGGCATTAAATCAAGATAATAAAATATTTAGCAACCCGTTAGCTAAATGTTGTATGTTTAATATCATGCATAATCATCTTGTTTCACTTTGTTAAGAGAGGGCTTCTATCATTGCCAGATAGAATGGGCTTAACCTTTGAGAACCTATGATGGAAGAGCACCTCTTTCCCTTTTTATTTGGCCCATAATCAACTTCTCATGCATTTAGGAATATAAAACTCTATTGCATGTGTCAAAATAAAGAGTCCTAAATTAAATAGAATTTGATAAGAATTTATGTTAGATTAAGTCATTACTCATACCCCTAATGTTCTAGTCTCTTAGGGAGTGAGTTCAAGGACTTAGTTTCTTTTTTAAATAATAATAACCTAGCCATCTTGCAAAAGCATATGACTTACCTACATGGATTTAAAGTGTAGGAAGAGTTAGCTAGCTACCACTCTAGCGGTAATAAGTCCAGCAGTCTGGAGGTTTACTCTCTCTTGTGGAGGTAAACTATATACCCACTTTCACCTTAGATTTAGGTCATGCTTTGGCCCTCGCCAAATCTACATAGATTTAGGATCTGAGGTTACTGTTTTCCTTTGGGGCTACTGTGGTGAAAATTTATATATATTCCTGCCTTCATCTATCCCCTTCCCTTTCAAAAAAGAAGGATAAATGAAAACAAAAAATATATAAAATGCACCTTGTTGGGATGCCACATAGATCCACATATGTTCTTGTTCGGGTGATAGGGTATTACATTGAGGAGGGGTATACTATATCGAAAGATAGAAGTCACCACCCTACAATGGACCTAATCACCTCAATAAAGACTCCTAATAATTATGGGTCTTCAAAATATACCAAAGATTCTTTCCCTACTTTACATGAAAAAGTAAAGCAAAGTTTATTTTAAATCGGGTTCGTTAAGTTCCCTATAGGGGCAAGCCCCCATAGTTAATTACATCATAAGGAATAGGATTTCTTAAGAATACTCTCGACTAAGGTAAATGATTATTGTCTCCAAAGATTTCAATAAGGTAGGACTATCAATCAATTGATTTATTTTTAGAAAGTCAAGTGGGATCGATCAAGAGGAGAGAGTTCTTATTGAAGCTAAATGAAAATAAGTAGGGGATGCTTAAGATACTATGAAGCCTAGTAAGAATCTCAAACTATCCTATAATTGGGCTTTACATTTTTGAAATTGAATTAATTTATTTGAGTTGAATTTTTATTAGAAATGTAGAGCTTACAATTTTGTAGTACAAGGTTATGGAAATGCCTAAGAGGTGAGGATTTATGCTCGTAGCCCACAAAGCGAAGTAGCAAGCTCTGAATCTAAATCTAGGGAGCTTTGGTGAGGGTAAAAAATCATGACCTAAATCTAAGGCAAAAATGGGTATTTGGTTTACCTCCGTAAGAGAGGATAAACCACCCAACTGTTGGACTTACAACTACCTTGGGGTGGTCACCAACTAACTCCTCCTACGATTTTAAAATATGTAGGCAAGCAAATGCTTTTGCAAGATAGCTGAGATGCTATTTATTTAGAAAGAGACTAAGTCCTTAAACACACTCCCTAAGAGACTATATCATGTAGGGCATGAGTTAATGATTTAAATCTAATACAAATTTTGTTACATTATTATTTTCATTTTGGATATTCAATTTGACACAAGCTTTAGGATTCATATGCCAAATGCATGAGAAATTAGATTATGGGCCAAAATTAGCAAGATAAGGAGGTATATTTCCACCATGACTCTCAAAGGTCAAGCCATGTTCTCCGGCAAAGGTGGAAGCCCTCCAATCAAGAGTGAAATAATATGCCTTTTATGCATGATGTGAGAAAGTAATACAACATCCAACTAAGGGGTTGCTAATTCTTTTATCTTGATTTATAACCTAGGCTTTAGGTGAGGTTATGTGTTATTTAATTTTTGATTTAAATTGATTAGTGGAATAGAAAATTTATTTTTCTAAGAGCTTAATCATCATCCAGGTTGTACGTCAAAGCAAAGAATAAACTAGAAAAAGATTCCATCTTAATGCACAAGCTAAATGAACATCAATCAATTTATAAAGCTAGCGCAAAAGAATAAAAGACCATTTATGGTCTCCACCGCACAAACCCGAAATCAAATTGAGTAGCCAAGCTCTACCTTTATACAACCTGGATTATAAATGAATAAATTATAATAAAAAAGGAATTCACTGTTATGGGGGTCATCATTCTTCATTTCTTCTTTCTTTTTTCTTCTTTCTTCTTTCTTCTTTCTTCTTTCTTCTTTCTTCTTTTGGTTGGTTGGAATGTGGTTGCTCCAAAGGCTTAACATGGTACATAAGATATAGTCTTTTGATCAATGCTCATCATAATCCCCCATAACAATCATTCCAAAATCCTAATTATAAAAGTACATGAAAATGGGAAAAAGAAAATCTAATTAACACCTGCAAAATAGAGATTAGCCAAACAATCCATACAATCCCAAGTATGTATATATATAAATTGGACTTAGCATGCCACACATAGGTAACCAAGTCCACTTGGCCTATTTTGGATTATGCTTAGGGTATAAGCACCTGCACAATAAAAGTAGTTATATTTTTATTATAACACCCCTTAAGCACAATCTCCTGCAGTAGACAATGGTTATACTAAGATCGCCCTACCATTCATTCTATGCACATACACCCTAATATCCAGACTAAAATAAAATATCACAAAATAAAAGCAAACGTCAAATCATGCACTACCCTAACCACCCTAACCTAAAGCTAGAAATGGTGACTTAGCCTAATGTGTGTGCTATTTAAGGTTTGTGTGGTATGGTTAGCTAGGCTTTAAGGTTAATATTTTCTAAGTATGAAAATGTTCAACTTAGAGGAGCAGTTTAATTTAAGTGATTTAGTTGCTTTGGGTTGATTTTATTTTGTGATTTTATTTAGTTTGAATGAACCTAAAATTAATTACTAAGTGTAAGAGAGGAAAGAGAAGAAAACTTCTCTCTTTCCTCCCTACCTTAAGTAATTTCTAAGGTAGGTTCATATTTGATTTTTATTTAGTGAATGTTTTATTATGTATTTTAAATAATCCTAATTTTAGATTTTCTCTAAACAAACCTATTAAAAAAATAAGGCATTTTAAGATTAAGAAAAGTAAAATACCATCACAAAACACACATGACTTTATTTCTTTCCCAACATTTGTAAGATGCATATGGATGAATCCTAAGCATATCTATACATGCAAATAGGAATGTTTAGCACACCTTCATGATGAATGCTAAGTGATATTACTTAAGAAAATTTGGATGCTTTATGGTGCATGATTTTCATTAAGTAGAAAAGAGTGATTCTTTTATCCATTTTTTATATGGACATTTATATGTATGAAAGGAATAAGTGAGTATGGTACCATTGTTAGCACCAGGGGTGTAAGGTACAAGACCTACTTAGAGATACTTAAAGCCTCACAACCCCGAGATTGTCAGACTAATATGCCACTTTTGTTAAATACATATGCATGTACAAAAGAAATGAATGGAAAAAGGAAGATGCAAAAGTTTACATTTGTTTGTTTAATTTGTTTATGTAATTTACATGGGTAAGTGTGAATCCTTATTAATTAATAGTATAGAAATGAATAGGAATGGATTTAAGCAAGGGTTATGAACTTTTCAAATGAACTATACACTTTGCAAATCCTATTCAAAACTATGCTAAAAGAGAAGAGAAGGAAAGTCACACAATGCATATCTTTATGTTTATACTCATATGCAAGCTTATAAATAATTATAAGTAGCATACCTTTCAGTTTTGATATTTTATTTATGAATTTTAGAAATAATTTTTGGAGTTAATAGTGATAATAGCCATTTATATTCTTACTTCAGCCAAAATATACAATTTGACATAAAGGTTTCATTTTAATTTGATTTTAAAAAGGTATGAATGCATGAACTTCATATGAAATACACACTTAGATTGCTAGGAAAGAAGTAAAGTGATGAAAGCATGTAAATTCATTCACTCTAATTAATTCTAAAGATAATCTTATGAAATAAGATTATTTAAAGTAAATCAAATTTAGTTTAAGGAAAGTTTGATTTTAATTTGAGAAATGTGAAAAGGTTTGCTAGTCCTAATCCATTCCCATATGTGTATGATGTTTTAGTTTAATTTTTAGGTGATTAGATCAATTTTATGCTTTTGTTAGGTTAAGGTGTAAATTAAGTGTATTAATTACACCTTACCTACACCACTTTAGCATATTTAATCAAATAATTATGAGCCAATGTATGACATAAAATCACATAAGGAATTTAAATCAGCAATGCACCTAGGAAAGAAAGGGCCTAATGCAATTGGCTCACAATTAGTGATTAATTAAGCTAAAGGATTTAATTTAAGTACTTTCATAACCCTTCCCACACATGTGGGTTGGATTTTGATTTCTTTAAGCTACTTAGGTTTTTTAAACACCTAAGAACTTACCCAAGATGTATTAATTAAGTTCTAGAATGATTTTTAAAATTTTATCAAAGTAATTAAGCAAGTGATTAGGGGATTAGCCCTTAATTAAGTTTGGATTAAGGAAAGAAATGGGTTTAGGGAATGGCTTAGAAAAAAATCCCCAACCCCATTCCATAAATCTCTTCTCTACATAAGCAAGGCTTAATTAACTTAATAAAGCGACTAAACCACTGTTCATATACTTAATTACCCTTAATTATATAAAGAGAGTGATTAATGATTCATTAATTGATATCCCTAATTAACCCATCAATAAACCCCAAAATAATTAGAGGAGGCAGAAGTCATCCCCATAAATGCACATGAGAAGTTTAAAATTAATTAGTGGGATAAACAGGGATTAATTAGGGATATTAAATTTTCATTAAAATTCTAATTGAGAAAAATACACTTTTCAAAATCAATTAAAAATAATTTTAGATTATTTTCCTAAGAAATATCTTTATAGTGCATTTTACTCTGCATTTTTATGATTTTTCTAGAAGTAGTTATACTATTTCGAAATTTTCATGATTATCTATTAATTAAATAACCTAATTAAATGACTAATCACGTCAGTGCCACATGGAGGCTGATGCGGTGCCTACTTTTCGTGTGGTGCGATGGGAATGGACACTTAAGTTATCACATCACAGTGCCGCATTAGCGGCTGTGCTATGCGCTTTCTCCTCATCTGTCCAATCAAAGATTGAATGGTTGAGATCGATCCTGCAGTTCTTAAGGAATTAGATCAGAGATCTTACATGGCTTGGTCATGGTCGTCCATCCAAAATGTGTGGATGGACGGCCCATGTCCCTCGCATGTAGGGAGATAGCATCTTCCATGGCATGATCCGAGCTCATTGACCTCAGATTGAGCTTAAACTCAACCCACACCATCATCATGCAAGGGAGAAGACCTCCAATGACTAATTTTACTTGAGATGAAAATTTCTTTCACAAAAGACCACACACTCCCTATTCTAGGCTTGATTTTGATCCATACTTTGTCGAAGGCTATCACCGATGCTTGAATCCATCGAGGTCGCTTCATCTAGTGGAGACAAAGCTCTGTTGAAAGTTTTGAGCCTTGGGATTGAGCAAATCTTCTTATGGACCAAGTCACCCTTCAAATGCTCACAGCCTTGATCAAAGTCCCCTCTCCCTTGCCTTGAGAACTTGGATGAAGCTTGGAGTGAGTTCGAATAGGTCCCCTCAAGGTGCTTGAAGGAGGAATTGGCTTGATTTTTTGTATTAGATGAGATGGATATTTGAGGGAGCTCCCCTATTTTAGTTTAAGAGAAATCAAAAATGGAGAATTGGAAATGGCTCTAGGAAGCATGGGGAGACTTGCAAATGCTTGCTCTGAGTTTTCTAAGCTCAATCGAGTGTGTGAGTGTTGAAGTCAAGTGGAATTAGGAGGAGTATATCTCCCTTAGCTGAATCAGATGATCGTAAGATCTTTTGCAATTTTGATCCAATTCACCCTATTCAATGGGTTTGTTATTCCATTTAGAGTGGCATGGCATTTGATTTTGGGTGTGGAGTGGAGTAGTGAAGCTCCCATGTTCTTGAAATAAGTGGAGGAATGATTCCCATGTGCCCATGTCAAGTGGACCTTGGGTTGGGTTTGGATGACCTAAACCCAATGGGTCATGTGCACCATCCTCATTAGTGACCATTTGGCCCACTAAGAGGATGCCAAGTGTCCATGAAAAGAAATTAACCAAATTATAAGTGGTTTTGATTTTAGGTTACCCTATGGACTACGGGTAAAATGGTCATTTTTCTTGGATTTCAAATTGAATATGTTTGTTATGATTTAAAAATGGGTTGGGATAAGTTTCAATGAATTTGGAGTTGGTTTGATATGATTTGGCTCATGTTAACCCATTTAGGTCAAAATGGGTCAACTTGGGTCAAGTTGACCAATTGGTCAAATTGGGTCAAACCAAGGGTTGGGTCAAGTTCATATGACCATTTGAAATATTTATGTATCATAGATTTGATTCAATTTGATTTATATTTAAATTTGGTTCATTTGATTTCATTCAGGTCAAATGGGTTAAGTTGACCAATTTGACCCATTTGACCAATTTGGGTTAGGTCATGGGTTGTTTTAGACTCCATTGATCATATGAAATGTATTAGTATCTTTGTTTCCAATTAATTTGGTTTATATTTGGATTTGGCTCAATTTGACCTTTTAGGTCAAGTTGGGTTCAAGGTCAATTGGGCTAGGTTGGGTCTAGTTGGCCAATTGGGGCTTCAGTCAAGTTCAACAAGTGATTTGGAATGAACTTGACCCATTAGTTTCAATTAATTTGGCTTTGATCAAGTTTTTACATTTTAACTTTTAGGTCAAGTTGGGTCAACATGGGTCAAGTGACCAATTGAGCTAGGATAGGCTCAAATGATGACTTGGTCAAGTTCAAACATTGATCATGAATGAGTTTTGATCAATGGTTTCAATCAATTTGGCCTATTGTATATTTTAGCTAAGTGTTGGCTTGGTCAACTCTTAGATTTGACTTGGTTTGACCCAATTTGAGTGATTGATCATCTCATGATGATTGTTGTTCACAATGTGAGGCTTAGGTGGGTTTAGTTCAATCCAATTTGGGTAGGATTAGAATTTGACTCAAAAGGGATACTTCAGGTCACTTTGGGTCAAGCAAGCCTAAGTAGATCAATTGACTTAATCAAGGCTTGAATCAAGTTTGATTGAACTCACATATGAACTTATGATTGAAATATAAATCCATTTGCAAGTGGTTTGAAGTCAAATGAGTTCTGATTCATTTGATAATTTCAAGTGCAAAAGGGTGAACATGAGTTTGACTTGGGTTTGATTTTTGAATTTAGTTTTGGTTTGATGATTGAATTTTGTGTTTATATTTAGATTCATGATTGAAGGATTGATTGAATCATGAAGAAAAATCAAGAGTTTGGCTTGATTTGAATTTGATTTGGCTAAGTTCAAGAACTTGACTTGAAAGGCTTAGGTTGAAGTTAGGTTGAATTTGGATTTGATTTTAGAATTAATTTTTGGATATTTGAATTTATATTTCATTTATATTTATGAATATAAATGAGAATATAAATGGTTATGAAAATTTTTTTTGAATTTGAATTGATTTGGATTTGATTTAGGAGAAGTTCATAAGATAGAATCAAAGTGACTTAGGGAAGATTTTTGGAATTTGGAATTCAATCATGGGTTTCAATCATTTGGATTTGATTCATAATTTGAGAAAATCCATCATTTAGAATTGATTTGAGTTTGAAGTTGATTTCATTTAGAGTTTATTTGAGTTTGAATTGAAGGGAGGAAATGAGGAATTTGGTTTAAACTATAGGGTGGGTTTCCTAACACCCTTAAGACATGACCTATTCTTATGGCTAACTATTCAAAGTCTTTAGGGTTAGGTTGAGTGTCCACCTAATCACTAGAAGTGTCTTATGATTAAGGAGACTCTTAATGTTTAAGAGAAGTCCTATGTCTAAGATGGAGGGGTTGAGAGCTCATTTTAAAAAAGAGGTCAACAAAGGGTGCCCAATAGGTGTGGTGTGACGAGAAACCACACATATTGGTGGAAGAAATGATCAACAACACTGAATGATCACAAGCATTAACAAAAATGGTCTACTCCTAACCCAAGGTGTAGAAGGAATCTAGAGCTTAGTGCGATGCGACTCTACTCATGTTAAAGACATAAGAGAGGGAAGGAGGAATCCATTAGGGATAGAGTATGTGAACCTTCCACTAGGAAAACATGTTCAAGTCTTCCACAAGGGGATGAAAGGTTTGATTTGAGTCTCACTGGAGAGAAATTAATGTGATTGTTTAATTATGTTTGTTTCAACTCCACTAGGGATAAAAAAGTGAACCATCCACTGGGGGAGCAAGTTCAAGTCATCCACTAGAGAGAAGAGGTTGTGAAATTCACTGAGGGATTAGAATTCGAGATCCATTGGGGAACTAGAAAGATTTACATCTCACTAAGGAGAAGCAAATGATTTTGATTGATTGATTATTGTTTGTTTGTTTTTGTTTTGAATCCACTGGGAGAGGAGGGTTGAGTTTGTTTTAAATTTTTAGATTTTGGATTTGGGATGAACCCTGTTAGTTTGCGATGGATCGCACTGAGTAGGAGCCATGAAGGCCCAAACCTAACTTAGATTTATCAATTCAAAGGGGTAGTCTACCAAACACATAGTAGGACTAACCAACCAAAGGGATGTCTTTTGGTGTGCAGTAGCTATACTAGGAAGAAAGCATAATAGACTTACATCCTCTAAAGTAGAGACCGATCGCTGGGGTGATCTATTGGCAAGGCAATAGATTGAACCCAACCTAGAGTTGACTATTGAGTGAATGTTGTTGGGGGACTTAAATTAACTTAAAGACAGTCAAAGATTAATTTCATCTTTTTGGTTTGTTTTGATGGATCCCATTAATTTGTGATGGACTGCACTAAATAGGGGCCATGGAGGCCTAGAGCTAACACAGATTTGCCAATCCAAAGGGAGTAGTCTACCAACCACAAGGTAGGGCTATCCAACCAAAGGGGTGCCTTTTAGTTCACAATGGTCAAGTTTGGAAGAAAGCTCGGAGACTCACATCTTCCAAAATAAAGAACCACTAAGGTGACTTGTTCACGAGGCAACTAATCGAACCCGACCTAGGGCTCACTATTGAGTGAATACTACTGGGGGACTTAGATCAGCTCAAAGATAGTCAAGATTAATCTCATTTTGTAATATATTTTGATGGATTCTATTGGTTTGTGATGGATCACACTGAGAAGGAGCTTTTATTAGCCTAGACCTATCTCAAATTTACTGAACCAAAGGGAGAAGCCTCCTGGCCGATGGGAGAACTATCTGACCAAAGGAGTGCCTTTCAGTTTACAATGATTATTTCAAGGAAAGAAAGCTTGGGGACTCACATCTTCCACTACAAAGACCATTGGTGTGATCGGTTGCTTTCAGCAATAAATCAAACCTGACCTAGGGCTTCCCATCAGATTGTGACAATCATGCTAGAAAGAATGCATCATATCTTGCATATTCGAAAGCAGAATGATTGTTGGGGAAACCTGCTTGGGAAAAAATAGATTGAACCCGACCTAAGGGTGACAATGGAGTGAGTACCGACCTAGAGATTTATCTCAACTCAGGTAGTTAGGCAATTCCTATAGGGAGTTCTGCTGACACTGCCCTAAAGATAGGATGCTTGATTGGGAAAAGGGGCCCTTTGGGGCTTGAATTCCTAATCCTCAAGAGAAAATATTATTTGTTTGTTTAGTTTTTTTTATCATGGACCTTGTTGGTTTGTGAGGGATTAAACTGAAATGAGCATATATCAGCCTAGACTCATCTCAGATTTACTGAACTAAGAGAGAATATGCATATCCACTAAACAAATTCTCGAACCACAAGGGTGGCTACTAGGAAAGGTGGACTTTCCAATCCAAGAATAACCCAGTTAGTGTCTAGATGGGGTTGCAAAGGACATGATCCAAATAGAATGCCCTGTTGATCTCATTTTTAGGATGAGCTCTCAACCCCTCCATCTTAAACAGGACTTCTCTTAGACTTTAAGAGTTCCTTAGTCTTTAGACACATCTAGTGATTAGGTGGACACTCAACCTAGCCCTAGAGACTTAGAATAGTTATCCATAGGAATAGGTCATGCCTTAGGGGTGTTAGGAAAATTTTCCCACCCTATAGCTTGAACCACTTTCCTTGCTTCCTTCCTTCAAGTTAAACTCCAAATCAAATCAACATTAAACATAAATCAATTCTAGCCTAATTGATTTTTCTCCAAAACTCAAATCAATGCCACATGATTAAAACACAAGATTGAAATCCATGATTGAAACACATGATTGAATCCATGATTGAAACACATGATTGAAATCCATGATTGAAATCCATGATTAAATTCCAAGTCAAAATTCCAAATTCCAAATCTTGCCTAAGCCATTTGATTTCCCTTCATTGACTTAGCCTAAATCAAATCTAAATCAATTAAAATTCATAAAATTTTCTCATAACTAATTTATATTATTATTTATATTCACATATATAAATGAAATATAAATTCAAATCAATCAAATAAAAAAAAAATCCAAAATTGAAATTCCAAGTTCAAAATATTTCCTAAGTCCTTTAATTCCCTCTTAAGGACTTAGCCTAAATCAAATCTAAATCAATTCAAATCCGTGAAATTTTCTCATAACCCATTTATATTTTCATTTATATTCACATATATAAATGAAATATAAATTCAAATCAATCAAATTAAATCCAAAATTCATAATCAATTCACTAAATCTTTCCTAAATCCTTAGTCTCCCTCTTAAGGACTTAGCATTGGTCATGATCAAATCACTTCAAATCCTTGAAATTTTCTCATAACCCATTTATATTCATAAATATAAATGAAATATAAATTCAAACAACTAAAACCAATTCCAAATATCAAACTCAAACTCATTCAAAATCCAACCTAAGCCTTTCAAGTCAAAATCTTGAACTTAGCCAAATCTATTTCAAATCAAGCCAAACTCTTAATTTTCCTTCATGATTCATTCAATTCTTCAATCATGAATCCAAATATAAATACAAACTTCAATCACTTAACCATAATTAAATTAAAAAATCAAGCCAAAATCCATTTCATGTTTGCCCTTTGAACTTGAAATTATCAAATGAATCAAAACCCATTTGACTTCAAACCCCATGCAAATGGATTTATATTTCAATCATAAGTCCATATACAAGTTAAATCAAACTCAAATCAAGCTTTGACCAAGAAATTTGACCTACTTAGGCTCACTTGACCCAAAGTGACCTAAAGTACCCTATGGTAAATAATTTCTATAGGAGGAGTCACCTTCAAATCTGTGGGGAGAAATGAAAGAGGCAAGCATATAGAAATTCATATTTTTAGGATGCCATGCAGATCCGTAGATGTACTTATTCAGGTGATTGAGTATGTCATCAAGGAAATAGTGTACTATCTCAAGAGATAGAAGCCGCTACCCTTTAATGGACCTAATCACCTCAATAAGGACTCCTAAGGACGATGAGTCTGTATATGTACCTGAGATTCTTCCCCTACTTTACATGAAAAAGTAAAGCAAGGTTTATTTTAAATTGGATTCATTAAGTTTCCTATAAGGCAAGCCCCAGTAGTTAATTACATCCTAAGGAATGGGGATTCCCTAGGAAAACTCTCGATTAAGGTAAATGATCATTATCTTCAAAGATTTCAATAAGAAGGGATTATCAATCGATTGGTTTATTTTTGAAGATCAAATGGGGTTGATCAAAGAGAGGGAGTTACTATCAAAGCCAAAATGGAAGATAAGTAGGAGATTCCCACGATGTTAAGAAACTGAGCGATCATCTCAAACTATCCTATAGTTGGGCTTTACATTTTTGAAATAGATTTAGTTTGTTTGAGTTGAGTTTTCATTAGAAATTTAGGACTTATGATTCATTAACACAAGATTAAGGAAATGCCTAAGAGGTGAGGAATTATGCTTATGGACCACAAAGGGGAGAAGCAACCTCAAAACCTAAATCTAGGGAGCTTTGGCGGGGCAAAACACAATCTAAGAAAATGGGTAATTGGTTTGCCTTCACAAGAAAGGACAAACCACTCGACAGCTTGGACTTACAACTGCTTTGGGGTGGCCACCAACTAACTTCTCCTATGATTTTAAATACATGTACGCAAGTATTTATGCTTATACAAGATAACTAGGCAGTTATTTATTTAGAAAAAGACAGTCCTTAAACTCACTCCCTAAAGAGACTAGATCATGTAAAGGACATGCTTCAAATGACCTAAATCTAATGTAACTCAAATTTCATTTTATATTTTTTTTGGACAATTATTTTTGACTTAGGCTAATATGATTCATATGACTAATGCATGAGAAATAAAGTTATTGGCCAAAATCAGCGAGAAGGGAGGAGGTGAGTTTCCACAATGGCTCTTAAAGGTCAAGCCAAGTTTCTTTGGCAAAGGTGGAAGCCCTCAAATCAAGAGTGAAATAAGATGCCTTTATGCATGATATTGTCAAAGAAATGCTCATCCAACTAAATGGTTGCTAATTCTTTTATCTTGATTTTAAACCTAAGCTTTAGGTGAGATTATGAGTTGTTTAATTTTTATTTTGAGTTGTTAAGTTGGGTAAAAAATTTATTTTCCCTAAAGAGCCTAATCCATATCCAGGCCATACATAAAGCAAGAAAGAAAGTAGGAAAATGATTCCACTTAATGGAAAAGCTAAATAAATCATCAATCAATTTATAAGGGCTACTCGTAAAAAGAAGAAAAGGCCATTGTGGTTTGGCACCATCGTACAAACTCAAAAATATCAAATTGGGTAGTCGAGCTCAACCCTTATACAACCTGAATTACAAATGAATTAAATTACAATTAAGCAAGGAATTCATTGTTATGGGGGTCTTCAAACTTCATTTCGTCTTTCTTCTTTTCTTCTTTCTTCTTTCTTCTTTGGTTCCTTCTTTTGGATGGTTGGAAGGTAGATGCTCCAAGGCTTCACATGGTACATAAGATAGAATCTTATGACTAATGCTCATCCTAATCCCCATAATAATCATTCCAAAATTCTAATTGCATAAGTTTACATGAAAAGGGAAAAGTGAAAAATCTAATTAACACATGCAAAATAAAGGTTAGCTAAAACAAACCACACAAATCCCAAGCATGAATATTGGACTTATCACCCCACACATGGGTGACTAAGTCCACCTGGCCTATCGAATTATACTTAGGGGTATAAAGCACCTACAAGCAAAAGCATTTATATTTTTATTTATGATAGCGCCCCTTAAGCACAATCCCTTAGAAAAGAATAGTTAGACTAAGAGCATTCTACCATTCATTCTATGAGCATACTCCCTAACATCCAATCTAAAACATATATCATAAAACAAAATAAAACACCAAATGATGCATTGTCCTAACCTAAAGCTAGAAATGATGACTTAGGCTAATGTGTGTGCTTTGACGGTTTGTGTGGTA
Organism: Cymbidium sinense; assembly: GCA_021442155.1. Classification (NCBI taxonomy): domain Eukaryota; kingdom Viridiplantae; phylum Streptophyta; class Magnoliopsida; order Asparagales; family Orchidaceae; genus Cymbidium; species Cymbidium sinense. Next base: position 51,455,898 of record CM038225.1, on the reverse strand, counting down.
TGCTTAGTTATGGTTTTAGGTTCATATTTTCTAAGTGTGAAAACATGTTCAACTTAGAGGAGGATTTTATTTAAGTTGTTTAATTATTTTGAGTTGATTTTATTTCATGTTTTGGTTTGGTTCAAGTGAATCATACAATTAATTACTAAGTTATGAAGAGAGGGAAAGAGAAGAGAACTTCTCTTTCCTTCCTTAACCTAAGTAATTTCTAAAGTAGGTTCACATTTTAGTTTAGTTTAGGTGAATGTTTTGATTAAATATTTTAATTAATCCTAAATTTAGATGAACTCTAAACAAACCTATTCAAAAGAAAGATATTTTAAGATTAAATAAAATGAACCAAATTTACATAACACACATCACTTCATTTCTTTCCCAACATGTATAACATGCATATGAATGAGTCCTAAGCATATCTATACATACTAATGAGAATATTTAACATACTTTATGATGCATGATAAGTAATTCATTTAGAAAAATTTGGAGATTGAATATGCATGATTTTCTTAAGTAGAAAAGGGTTTCTTTATTCAAATTTTCACATACACACATGAAAGTAAGAAATGCATAAGTGAGTATAGCGCTATGATTAACTAGAGGTGTAAGGTGCAAGACCTACTTAGGGCTACTTAAAGTCTCACAACCTTGGGGTTGTCCAGACTAATATACCACTTTCCTTAAATATAAACATGTGTATAAAAGAAATGAAATGCAAATGAAGAATATAAAAGTTGTATTAATGGATTCATTTTGTTTATGAAATTTATGTATGCAAGTATAGGTAGCCCTTCTTTGGTGATAGCATAGAGATGAATAGGATATGGAATTAAGTAAGTGTTAGGTTCTTTTCAAATGAACCATACATCTCACCAACTCTTATTCAAAACTATGCTAACATAAAAGAGAGGGGAGACCTATGCTAACCATACCTTTATAATCTTTCACATGCAAGCTCATAATTAAAATATAAGTAGCATACTTTTAGATTTGATATTTAATTTATATGTTTTGAAAATAATTTGAATTTAGTAGTGACAATAGCCATTCATATTTCTACTTTAGCCAACACATGCAAATTTGACATAAAGTAAACAATTTCATTTTAAACTTGAATTTAAAAAATTTGAATGCATGAAACCATATGACATACAAATTTAAGATGTTGGGGGGGAAAGACTCAAATCAATGAAAGCATGTAAACAAACTCACCTTAATTAAATACTAAAGACATTCTTATGGAATAAGAAAGTTTAAAATAAATCAAAGTGTATTCAATGTGATTTTTGTTTAGTTTGAAGTTTGATTTAATTTGAAAAAAGGGAGTTGAGTTTTCTATTCCTAATCCATTCCCACATATGTTTGATATTTTTGTTTAATTTTTAGATGATTAGATTCATTTTTATGTATTAATTAGGTTAATGTATGAATTAAGTAACTTAATTAGCCCTTACCTACACCACCTTAGCATAGTTAACTAAATAATTATGAGCCAATGAGATGACATAAAAAATTACAAGAAATTTAAATTTGCAATGCACCTAATAAGAAAAAGGCCTAATATAATTTGGCTGATAATTAAAGGTTAATTAAGCTAAGGGGTTTAGCTTAAGTAATTTCAAAATACCCTTTCACACATATGAATTGGGTTTTGATTTTATTAATTGAGCTTAGGTTATTGAACACCTAAGCATCTACCCAAAGTTGATTAATTAAGTTCTAGAACTTTTTAGAATTTTTATAAATTTATTAAGGTGATAATTAGTGAATTAACCCTTAATTAAGAGTGGATTAAGGAAAGAAAAGGGGGATTTAGGAAATAGCTTAGAGGAGATGCCCCAAAAGTATTCCATAATCCTCCTATCTATTGAATCTGACCTTAATCAATCCTAATCATGGATTAAAACCACTAATCACACCCTAATTATGCTTAAATTAGTTAAGGAAGTAATTAGAAAATCCATATGAAATTCCCCTCATTAATCCTTCAATAAATCCCAAGAAAATTTGGGGAGGTTGAGATCATCCTCTAAAACATATGCAATAAGTTTGGGATTAATCACAGGCATAATTAAATGGTAATTAATAAAATGAATTTTCCAATAAAACCTAAAATTAGAGAAAAGCATAATAACAAATGCATTGAAAGTAATTTTGAAATATTTTAGGTTAAATTATCTTACCATAGAAATTTATTTCATATTTGTTTGAATTTTATTGAGAGAGATATGAATTTTAGAAGATCTAGAGATTAATTAGCATTTAATTAAACTCCTAACAAATCCTTTAGCTCATGGCACGATGCGTGGCGGTGTCGATCTTTACATTATCATGTGGTGAGCATCCCACAAACATTGCATCGTGGCATGGATGGGCGACTGATCTCGTCGTCAAGATCATCGAAGACCGAGATCTCCTCATGGTTTTAAAAAGAATAAATCAAATTATAAACATGGGAATAATCTCAATCGTCCATCCAAAATACACGGATGGATGGCCAAGATCTCTGAGTTCTTCCCCTTAGATCAATAGAGGCCGTCCATGATCTAAGGGAAGATTCGAGCTCGATTGAGCTCGGATCGAGACCAAACTATACCAAGACCATCTAAAGGAAATAAGCAGCACATCCAACAGTGGGATTTACATAAATTGAAAATTCCCTTCACATAGGACCAACACCTCTTATGATAGGTGGTTGGAAAATTCAATACCTCACCGAAGGTGATCACCGGTGCTCAAGATCGATGAGGTAGCTTCATCCAGTGGAGGCGAAGCACTGTTGAAATTTTTAGGCCTTGGGGTTGAGTGACTTTCTCTATGGACCAAAACCACTTCAAGATCCTTGCAACTTTGATCCAATTTCTCCTCTCCTTGCTATGGGAACTCCAATGGAAGCTTGAGTGTGCTCAGATTGGTCCTTAGAAGAAGTGTGTAAGAGGAATTGAGATGGTTTTAGTGAAGAAAGTTGGTAGTTCAAGTGAGCACCCCTGTTTCCGCACTATCCAAAATCAAGAAGATGAAGTTTGATTTCACTCTAGGAAGCTTGGAGAGGCTGAGAAATTGCTTCTCTGACTTCCCTAGGTTCAATCAAATTATGGAATGATAGTTTCAAATTTAATTAGAGGGAGTATATCTCCCTCTTGAAGGATCGGACGATCGCAAGCCATCTTGCTATTTTGATCCAATTGATCATAATGGGAGGGTTTTTTGATTAGTTAGATGCTTATACATGGTCAATTTGAGGCCTTGAGTGGATTGCCAACCTCCCATGGGCTTGAAATTGAGTGGAAGAGGGATTTTGAATTTGCCATTTTGACCTAGGGGTCAGGTTTGGCCTTGGACCAATTGGGCTAACCCAAACCCATTGGGTTGGGTGCACCACTCTTCATTAGGTCCCTTTAAGCTATTAGGAAAGCATCAAGTGATTTAAAGAGGGTATGGCCAAATTACCCATAGATTAGTCCAAAATATGTTATATGGACTAGGGGTAGAATGGTCATTTTGCTGATTTTTCAATTTGGATATATTGGGTATGTGGAGAAACTAGGTTTGGCCAAGTTTCATGAGATTTGGAATTCATTTGATAGGGTTTGGCTCATGTTTACCCATTTAGGTCAAAATGGGTCAAGTTGACCAATTGGTCAAAGTGGTCCAAACCAAGGGTTGGGTGAAATTCATATGACCATTTGAAATGTTTTGGTGGCTTTGGTTTGATTCTATTTGGTATAGTTTTGAATTTGGCTCTTATGACTTCATTTAGGTCAAATGGGTCAAGTTGACCTATTTGACCTATTTGGTTTAGGTCAAGGGTAGGTTTAGGTTATGTTAGTCATATGGAGTGGATTGGTATCTTTGTTTCCAATCAATTTTTTTTTCTCATAAGAAAGTAGCTCGACTGAATACCCACCCAATCTAGATTTTGTATCAACACAATTTGATGTTGTTGATCTTTTGTTTCTATTTTGTTTGGCTACAAAACACTACACGCCTCAGATAGAAACACTGACCATTTCATTTTGCGATCCATCTGTTTGAAAATTTGGCTCAACATAACCCCTTTAGGTCAAGTTGGGTCTAAGGTCAATTGGGCTTGGTTGGGTCTAGTTGGCCAATTGAGGCTTTAGTCAAGTTCAACAAGTGATTTGGAATGAACTTGACCCATTGGTTTGAATCAATTTGGCTTAGATCAAGTTTTGACACATTTTGAATTTTTAGGTCAAGTTGGGTCAAGTGGCCCATTGGGCTAGGTTAGGCTCAAATGTTGGCTTGGTCAAGTTCAAACATAGGACATGAGTGAACTTAGATCATTGGTTTCAATTAATTTGGCCTATGGTGGATTTTGGCTATGTTAGGTTTCATTTTAGGCTAAGTGTTGACTTGGTCAACCCTTATATTTGACTTGGTTTGACCCAATTTGATTGATTGATCATCCATGATGATTGTTGATCATGATGAGAGGGATATGCGAGTTTGGTTCAATCCAATTTGGTTAGTATTAGAATTTGGCTCATAAGGGTACTTTAGGTCACCTTGGGTCAAGTGAACCTAAGTGGGTCAAATAGCTTGGTCAACGCTTGATTTGAGTTTGATTGAACTTGTATATGATCTCATGATTGAAATATAAATCCATTTACAAGTGATTTGAAGGCAAAAGGGTTTTGACTCATTTGAAAATTTCATATTCAAAGGAAGAATATGAAAGAAAGGATTTTTGAATTTGATTTTTTGAATTTGAGATTTTGATTGAATTCAAGATTTTGATTGAAAATTGATTTGGCTAAGTTCAAGATTTTTTGAGTGGATTTGAGTTTGATTTTTTGGAATTAGTTTTGATTGTTTAAATTTATATTTCATATATATATATATATATATGAATATAAATGAGAAAATAAATTGATCATGAGAAAATTTCAAGGATTTAAAGTGGATTAATCACGGTTTAGGTTAAGTCCATTAAGAAGGATTTAAAGGACTTAGGAAATTTTTGGAGTTTGAAGTTTGAATTTTTGAATTTGATTTGATTGATTTATATTTATATTTCATTTATATATGTGAATATAAATGAGGATATAAATAATTTTTGAGAAAATCCCATGAATTTGAATTGATTTGATGATGATTTAGGCTAAGTCCATTAATGGAAAATTAAGGACTTAGGAAAAAAAATCATGTTTTGAGTTAGAAATTTGAGTTTAGTTTGATTGATTTGAATTTATATTTCATTTATATATGTGAATATAAATGAAAATATAAATGAATTATGAGAAAATCTCAAAGATTTGAATTGGTTTTAATCATAATTTCATGTTTTGAGTTGGAAATTTGAGTTTAGTTTGATTGATTTGAATTTATATTTCATTTATATATGTGAATATAAATGGAAATATAAATGAATTATGAGAAAATCTCAAAGTTTTGAATTGGTTTTAATCATAATTTTGGTTAAGTCTTTAAGGGAAGATTAAGGACTTAGGAATTTTGATTGATTTTGATCATGGGTTTCAATCATAGATTTTAATCATGGAATTGATTTGAGTTTGGAGAAAATCAAATAGAATTGATTTGGAATTTGATTTGAAAGAAGGAAAGTGAGGAATGGTTTAAGCTAAGGGTAGGAAATTTTCCTAACACCCCTAAGGCATGACCTATTCTTATGGCTAACTCTTCTAAGTCTCTAGGGCTAGGTTGAGTGTCCACACCTAATCACTAGATGTGTCTTAGGACTAATGAAATCTTAAAGTCTAAGAGGAGTCCTATGCCTAAGATGGAGAGGTTGAGAGCTTATTCTAAAAAGGAGGTCAACATACCCTTATGAGCCAAATTCTAATCCTAACCCAATTGGATTGAATCAAACTCACCTAAGCCTCTCATCATGATCAACAATCATTATGAGATGATCAATCACTCAAATTGGGTCAAACCAAGTCAAACTTAAGGGTTGGCCAAGTCAACATTTAGCCAAAATGAAACCCAACATAGCCAAAAATCTACCATAGGATAAATTGATTGAAACCATTGATCTAAGTTCATTCATGATCAATGTTTGAACTTGGCCAAGTCAACATTTGAGCCTAACCTAGCCCAATTGGCCACTTGACACAAGTTGACCCAACTTGACCTAAAAAGTCAAAATGTGTCAAAACTTGACCTAAGCCAAATTGATTGAAACCAGTGGGTCAAGTTCATTCTAAATCACTTGTTGAACTTGACCAAAGCCTATTGGCAACTAGACTAACTTTAATTGATCTTGAACCCAACTTGACCTAAAGGGTCATATTGAGAAAAATTTAGACTTAACCAAAATTGATTGGAAACAAATATACCAATACACTTCATATGAGTAACTAAACCTAAACCTACCCATGACCTAGCTCAAATAGGTCAAATTGGTCAACTTAACTCATTTGGCCTAAATGAAGTCATATGAACCAAATTCAAACCTAAACCAAATTGAATCAAACAAAAGCCACCAAAATAGTTCAAATGGTCATATGAACTTGATCCAACCCTTGGTTTGACCCAATTTGACAAATTGGTCAGCTTGACCCAAGTTGACCCATTTTTGACCTAAATGGGTCAACATCAACCAAACCATACCAAATGAACTCCAAATTCTATGAAACTTGGCCAAACCTATTTTCTCAACATACCAAACATCCCCAAATTCAAAAATTGACCAAATGACCATTATACCCTTAGGCCATTGAGTAAATTTTGGCCAATTCCATTTGGAATTTGGTCAAATCCTCTTCATACCTACTTGATACTCTCCTAATAGATCAAGTGAACACTAGGGGGTAGTACACCCAACCCAATGGGTTTAGGTCAGTCCAACTTGACCCAATGACCAAACCATGTGTGGAAATGTCAAATCTTTTTCAATGGAGCACATGGAGGTCATAGATTGAAGGACCGTTAATTCAAATAACCCAATAAAGGTAATAGATAAATTCAGCTTAGCCAAATGAGAGCGAAATCTCCCTATTCATTATCTACAGGTATTTCGGTGCTTTAGTGGGAGAGATTTTAAAGCTTTAGGGAGATTGAAATTTTGATTTCGATTTTCTCATTTGAAAGAAGGGAGTATTTTCAATACTCAAATCGGTCTCTTTTGCTCATGAGGAAGATGCCATGCTTTTCCCATGAAGCTAGAGAATCACAGACTAAGTTGGGCTCACTTGAATGGTCCATAGAAGATACTTACCTCAACTCCTCAAACTTTCATCTTTTGTCTAGACGATACTTTCAGAAATGCTCCGGTGGTTTGGCATTTTCTCATTAAATAAAATGTGGTGTGAAGCTTTGTGAAAGAAAAGTCTCGATCTTGATTGTTCTCTTCTAGGATTTGATCTGGGTAAATCATCCAAATCTAACTCAATCAAGCTAATCGTCTCAAGCCTGTCCATGGCTCAGATAGATGGATCTCGGCCATCCATCCATGCATTTGGATGACGATTTAAAATGTAATATCCAAGATTTATCCCTCGATCTAGCTTAATCTTCCTCCTGATCCAGCGTAGGAGAAAGCCTGAGCCATCCACCCATGAATTTTAAAATGGCATTAGATGGTGACACGCTAAAGTTATCAATACATGTTGGCACTCATGGGTTAGGGGTTTATTTAATTTCTAAAACTCAAAATTTATATCTCAACATGAAAAAAAACAAATATAAAATAAATTGCATTAGAAGATAATTGAACATATAAAATTGATTTTGAATGGATTCTTATAAATGTTATAGAAGGTTAATTTTCAATTAATTTTTAATCCTTGGGAATCAAGCTTCTTGGGGTGTAATTGGAGGACACTTCCCCTCCCAAATTTTCTTGAATTTATCAGAATTAATTTCAGTTCATTCTTAATTACTCATGTTGTAATTAAGGATTGCAATTTAACTTTGATGAGTTGGTTAAGGTATGTTTGGGAGATTTAGGAATAATTTTGGGATTTCATGCTCTTCCCTTTCTATTCAATCCCATAATTAAGGGTTAATTAAATTACCCCTTAATTAATTTCACAAAATTATAAAACTTTACGAACTCAATTCATTCTTTTTGGGTAGATTCTTTCAAGAGAGTACAATTAAGGAAATCAAGATTCAATTATGTGTGAGGGTGTTTTGAAATTACTCAAAGTTAAATAGCAATTAATCATTAATCATGAGCCAAATTATTGCCTTTTTTTCTTCTAGGTGCATTACAAATTTGAATTCTTTGTGAGTTTATGTCATCTCATTGCCTCATAATTGATTAACTATGCTAGGTGGTGTAGGTAAGTAATAACATGCTTAATTCATACCTTAACCTAATCAAAATATAAAATGAATCTAATCACCTATAAATTGAAAAAAAATGTCAAACCCATGTGGGAATGGACAAGGAATAGCAAACTCACCTCACATTTTTCAAATTAAATCAAATTCAAAATCGAACAAAAATCATATTAAACAAACTTTGATTTGCTTTAAGCTTTCTTATTTCATAAGATTGTATTTAGAAATTAATTAAAGTGAATGTATTTAAATGCTTTCATTAATTTAGTTCTTTTCCAACATGCTAAATATGCTTGTCATATGATTTCACACATTCATGCTATTCAAAAATCAAATTTAAAATGAAAATGTTTCCTTTATGTCAAATTGCATATTTTGGCTAAAGTAAGAATATGAGAGGCTATTATCATTACTAAATCTAAATTATTTTCAAAATATAAATCAATTACAAACTGATGTGTTACTTATTCCTTGAGCTTGCATGTGAGTAAAATATAAGGATTAATGCTTAGTGGGTTTTCTTCTCCTTTCTTTTCGCATAATTTTGAGTAGGTTGGAAAATTTATAGTTCATTTGAATAGAATTGCCTAATTCCATCTCCTATTCATTCCTATGTCTTACTTAAGAAGGATACCTATACTTGTACATATAAATTGCATAAAAAATAAATCCAATACAAACTTTTTAATTCTTTCTTTTCATTCATTTATTTTGAATATTGTATTTAAAGGAATAATTAGTTGGAAAATGGGTTGAGGATTTAATCCATAATAGGTCTGTACCTTACCCTAATTAACAATGGCATGTCAATTATGCCTTTCATACATTCATATTGTATATAAAAATTGGATAAGAAAATACTTAATAAAAATGCATCATAAAAATTCAAATTTTATTAAAGCTTACTTAGCATGCATTAAAATTGCTAAACATTGCCATTTGTATTTATAGATATGTTTAGGAGTTCATACATGCTTTATACATGTTAAAGAAATATGATATTATGTTTTGTGAATTTAGTTCATTTGTTTATTCTCAAAATTCCTTTTTTTTTTGAATATGGTTGTGAGTTCATAGATTAATTGAAGCATATAATAAAACATTCACTAAGAAAACTAAAACATAAATCCACTTTGAAATTACTTGAAGGAAGGAAGAGAAGTTATCTTTCTTTTCCCTAATAACAGTAATTATATAAAATTCTTGAACCCAATCAAAACATAAAATAAATCAACCCAATAAATCATTTGAATGAAATCCTCTAAGTTGAACATTCTTCACTTGAAAATTAAAAATATTAAGCATACCAAACCTAAAAACACATTAGGCTAGTGTTTTTATTCATGGTTTGATTATATTTAAGTTTGGATGATTAGGATGTATGTGCATAAAATTGATAGGATGATTTATTTAATCATTTTATGATTGTGCTTAAAGATGTAATAAATAAAAATATAAATGCTTTTAATATGCATGTGCATATCCAGAAATCAATAGGAGGTGGATTTAGTCAATGTGGGGTGATTAGAATATACATGCTTGAGATTTGTGTGATTTGTTTAGCTAATCTATTTGCATGTTAGCTAGATTTTTATTTTCATGTAATTTTTGTAATTGAGATTTTGGAATTATTATTATGGGGACTAGAATGAACATTGGTCATAAGATTTTACCTTATGTACCATGTGAAGTCTTAGAGTAACCACCTTCCAACCATCCAAAAGAAGGAACCAAAGATAAAAAAAAGAAAAGAAGAAGAGAGAAGAAAAGAAGAATGAAAATGCTTGAAGATATGAATTCTTAATTGTATTCAATAATCAGTTGTATAAGAATTAGCTGTACAATTTGTTTTAGTTTATATGATTATTGACCATTGATTTCTTTTGCATTAGCTATATATATGATGATTTTTGTGCATTATGCATCCTTTTCTAGTTCTTTTGCTTTATGAATGATCAGGATGATTAGCTCTTAGAAAAATAAATCTTCTACCAAATTTAACAATTCAAACAAATTAAAGAACTCATTAACCTCACCTAAGCTTAGGAAAATCAAGATAAAAGAATTAACAACCCCTCATTTGATGTATTTATTTTATAACATCATGTATCTTATATATAACATCTTAAATGGAGGGCTTCCCTTGTGAGAAACTTGAACTTAGAAATTGGTGGAACCTCTTTCCTTCATTATTTTGGTAATCATTCTCATTCATTAGGCATAGAAATCCTATTAGCCTAAGTCAAAATGATTGTCCAAAAATGAAAATAAAATATAATATGATTTGCATTAGATTTAGATCATTTGAAGCTCACCCTTACATGATCTAGTCTCTTTAGGGAGTGACTTTAAGGACTTAGTCTTATTTTTAAATAAATAATAACCTAGTTATCTTGCATAAAGTATATGACTTGCCTACATGAATTTAAAACTATTGGAGGAGTTAGTTGGGGGCCACCCCCAGGTGGTTGTAAGTTCAAGCTATCGGGTGGTTTGTCTTCTCTTGTGGAGCCAAATGAAATACCCATTTTTTCCCTAGATTTAGGTTGTGCTTTTGGTCCTCACCAAAGCTCCATAGATTTAGGTTCAGAGGTTGCTTCCCCTTTTTGTGGGCCATAAGCATAAATCCTCACTTCTTAGGTATTTTCTTAATATTGTGTTATGGAATCATAAGTCCTAAACTTCTAACAAAAAGTCAACTCAAATGAATAATTAAATTTTGAAAATGTAAATCCCAACCACAGGATAGTTTGAGATGCTCGTTAAGTTTCCTAGCATCGTGGGCATATCCTACTTATCTTCCTTTAGCTTCGATAATAACTCCCTCTCTTTGATAAATCCCATTTGATCTTCCAAAATAAACTAATTGATTGATAGTCCTACCTATTAAAATCTTTGAAGACAACAATCATTTACCTTAATCGAGGGTATTCCTATGAAATCTCATTCTTTAGGATGTAATTAACTATGGAGGCTTTCCCCTATAGGGAACTTAATGAACCCGATTTAAAATAAACCATACTTTACTTTTTCATGTAAAGTAGGGGAAGAATCTCTAGTACACATGTTGACCCATTGTCCGTAGGAGTCCTTATTGAGGTGATTAGGTCCATTGTAGGGTGGTGATTCCTATCTTTTAAGATAGTACACCTCTCCTCAATGTCATACTCGATCACCCTAAATAAGAACATCTATAGATCTAAGTAATGTAAAAACTGCATAAAAAGAAGATATGTATATGTCCATCCTCTTTTTTTTCCTGCATAGACTAAATATGGAAGTATATATCTTATTATTTTAGAATCATATTAAAAATTTCACCACATGCCCATAGGGAGAGGGACCGTTAAGGGTGTAATCCAAAACCCTTTAGAAGATGACATGGTTAGTCATATATAAAATATGTATTTGGTGGCCAACTCAAGAAAGAAAGGGACTCACATCCGCTAATGGGCGAAGTCAACAAGATAGCGAACATCAACCAACCTAAGGTAACCATTAGATTGCAATAATCAGCCTAGGAAGAAAGCTCGGGGACTCACATCCTCCTATAACTAAACTAATTATTAGGATAGTCTATCTTCAGCTTGACAGGTGCTATCTGACATATGACAACTATTGAGTGAATGCCACTAGGAGACTTACATCAACTCAAAGGTAGTCAAGAGGAAAGGAGCCTTTGGGGGACTTATCCTAAACATCAAATATACTCGACTTATCAGATCATGATGATTAGTTCAAGAAGAAAGCACGGGGACTCACATCTTCTTAAATAAAATCAACACGAGTAGCTTACTAGTTAGGCTGTGAAGTCCACCAAACTAACAAGATGCTCATTGATTTGCAATGGTCAAGTTAGAAAGAAAGTGTGGGAACTCACATCTTTTAAACAAGTGACCACTAGGGTGACATACTAGCAAGGTAGCATGTAGACCTGACCTAGAGCAGCTAATGAGTGAGTACCACGAGGGCCTTGCTCCCACATCAAAATAGCCCGAGATAAAAGATCTGTGTTTATTTTTATGTTCATGCTAAAGGGAATATGATGCCTCTCGGGTTCTTTTACACATATCCTAAACATGCTGGGGAATTTGATGAAATGGTGCCATGAAGGGTAGCTGTGATTCCCCTAAGAAAGGATGCCTCTTGGGTTCTCTTACACCTAACTTAGTTGTGTTAGTTGAAATAGGATGCCTCTAGGGTTTTCTCACATCTATTCTAGCAGCGCTGGAAAATATGTTTATTTATGGTTGTGTTGTCAAAGAGGGATATGATGCCTCTAGGGGACTCTTATATCTATCCTAGACACACCATGGCAAATTCACAGGACAAGCAAATAATGTTTCGAAAGAAGAGAAGATTTTGATGAAATGGAATAGATTTTTATTCTTTTATTGATAATTATTTTCAAACATATTTTATGGGTAATATTTCTTCAAATAGAGTCCATTAATTGGTAGCATCGGGTGTTTTATGGGTAATATTTCTTCAAATAGAGTCTATTAATTGGTAACATCGGGTGTTCCCCTTTACAATCAATGAGCTGATAAGATCCTCCATGGTAGGCATTCTCTATGACATAGGGGTCTTCCCAAGTGGGTTCAAACTTGCCTACCATCTTTCTATGGGCAACAGTTGGTCTCCTTAGGACTAACATAAGTTTTCTTACTTGGAAAGACCTAGGGTAGACCAGCTTGTTGTGAGCTTAAATCATTTTGGCTTTGTACAACTTGAGGTCCTGGCACGCCCATAGGCGACTCTCCTCCAAACCTTTGAGCTCTTCTAACTGCAACTTTGCATCTTACTATGTAGTGATCTTACTACCCAATGCTATCTTTAGTGATGGGAGTTGAACTTCTAAAGGTAAAAAGGTTTCAGACCCATACACTATGGAAAATGGGGTAGATTGAGTTGGAGTTCGGTATGTGGTGAGGTATGCCCACAAGTCTTCAACCAAGTGCTCATTCCACTACCACTTATTTTCATCAAGTGTCTTCTTTAGTATTTGGATGAGAGTTTTATTTAATGCTTCTGCTAAGCCATTTGCTCTCGGGTAGTAGATGGTGGAGTATCTCCAATCTAAACTATTTCTTCTGGTGAAGCTATTGAACTTGGTGCTTTTGAATGCAGTACCATTATCATAAATAATTCATCGAGGCACCTTGAACTTATATACGATATGATTCTTAAAAAATTGAAGCACATCTTGGGTGTCTCGAGGGGGATTGCCTCAGCACTTGGAAAGTAGTCAGTGGCAGCTAAGATGAACAGATGATCCTTGGATGAAGAAGGATCAATTGGACCCACAACGTCGATACCCCAACACCCAAATGGCCATGAGGCTAACGTAGGGTGTAGAATGTTGGGTGGTTGATGTAAGACAACACCATGTATCTAACACTGATGGTGTCTCCTTTCTACATCCATGAGATCTGTAATCATCAAAGGCCATTAGTATCCTAGTCTCTTGATCTTTGTCTTCATTTTTAGACCATATTGATGTGTTATGGATAGACCTAAATGTACTTTGGTGATAATCCTATGAGCTTCATGTTTATCCAAATAGCGTAACCACATTTGATCGAAAGACTGTTGGTACAGGGTGCCATCAATGAGGGCATAGGAGAGAGCTCTCTAATTCATCTGATGGGCTTATGAATTTTCTTGAAGTAGTTTTTCGGTGTTCAAATAGTCTATGAAAGATTACCTTTAATCTAGCTCATCCTTTTTGGCAACGGTGACCTCCCCTTCAATAGAAAGTCTCTTGACGAGTTTAGCATCAATAAGGGAAAAAACTTGTCTGTTTTGGACCCTTATTTGAATGGACTCATTTTCTAGACATGCCAATTCTTTGGCAAGTTTGGCTAGAGCATCTGCTACTACATTCTCTACTCAAGGAACCTTGTAGATAGTGACTTCAAAGATTTGGGCCAATAACTTCATGGTATACTCATGATAATGATGAAGCTTAGGTTTGAGAATCTTGTAAGGCGATAATCTGGTTGATAACTAACTTAGAATCTCCATAGATGTTGATGCTCTTGACACACACTGTAATAGCTAACTCCATTAGATAATCAAAGTCTCATACTCAACTTCGTTGTTGGTGCAGGGATTGGAAATGTAGTTTGAGAATCTCATCTCATCATGATCTGGAGTTAAGAGAACTATTCCTACCCTTGCCTTTCGTGAAAGAGTAGATCATGGTGCTTCTCCTTTATGAAAGGAAGCTGTACAATCAAAATACATCACCCATCAATGGTTGTCAACCTCCCTTAAGTTTATGATTTGTTCATCAGGGAGATCTTCACTAAGCGGGGAATCAACATGAAGTGGGTGTGCTGCTAAGAAGTCTGCTAGTGCTTGATCTTTTACTGCAAAGCGGGGTACAAACTTGATATTGAACTACGAGAGAATCATGGTCCAACATGCCAAAAGTCCAGATAATAGGTGGGTAGTTCACTTCAGCTAGAATCAAACAATGGCTGAGATAGTAGAGAGCACTCTCCTTTCCTTCATCATTGGCTTGGGTCAAAAAAGCACCGAGAGAGTCATCCAATGCAACAGTGTAGAGGATGAGTGGCCTGCCCAGGATAGGGGTTGCTGGAACTAGAGACTTCACCAAATACTACTTGATATCTTCAAAGGCATGTTGACACTTATCATCCTACTTGAACTTGGCATCCTTTTTGACAAGTGTTGAGAATGGCTTGCATCTCCCCGATAGGTTGAAAAGAAAGCATCTTAGATACTCCAATCATCCTCAGAAAGATCTGAGTTGAGTTAAACTTTAAGAAGGCAACATTTCTAAGATAGCTTTGATCTTTTCAGGATTTATTTCTATTCCCCAATGTCGAATAAAAAACCCAACAAATTTCCATGAAGCTACTCTAAATGTACACTTCAGAGGATTCATTTTTAGGTTATATTATCTTAACCATTCAAAAACTACTCTCAAGTCAAAGAGATGGTCTTCCTTTTCTCTGCTTTTAACTACTAGATCATCAACATAGCACTCAACCTAATGATGGATGAGTTCATTGAAGATCTGAGTCATGGCCCGTTGGTATGTAGCACTAGCATTTTAAAGGCTGAAAGGCATGACCCTATAACAATAAATTCTGATCGGGGTTTAAAATGTAGTGTTTCTTTCATCCTTGGGGGCCATCTTGAATTGGTTGTAGCCATATGACCCATACATGAAGGAGAAAATTGCATGAGATGAGGCGATGTCCACCATTAATTCTAGTATAGGAAGAGGAAACTCATCCTTTGGACATGCCTTATTTCAATCCATGAAATCGACGCATATGCAAATTTGGACATTCTTCTTCTTAAGCGGATGATCACTAACGGTAGGGTATTTTTCTTCCGATGAAACCCGGCATAGATCGGTTTCTTGACTTGAAATGACCTATTGTTCTATTTCGCATGCATCTAGCTTGCTTGATAGGGTTAGCAGGATCTATTGCTAGTTTATGGGACTACATGGAGATAATCACATTCTTGATAACTCAATGCAAAGTAATCCTTAAACTTAATCAATAGCCTAACTAAGTCATTGGTTTCTTCTTCATTCAGTAATGAACTAATGTATGTCGGGCATGAATTTTCTTTTTTCTCGAGGTTGATTTTTTTAAGCTTGTCGATTACTGAATGGATTTCCTCTTCAAATTTTGACTGTTCATATTTGATTTAGAGATCATCTAGATCATCTAAAGTTTCTAAACACACAGCCTCATAAGAGTTGGTTTGGTGTGAAAATAACCTATTAGACTCTAGATGGTTGGTGATAACTAAGCAGTAATCATTGTCATCGACTTGACCCACTGTACTGAATCTTAGTCCTGATCTTGATTGTGCCTCCTTGCCTATATTGTTCCATAGGTTTTTGAGTACTGTAATCTGTGCTTAAACCATGAATAAGGAATCAAACCCTTCTTTGCAAGATTAATAACACAAGGAGAGTACCAGTCAAAAGGCAATTCCATTAATTCTTTATATGAATCATCCTCAAGTTCTACATAAACTTCAAGACTTGAGGTTGATGATCTCAAAAAGAATCTCTTTGGCTTGACATCCCTGGAAGACTGAGGGGCTTCCTTAACTACTAAACCTTCAACTTTTTAAGATGAAAGTGAGGTTAGAGCTAAGGTTCCTAACTGCTGCATGATAGTTTTATATACATTTGATTTGAATACTTTGCTTTATCTGGAGGCTCAGTCTTCATCACTATCTGACTTGAGTGTCACCTCCAATGAAACCCCCTAAGAGGGGTTAGCTAGTATGCTAACCACATTAGACTCATCCTTCGAGTTGGATTCCAAGTCTATGTGAATGGTAGGGGTACTCCTATGAACTAGAACATAACCCCTACTGGCTGATGGACAATTTGGGGGTCTTCCCCCTCTGGAATTGCCTCTATTTCTTCCTCTGCCTCTACCTAGTGGAGGTTGAGTCATTCTGCACATATGTTCATATGATGGAATGAACTGCGGGTGGAATGAGATTTGCGGCTCTACTTCTTCATCAATTTCCCTTTCTTGTTCACTTCAATTTTTATTTTTCTTTTCTTCATTTTCTTTTTCTTTTGAACTTGAATTTTGCCCAAGTTCACGAGAAAGGGTATTTTGAGGAATAGTAGGTTGCATCCTCATATATCTCAACCTCTTTGACTAAAAATAGCTTTTCATCACCTTTGAAATAATACTCAATCCCATCCTTCTTAAACTTGATGCACTGATGGAGGGAGGATGGAATCATCTTTTTTTGATGTATCCAAGGCCTACCGAGCAAAGCGGTGAATGAAGTATTTGAATCAATGATATAAAACTTAGCTTCAGTCTTTCCGTCACCTATCTCCAAAGGTAACACTATCGAACCTAAAGCCCTCTCACCTTGTTCATTGAATCCTCTCAATATCATCCGATCTCTTCGAAGTGTGGAGATGTCGATCCTCAAATAGGCAAGGATCTTTAGACTCATAATGTTCACGATGCACACGGATCATGAGAACTTTGGCAGTCAATTGCCCATGTCCCTATAATGTAGAGGCGGTTATGCTCCATGTCCCTAGAAGTAGGTCTTCATCAGATAGTGATTCACGCTTCTGGAATAATATGCCTCCTCTCCAATAGCATTTAGCTGAGCTAAGCATATCTCAGGATTAAAGAGAGCCTTGATTAATGATTCCCTCATCTCTTTGGATAAGATAAGGGCATTGTATATGCTTAGTTGGAAACTTTCTTAGGTGAGAGAGGATATTGTAGACCACCTTGGGCTAATCCTCCACAAGCATATCCAAGGGTGGAGCATCCTGTGGAGGGGCTTCTTAGTCTTTTGAACCAATGACTTATTTTTCTCTATCTTGAGGTGTTGCCCTAGGAGGTAGAACTTTTCCACTATAGAGGTTGACTTTGGTGATCTCTTGTGGTAGGGTAATAGAATATTCTACCTACACGTCAGGCTCACCTACAACTTCTCCTATGGGACTCTCAGAATGGGATGATTCCAAGTCTATCTCAAGAGGTGAACCTGTAGTTTTCAGAGTAGGAAAATCCAACTCTGAATCAGAAAGAGGAAGATCAAAATGGTTATAGTTGTTGTTTAGAATTGAAGAATTATCATTAGGAATAGATTTAGAAAATCCATTAGAAGTGACACAGATATAATTCAAGTTAGCTTTATTCTTCAATTTCTTGGATTTGGTAGGAGGTACATAGTAGAAATCAAGTAAAGTAAGAGGGGTGAAGGATTTGATGCCCTCATTCACCGATACAAGATGTCTACTAGAAGAAGAGCTAGCTAAAGTGGAGGAGGTACTGTAGTAGTGCAATGGTGGGTTTGGAGGCTGGAATTCTTGGTTGCACTTCGGTTATCACAGGTGACACAAGCTAGCTCTTGAACTCCCCTTTCCCAGTTGGCTACTTGCAAACCTTCCTTGATGTTGGAGGTTTGAGCTGGCTCAGGCACCTATAAGGAAAGTTTATTGATTTTTGAGATAATTTTCTTAGAGGTACGGGATAAGGATATATCCCAACCTTCTTTGATTTTGGAAGGATCACAAGTATCCCCAAGGATTACCCTAATAGAACTAGATGGTTATTCCACAAGGTACTCCTTTGGGATAATTATAACATCAGTCTTGAAGCTATGTTGAAGCCAATCCTTGAATGTGAAGCAATCGGTCAAAATATGACCTAGCATACGATGGTAGGGGTTAAAGTTAGGATCATTGCTTTTGATCATTTCCTCTGGTCTCCTAGGTTCGGGTAGTTGAAAATCAGACTTCTTGAAGAGATTCTTAAAGATCTTTCTAATTACCTCCCTCTTAAATGAATAAGTCTTGTTAAGTTTATGAAAAAGAGTAGGTGGACCATATCTGCTTAGCTATGGGTATGTGTCATTGCGGCGATGATGGTGAGGAGGAGGATGTGGTGCGTGGAGGCTACTTCTCGGTGGTAATAGTAGAGGAGGTGGAAGTGATGGGTGTGGAGCATGGGGTCTCTCAAACTGTTCTCTAGCCGACTATTTCCTCTTGTCTACTGCTATCACTGCCCCGAGCTTCTTTTCAAAGGCTTTCTGTGACTTTTGCTTTGTTGATTGGTCTGAAAAAGGCATTTGTTTGGCTTCTCCTTGTAAGTCAACCACCTTGTTAAGTAGTTTCTCAAAAGTTTTGATGATTAAACCTTTGAGCATGAAGGCAACCAGGCCATGGATATTCTTAGGCAAAATCTCAATGGCGTGCTATTCAGATGGCTGTGGTTTGCTTTTCATACTCAAATTATGCCATTTGAGAGTGTAATCAATGAGGGACTCACTAGGATTTTGTTGAGCCATATTGAGATCACCTACAATCACCCTTTGCTGAGCTCCAATAAACCTCTTGATGAAGAGTTGCTCCTCAAAAAAGTCTTCTAAATTGTTGGGAAGTTTTACCAATCAAAGCTATTCTGCTAAGCTCTTCGACAAAGTGAAAAAAAAAGTCAGCCACAGTGTTGCAACAACCTGAAATGCAATGCGCTCGGTTCCTTGCATTGCTCTTGAAAGAAGGATGCACGAAACCCTTAGGATATTGGATGGCATTGAATTCCTCTGGGCAGGGTCTACCCTTTGAAACTGATGATCATCCTCAGGCTTGAGCCAATGGTTCTCTCAGCTACTGCTCAACCATAGTCTCAATATCTTTTTCCTATATGGAGGTATTCTTCACTACCTTCCTGTACATGCTGGTACTACCTTGCTTTATTGGAGGTAAAGTCTTGGCTAGATCCAAGACATGCACCAACTATGGATGACTAGTCTATGCTATAGTAGGATGGACTGCCGATGCTTATTTCTGAAGTGCTAAGCTATTGCTTAGATCTTCATCTTATCTATCTTTCATCTTTTATCTGAAGGAGGTGTTGGGTCGAGTAGGTCTGTCTTCACTTACCTCAACCTTCCATGGTCACTTCTTGGAAGAGAACCGGTATCTACCATGTGTACCCCCACTAAATCCTCCAATAGATCATCCTCATTAGGATCAAAGCTGACCTTCTCCTCATCGGACCAATCATATCCTAAGATCTCTTTCTTCTCTATTAGATAATTAGCTACAATATCATCTAGAGAATGGTCTATCTGAATAGACACAAAGGATCTAGGCTGACAAGTGCTATCATGTCGTGAGGCATCAGGACCTCCTCTCTAGAGTTAACTGAGGCTATACTCGATGGAAGAAATATGCTCCTCACTGTCCCTGAATTTGTATGGAGTGGCACTCCTAGGAGGATCATCATCATAGGTGTGGTTGAACTGTCACCCTCTGCTTTGACAACTCCTTACCATCTCTATATCTTGCTGCGGTGGTGGTGGTGATGGGATGACTACGATACTTCAAGGTCGCCATCCTTCTTCACCACTACTAGGGTGGAAGGTTGAGCAAGAGAGCTCACCCTCATGATAGTAGGTAGTCTAGATGGGATGGGATCTCTCGGTCATAGCCGGATCACCAACGGGGTCCTTTTCTCCCCAGATGTGGCCTTCATGGCCTTGGCTAGAATAGTAGATGCTATGACATGTACAGGAGACGGTGGATGGGGAGAAGAGTGGTGTGGTGTAGGCACCACTGACTCTCTTAGGATAGGAGCTACTCTTCTATGATGTGTAGTCCCGATAAGTAAGATCTTCGTATGGTCGAGAGGTGCGATCAAAATCCACAAGTGGAGGCCAGATGCTAAACCTCCTGCTCTTGGTTAGTAACATGAGGCATTATGGGCCTCTCTAGCCTCTCCTCTACCCCCTGCTTGGGGAATGAGATCTCAAATCAAAACTTTCCCGGTCAGATCATCCAGGCTCACTACTTAGCATAAAAGCAGATGGCGGCGTGACCTCCTCTTCTCACTAGTGATGCAGGAACTGACTGGTGGAGGTGAAGCAAAATCCTTTGACATCCTCTCTCGAGCTAGAGAGAGGATAGATGCAGTTTCTTTGTAACGGTGGAAACCATCATGGGCAGATCCTCTACAACGGACTAAGTAGCTGCCTCTAACTCCTTAGCAATGCAAGTGTGGTATTGCTTTATCATGTGGTTCTTGTTTCTTCTTTGGATCTTGGTAGGATGAGCAGAGTAAGAGCTAGACTCAACCTCAAAAGCAGGGGAGACAATCCTTGGGATCAGGGGAGCCCTCCCCTTGGAGGGTGCTAGTGAGTGGGTGGTAGCCCTAATTAGGGCAGCATGGGAACAGCAGAACTGCTGTCACTCATTGATGCTTGATTATGGGAACGCCACTACCTTCCTCTTGAGGGATATCCAGTCGGGCGACATGCAATTTGGATGACGACACGCCCCATCCTTTGTGCTCTGTCACGTGAGGGGAGTGCCCTCACATGTAATCTTGGCCCTTTTGAAGCCTCAACCAAAGTGGATGAGTTGGCAATAATCCGATCATGGGAGGCTAGCCTGATCTAGGGCCAAGTCCATCCCAAGGGAAAACTTGAACACATACTTTTACACTGCCATTGTAATGAACTGAAACTGAAGCTGAGACTGAAACTGTTGTTGACTGAAGTTCTGCAATGTTGAAATAAACTTGAATCAGATTCCTATTTTATTGATTTTTGAATTTGAATTTTAGAATTTGAACCCACACTTAACATCTTGAAAGTGTTAAGTCAAGCTCAAAGAGATTTAGAAGAGATTTTGAGATTTACTGGAAAGAGGAATTTTTGAATGTAGAATCCACTTTCAACAAATTTGGGTATGTTGAAAATGGGCTCAAATATTTTTGAAGATATGCTTCCATAGGTTAATGTTTGAATTTTGATTTTTTATTTTGAGGACTCTTTATTTAACAAATTTGAGTATGTTAAAGTAAATGGGTCAATTGATTTTGTTTTTGATTTGTGATTTTTGGAATTCACTCACTTAGCAAATTTGGGCATGCTAAGTGAGGTTTTGAAATTAATTTCTTCTTTTTCTTTGTTTGCTTTATTTTGTGAATCATTTGTGATTTTGAAAAAAATGAATCCACATTTAGCAAATTTGGGTATGCTAAAATGAAGAATCCAAGTGTATTTTATTTTTTGAATTTTTTTGAAAATAGGACTCTTAGCAAATTTGAGTATGCTAAGAAAATCCTTATGTATTTCTTTTATTTTTAGAGATTTTGATTTTTAAAAATAGGATCCTTAGCAAATTTGGGTATGCTAAGAAAATCCTAATATATATATTTTTTTAATTTTTTGATTTGATTTTGAAAATAGGATTCTTATCAAATTTGGGTATGCTAAGAAAATCCTAATGTGTTTCTTTTATTTTAGATTTTGTTTTGAAAATGGAGACTTCACTTTAACAAATGTGGTATGATAGAATGAAGTTCCAATGTGTTTCTTTTATTTTGGATTTTATTTTTGAAAATGGAGACTTCACTTTAACAAATGTGGTATGAAAAAAAAATAAAGTTCCAATGTGTCTTGAAATTTTGTGAGATGAAGATTTCACTTAGCAAATTTGAGTATGCAAAATGAAATTCCAAAAATGTGTTTCAAATTTTTGTGTTTTGAAAAGGGAAACTTCACTTTAGGAAATGGTGTATGCTATAATGAAGTTCCAAATGTGTTTTGAAAAATTTTATTTTTGAAAATGGAGACTTCATTTTAGCAAATGTGATATGCTAAATGAAGTTCCAAATGTGTTTTGAAATTTTTTATGTTTTGTTGATCTTGAAAAGTGGAATTTCTAGTAAAAAAATTTGGGTATGTAAGATGGAAATCAATTATGTTTCATTTTTCAAAGATGTATTGTCATGTGTGATTATTGCTTTTTGAAAGAGAAAATTCGAACCTAAGCATATATGGAATATGCTAAGTGGCATTTCAAAATAATGTCATTTTATTTAGAAATGTAATCTTCATTCAATAAATTTGGGTATATTGAATGGAGATGTTCATATATGCTTTTTGAAAGTTTATTTTTGATTTTGATTGGAAATAAAAGCTCCAATGAATAGATGTGTGTATATTGAATGGAGAGGTTTCATATGTGCTTTTGGAGAATTTTTTTTGATTTTGATTGGAAATGAAACCTCCATTCAATAAATATGGGTATATTGAATGGGGAGGTCTCATATGTGCTTTTTGAAAATTTATTTTTTATTTTGGTTGAAAATGAAACTTCCATTCAATAAATGTGGGATATTGAATGGAGAGGTTTCATATGTGTTTTTTGAAAGGGTGAGAATTCCAACTTAACATATGTGGAATGTGTTGAGTGGAATTTCCAAGTTGTGATTTTGGCTTAAAGATGTAACATCCATCCAACATATTTGGATGTATTGAATGAAAATGCCCATCTTCCAATTTTGTGCTTTTTGAAAGTTTAGGATTATTGGAATTTTATTTTTTTTGAAAATGAAGTTTTCATCAAAATGAACTGAGTGAAGAAGTTCATTTGTGCTTTTGGAAGCTAT
Organism: Cymbidium sinense; assembly: GCA_021442155.1. Classification (NCBI taxonomy): domain Eukaryota; kingdom Viridiplantae; phylum Streptophyta; class Magnoliopsida; order Asparagales; family Orchidaceae; genus Cymbidium; species Cymbidium sinense. Next base: position 51,432,673 of record CM038225.1, on the reverse strand, counting down.
GATTGTTAGTTTTATTTTTGAAATATTTCTACATGTAACAATTGTGAAAAATTTTTAGATGTAGTGAAAATATTTTATTAAGTGTATTTTGAAAAAGTGCTTTTGAAAAGCAAGACATTTATGAAGGATTTATTTTATCTTTATTTTTAGAATGAACCTTTCCTTACCATAAAAATGGTATGGAGGAAGTCTTTAATCATTTTATTTTTATTAAATTTTTATTTTCACCCATTGGGGAACCCAACGGGTATTTTAAGACCAACATGGGGTGGGGTCCTACAACCTAAATATGTTAGCTATCTTAACTTAAGGATAAGTGCCAACGAAAAAGAAAGATAGTCTTGGATTCGTATAGAAACATGTTGACCTCATTTTTAGAATGAGTTCTTAACCCTCCATCTTAGACATATGAGTTCTCTTATACTTTAAGAGATCCTTAGTCCTAAGACACATATAGTGATTAGGTGGAGACTCAACCTAGCCCTAGAGACTTAAAAGAGTTAGCCATAGAAGTAGGTCATGCTTTAGGGGAGTTAGGAAAATTTTTCTTACCAATAACTTGGACCAATTTCCTTTCTTCCTTCCTTCAAGTCAAACTCCAAATCAAATCAACATCAAACCTAAATCAATTCTAGCCTAATTGATTTTCTCCAAACTCAAATCAATGCCACATGATTGAAATCATTGATTGAATTCCAAGTTGAAATGCCAAATTCCCATTCTTGCCTAGGTCCTTTGATTTCCCTTCATGGGCTTAGCCAAGATCAAATCTAAATCAATTCAAATTCAAAAAATTTTCTCATAACTCATTTATATTCTCATTTATATTCACATATATAAATGAATATAAATTCAAATCAATCAAACTAAATCCAAAAGTCAAATTCCTAATTCAAAATCTTTTCTAAGTCCTTAATGTCCATCTTAAATACTTAGCCTAAATCATCTTTAAATCAATTCAAAGTCATGAAATTTTCTCACAAGCCATTTATATTATCATTTATATTCACATATATAAATGAAATATAAATTAAAATTAATCAAATCAAATCCAAAATTCAAATTCCTAATTCAAAATCTTTTCTATGTCCTTAATTTCTCTCTTAAAGACTTAGCATAGATCATCTTCAAATCACTTCAAACTCATGAGATTTTCTCATGACCCATTTATATTCTCATTTCTATTCAAATATATAAATGAAGTATAAATTCAAATCAATCAAACCAATTCCAAAAATCAAACTCAAACTCATTCAAAATCTAACATATGCCTTTCAAGTCAAATTCTTGAACTTAGCCAAATCAACTTCAAATCAAGCTAAACTCTTGATTTTTCTTCATGATTCAATCAATCTTATAATCATGAACCAAAATATAAATACAAACTTCAATCACAAAATCTAAACTGGATTAAAAAATCAAGCTAAAAACTATTTCATGTTCACCCTTTGAACTTGAAATTGTCAAATGAATCAAAACCCACTTGTCTTCAAACTACTTGCAAATGAATTTATATTTCAATCATAAGTACATATGTGAGTTCAATCAAACTTAAATCAAGCTATGACTATACCATTTGACCTACTTAGGCTCACTTAACTCAAAGTGACCTAAAATACCCTTATGAGCCAAATTATAATTCTAACCAAATTGGATTGAATCAAACTCACCTAAGCCTCTTATCATAAGATGATCAACCACTCAAATTAGGTCAAACCAAGTCAAATCTAAGAGTTGATCAAGTCAACACTTAACCAAAATGAAGCCCAATATAGCCAAAATCCACCATAGGCCAAATTGATTGAAACCATTAATCTAAGTTCATTCTTGACCAATGTTTGAACTTGACCAAGTCAACATTTGAGCCTAACTTAGCCCAATTGCCACTTGACCCAAGTTGACCCAACTTGACCTCTAAAGTCAAATTATGTCAAAAATTGATCTACGTCAAATTGATAGAAACCAATGGATCAAGTTCATTCTAAATAACTTGTTGAACTTGACCAAAGCCTCAATTGGCCAATTAGACCTAACCTAGCCCAATTGACTTTGAACCCAACTTGACCTAAAGGGTCATATTGAGCCAAATTCAAAATTAACCAAAATTGATTGAAAATAAAGATATCAATCCACTTCATATGACTAACCAAACCTAAAACTACCCATGACCTACCTCAAATTGGTGAAATTGGTCAAATTGGTCAACTTGACCCATTTTACCTAAACGAAGTCATATGAACCAAATTCAAACCTAAACCAAATTGAATCAAAACAAAGCCACAAAAATATTTCAAATGGCCATATGAACTTGACCCAACCCTTGGTTTGATCCAATTTGACCACTTGGTCAACTTGACCCAAGTTGACCCATTTTTACCTAAATGGGTCAACAAGAGCCAAACCATACCAAATGAATTCCAAATCCAATGAAACTTGGCCAAACCTATTTTCTTAACATACCAAACATACCCAAATTCAAAAATCAACCAAATGACCATTTTAACCCTAGGCCTTAGGGTAAATTTTGGCCAATTCCACTTGGAATTTGGTCAAATCCTCTTCATACTCACTTGACACTCTCCTAGTGGATCAAATGAACATTAGGGAGGGTGGTGCACCTAGCCCAGTGGGTTTGGGTCAGCCCAACTTGACCCAATGGCCAAACCAAGCACATGCTTTGAAAAGGCCACATGGGAATCTTCCTTACACTCAATTTGAGAACATGGCAAGCTTCTCCACTTCTTCTCTGACCAAAAACAAACCATGTGCAATTGAAAATAGCCTAACAAACCATCTAAATTAGGGCAATTGGATCAAAATGGAAAGCCCATGCTCAGCCTTCTGATTGCCAAAGGGGGAGATATACTCCCCCTAATTCACTCTCTTTGCAATATTCCTAAAGTTGATTGTTAAGAAGCAAGAGGAGTAATTTTTCAGTGATCTCAAGCTCTCTTAAGCATTTGCCAATTCACATTTCTCAATTTTCACAAGGTGAAAATAGGGGAGCTCCACCAAAAGTCCATTTGACTCCACACCTAAAAGTAAGCCAATTCCCTTTACACACCCCCTCAGGGACCCCAATTGAGCTTGCCCAAGCTCTCTTTCAAGTTCTTGAAGTGAAGGAGGAGTCAGCTAGATCAAAGCCAAGCTCACTTGGAGGAGGAGTTGGTCCATAGGAGAAGTTACTCAACCTCAACCCCTCAAAATTTTAGCAAAGCTTTGTCTCAACTAGATGAAGCTTCTCCAAGGGAATCAAGCACCGATGATCACCTTTGACGAGGTTAGCCATTTTTTGAGCTTAAACTCAATGTGGTGTGGAGCTTTGTGAAAGAAATTATCATGGCATAGGATTTTGACCGTTAGCTGTGATCTAGGATGCATGATGAAGGTGTGGGCCAAATTCTAGCCCAATCCAAGCTTGATCAAGCTCAGATCATGGCTAGAAGATGGACGAATCCCCTTTCTCGCAAGGAGTAATAGGGATGGATCTCTGGCCGTCCATACATGCATTTTGATGGATGGTCAAGATTAAAATGTGTAATATATTTATATTTAATCCTCTAATCCGTGACTTTAATCTTATCCATCCAATCCTTGATTGGATGGCTAAGAAGAAAGCGCATAGTGCCGCTGCCATGCGGTGCTACGATGTGATGCATTAAATAGCCAATCAAGCCTTGACTTGTGTAAAGCACATGCCGTGTCAACCACATGCGTGGTGCCCATAAGGATTAATAATATTATTAAGCTTTATTTAATTCCTAATTAATCAATAAAACTTCTAAAATTCATATCTCAACATAGAAAAATAAAAAAAATATGAAATAAATTCCATTAGAAAGATAATTGAATATAGAATATTCTAAAATTGATTTTGAATAGTTCTTTTCTTTGAATTTGGGTTTTATTCAGAATGTTAATTTGCTAATTACTCCCTAATTAATCCACTAATTAATCTCAAACTTCTTGGATTTAATTAGAGGGATGAGTTCTATCTCCCCTAATTTTCTTGGGATTTATTGATAGCTTAATTAGGGAAATTGCTAGTTCATTTTTTAATTACTCCCTTAATGTAATTATACTTAATTAAGGGTATAATTTGTGATTTAACCCTCTGATTGAGCTAATTAAGTTTTGATTAAGTGAATGTTAGGTTTAGGGAATAATTTTGGGATACTCTCCTTAAGATATTTCTTAAAACCCTATTTATTCCTTAATCTTACTTTAATTAAAGGTTAATTCACTAATTATCCCCTTGATTAATTTCACAAAATTCTAAAACTTTCTAGAACTTAATTAATCCTTCTTGGGTTGATACTTAGGTGTTCAATAGCCTAAGCACAATTAAGGAAATCAAAATTAAACTCATATGTGTGAGGGGTGTTTTGAATTTACTTAAGTTAAACCCCTTAGCTTAATTAATCATTAATCATAAGCCAAATTTCATTAGGCCCTTTTTCTCTTAGGTGCATTATTGATTTAAATTCCTTATGTGGTTTTATGTCATCTCATTGGCTCATAATTATTTTATTAACTATGCTAAGGTGGTGTAAGTAAAGGTTAATTAACATGTTTAATTCATACCTTAACCTAATCAAAATATAAAATGAATCTAATCAACTAAAAATTGAACAAAAATATCAAACATATGTGGGAATGGGCTAGGAACAGCAAACTCATCTCATATTTTTTAAATTAAATCAAACTTAAAATCAAACAAAGATCACATTAAACAAACCTTGATTTTCTTTAAGCTTTCTTATTTCATAAGATTATCTTTAGGAATTAATTAAGGCAAATATGTTTTCATGCTTTCATTACTTTAGTTCTTTCCTAATATGCAAAATGTGTGTCATATGATTTTATACATTCATGCTTTTCAAAAATCAAATTTAAAATGAAAATGCTTCCTTTATGTCAGATTGCATGTTTTGGCTAAAGTAACAATATGAGTGCCCATTATCATAATTAAATCCAAGTTAAGTTCAAAAATACATGAGTCAATTATCAAAACTGAAGTGTGTTACTTATATCTTACTTACAAGCTTGTATGTGGGTAAAATATAAGGATGTGCTTAGTGTAGTTTTCCTTCTCCTCTCTTTAGGTATAGTTTTGAATAGGATTTGGCAAAGTGTATAGTTCATTTGAAAAGAACCTAACACTTGCCTAATTCCATCTCCTATTCATTCCTATGCTATTACTTAAGAAGGATACCTACACTTGTACATATAAATTGCATAAACAAAAATAATTCAAGCAACACAAACTTTTGTATTCATTTCTTTTCCATTTATTTCTTTTTGTACATATGCTAATATTTAAGGAAAGTGGTATATTAGTCTAGACAACCCCAGGGTTGTGAGGCTTTAAGTAGCCCTAAGTAGGTCTTATACCTTACACCCCTGGTTAACAATTGCATCATACTCACTTATGCCTTTCATACATTCATATGAGCATGTGAAAATTGGATAAGAAACCCCTTTACTACTTAATGCAAATCATGCATCATAAACACTCAAAATTTTTTAAATAAACTACTTAGCATGCATCATAAAGTGTGCTAAACATTCCCATTTGTATGTATAGATATGTTTAGGGCTCATTCATATGCATGTTATACATGTTGGGAAAGAAATGAAGTAATGTATGTTTTATGAATTTAGTTCAGTTTACTTAATCTTAAAATGCATTTATTTTTTGAATAGGTTTGTTTAGAGTTCATCTAAACTTAGGATTAATTAAAACACAAAATAAAACATTCTCAAAATAAAACTAAAACATGAATCCACTTTAAGAATTACTTAGGTTAGGGAAGGAAAAAGAAGTTCTCTTCTCTCTCCCTCTCTTTACAACTTAATAATTAATTGAAGGATTCACCTGAACCCAATCAAAACATTAAATAAAGTCAACCCAAAATAACTAAATCACTTAAATGAAACCCTCCTCTAAGTTGAACATTCTTCACACTTAGAAAATTCTAACTTAAAGCCATAGCTAAGCATACCACACAAACTTCAAAAGCACACACATTAGACTAAGTCACCACTTCTAGCTTTAGGTTAGGGCGGTGCATGGTTTGATGTTTACTTTTATTTTATGATATATGTTTTAGTCTGGATGTTAGGGTGAATGTGCGTAGAATGAATGATAGGATAATTTAGTATAATCATTGTCTTTTGTAGGGGATTGTGCTTAAAGGGCATTGTAATAAATTAAAAAAATATAAATGCTTTTGCTGTGCAGCTGCTTATACCCCTAAGCATAATTTAATAGGCTAGGTGGACTTAGTCACCCATGTGTGGGGTGATAAATCTAATATATATGCTTGGAATTTATGTGGTTTGTTTAGCTAATCTCTATTTTGCAGGTGTTAGCTAGATTTACTTTTCCTTTTCATGTAATTTTTTGCAATTTGGACTTTGGAATGATTGTTATGGGGATTAGGATGAGCATTGGTCATAAGATTTCACCTTATGTAGCATGTGAAGCCTTAGAGCAACCACCTTTCAACCATCCAAAAGAAGGAATCAAAGAAGAAAGGAGAAAAGAAGAAGAAAGAAGAAAAGAAGAATGAAGAAATGAAGCTTGAAGACCCTCCATAACATTGAGTTCCTTACTTAATTGTACTTACTTCATTTGTAATCCGGTTATATAAGGGTGGAGCTTGGCTACCCAATTTGTTTTCGGGTTTATGCAATGGTTCCTAACCATAAATGGTCTCTTATTCTTTTGCGTTAGATTTATAAATTGATTGATGATTTGTTTAGCTTGTGCATTAAGATGACATTTTTTTCCTAGTTTCTTCCTTACTTGATGTATGGCCTTGATGTAGATTAGGCTCTTAGGAAAAAATAAATCATCTACCAAATTTAACAATTCAAAACTAAAAATAAAGAACTCATAACATCACCTAAAACTTAGGCTAAAATCAAGATAAAAGAATTAGCATCCCTTTAGCTGGATGAGTATTACTTTTACAATCTCATGCACAAATGCATATTATTTTCACTCTTGATTAGAGAGCTTCCACCTTTTCCAGAGAAACTTGGCTTGACCTTTGAGAGCCATGGTGGAAATACACCTTCTCCCTTCTCACTGATTTTGGCCAATAATCTTACTTCTCATGAATTAGGCATATGAATCCTATTAGCCTAAGTCAAAATGATTATCCAAAATGAAAATAACATGTAATATGATTTTCATTAGATTTAGGTCATTTGAAGCATACCCTTACATATCTAGTCTCTTTAAGGAGTGAGTTTAAGGACTTAGTCTCTTTTTAAATAAATAATAGCTTAGCCATCTTACAGAAAATATATGACTTGCCTATATGAATTTAAAACTGTAGGAGAAGTTAGTTGGCAGCCACCCCCAGGCGGTTGTAAGTCCAAGTAGTTGGGTGGTTTGTCCTCTCTTGTGGAGGAAAACCAAATACCCATTTTTGCCTTAGATTTAGGTTATGCTTTTGGCTCTCGCCAAAGTTTCCTAGATTTAGGTTTGAGGTTGCTTCTCTCCTTTGTGGGCCATAAGTATAAATCCTCACCTCTTAGGCATTTCCACAGTCTTGTGTCATGGAATCATAAGCTCTAAATTTCTAATGAAAAGTTCAACTCAAACAAACTAAATCAATTTCAAAGATATAAAACCCAACCATAGGATAGTTTGAGATGCTCGCTAGGTTTCCTAGCATTGTGAGCATCTCCTACTTATCTTCATTTGACTTCGATAATAACTCTCTCTTTGATCAATCCCATTTGATCTTCTGAAATAAACTAATCGATTGATAGTCCTACCATATTGAAATCTTTGGAGATAATGATCATTTATCTTAATCAAGAGTATTCCTAAGGGATTTCATTCCTTAGGATGTAATTAACTATGAGGGCTTGCCCTTGTAGGAAACTTAATGAACCCAGTTTAAAATAAACCCTACTTTACTTTTCCATGTAAAGTAGGGGAAGAATCTTTGGTACACATGTAGACCCTTGTCTTTAGGAGTCGTTATTGAGGTGATTAGGTCCATTGTAGGGTGGTGACTTCTATCTTTTGATATAGTACACCTATCCTCAATGTTGTATCCAATCACCCTCATAAGAACATCTACGGATCTACATGGTGTTAAATGGCATAAAGAGGAGTTGTATATTTCCATCTTAATTTTATTCCACATAGAGTGAAGATGGAAGTATATATTTTATTCCTTAAGAAATGAAAATTTTTGCCACAAAGCTCAAACCCACTATCGATACTTGGAGACAACGATCATTTACCAAAGATGGAGAGAAGAACCATCCCCATCGGAGTCGCAAAAAAATATGTGGTGAAAATTTATATATATTCCTGCCTTCATCTATCCCCTTCCCTATCGAAAAAGATAGATAAATGAAAATAGAAATATATAAAATATGCCTTATTGGGATGCCACGTAGATCCACAGATGTTCTTATTAGTGCGATTAAACACGATATTGAGGAGAGGTGTACTATCTTGAAAGATAGAAGTCACCACCCTACAATGGACCTAATCACCTCAATAAGGACTCCTAAGGACTATGGGTCTTCGGAATGTACCATTGATTCTTCCCCTACTTTACATGAAAAAGTAAAGCAAGGTTTATTTTAAACCAGGTTCATTAAGTTTCCTACAGGGGCAAGTCACCATAGTTAAATACATCTTAAGGAACAAAATTCCTTAGGAATACTCTCAATTAATGTAAATGATCATTGTCTCCAAAGATTTTGAAAAGGTAGGACTATCAATCGATTAGTTTATTTTTATAAAGTCAAGTGGGATCGATCAAGAGGAGGAAGTTCTTATCAAAGCCAAATGAAAACAAGTAGGGGATGCTTAAGATACTAGGAAGCCTAGTAAGCATCCCAAACTACCCTATGGTTGGGTTTTGCATTTTAAAATTGAATTAATTTGTTTGAGTTGAATTTTTATTAGAAATGTAGGGCTTACAATTCCATAGGACAAGGTTATGGAAATGCCTAAGAGGTAAAGATTTATGTTCGTAGCCCGCAAAGGGAAGTAGCAACCTCTGAACCAAAATTTAGAGAGCTTTGGCGAGGGTTGAAAAGCATGACCTAAATCTAAGACAAAAATGGGTATTTGGTTTACCTTCGTAAGAGAGGATAAACCACTCGACTGTTGAACTTACAACTGCCTGGGGGTGGCTGTCAACTAACTCCTCCTACGATTTTAAAACATGTAGGCAAGTCTAATGCTTTTGCAAGATATTTGGGTTATTATTTATTTAGAAAGAGGCTAAGTCCTTAAACACACTCCCTAAGTGACTAGATCATGTAGGGCATGAGTTGATGACTTAAATATAATGCAAATTTTGTTACATTTTTATTTTCATTTTGGACAATCAATTTGACACAGGCTTTAGGATTCATATGTATAGTGCATGAGAAATTAGATTATGAGCCAAAATCGACAAGATAAAGAGGTGTGTTTCCACCATGGCTCTTAAAGGTCAAGCCAAAGCAGTGAAGCCCGCAATCAAGAGTGAAATAATATACTTTTATGCATGATGTGAGAAAGTAATACATCCGGATGCTAATTCTTCTATCTTGATTTATAACCTAGGCTTTAGGTGAAGTTATGAGTTGTTTAATTTTTTAGTTTGAATTAATTAGTTAGATAGAAAATTTATTTTCCTAAGAACCTAATCATCATCCAGGCCATACATCAAAGTAAGGAATAAACTAGGAAAATGTGCCATCTTAATGCACAAGCTAAACAAACATCAATCAATTTATAAAGCTAGCACAAAAGAATAAAAGGCCATTTTTGGTCGGGATCCACCACACAATCTCGAAAATAAATTGAGCAGCCGAGTTCTACCCTTATACAACCCAAATTACAAATCAATAAATTACAATTAAGATGGAATTCACTATTATGGGGGTCTTTATTCTTCATTTCTTCTTTCTTCTTTCTTCTTTCTTCTTTTGGTTAGTTGGAATGTGGTTGTTCAAAGGTTTCACATGGTACATAAGACATAGTCTTATGACCAATGCTCATCCTAATCTCCCATAATAATCATTCCAAAATCTTTATTGCAAAAGTACATGAAAATGGGAAAAAGGAAATATAACTAACACCTGCAAAATAAAGATTAACCAAACTAACCATACAATCCCAATCATGTATATTTATAAATTGGACTTAGCACCCCACACATGGGTAACCAAGTCCAGTTGGCCTATTTTGGATTATGCTTAAGGGTATAAGCACCTGAATAATAAAAGTAGTTATATTTTTATTATAATGCCCCTTAAGCATAATCCTCTATAGAAGAGAATGGTTATACTAAGATCGCCCTACCATTCACTCTACGCAAATACACCCTAACATCCTAACTAAAATAAAATATCACAAAATAAAAGAAAATATTAAATCATGCAGCGCTATAACCTAAAGCTAGAAATGGTGACTTAGCCTAATGTGTGTGCTATTTAAGATTTATGTGGTATGCTTAGCTAGCCTTTAAGGTTAAGGTTTTCTAAGTATAAAAATGTTCAACTTAGAGGAGTGGTTTCATTTAAGTGATTTAGTTTCTTTGGGTTGATTTTATTTTGTAATTTGATTTGGTTTGAATGAACCTATAATTAATTACTAAAAGTTGTAAAGAGAGGAAAAGAGAAGAAAACTTCTCTTTCCTCCCTAGCTTAAGTAATTTCTAAGGTAGGTTCATATTTGATTTTTATTTAGTGAATATTTTATTATGTGTTTTAATTAATCCTTAGTTTAGATTTTCTCTAAAGAAACCTATTAAAAAAGAAAGACATTTTAAGATTAAGTAAAGTGAAATACCATCATCAAAACACACATGACTTTATTTCTTTATGAATCTAAACATATCTATACATGCAATAAAATATTTAGCACATAATGAATGCTTAAGTATGTTACTTAAGAAAATTTGGAATGCTTTTCATGTGCATGATTTTCATTAAGTAGAAAAGTGATTATTTTATCCATTTTTTTATGCACATTTACATGTATGAAAGGCATAAGTGAGTCTGATGCCATTGTTAGCAGAGTGTAAGGTAGAAGATCTACTTAGGGCTAAAAGCCTCAAAATTGTCAGACTAATATCACTTTCTTAAATACATATGCATGTACAAAAGAAATGAAAGGAAAAAAGAAAGATGCAAAAGTTTATATTTGTTTGTTTAATTTGTTTATGCAATTTACATGTGTATGTGTGAATACCCTTCTTAATTAATAGCATTGAAATGAATAGGAATGGATTTAAGCTGTTCTTTTCAATTGAACTATACACTTTGCAAATCCTATTCAAAACTACGCTAAAAGTGAAGAGAAGGAAAGTCACACAATGCACATCTTTATGTTTATACTCACATGCAAGCTTATAAATAATTATAAGTAGCATACATAATAGTTTTGATATTTGATTTATGAATTTTGAATTTTTTTAGATTTAATAGTGATAATAGACATTCATATTTTTACTTTAGCCAAAACATGCAATTTGACATAAAGGAAATATTTCATTTTTAATTTTATTTTAAAAAGCCATGAATGCATGATATTCATATGACATACACACCTAGCATGCTAGGAAGGAAGTAAAGTGATGAAAGCATGTAAACTCATTCACCCTAATTAATTCCTAAAGACAATCCTATGAAATAAGATTATTTAAAGTAAATCAAATTTGGTTTAAGGAAAGTTTGATTTTAATTTGAGAAATGTGAGAAGGTTTGCTGGTCCTAACCCATTCCCATATGTGTATGATGTTTTAGTTTAGTTTTTAGGTGATTTGATAAATTTTATGCTTTGGTTAGGTTAAGGTTTAAACTAAGTGTATTAATTACCCCTTACTTACACTACTTTAGCATATTTAATCAAATCTTTATGAGCCAATGTATGACATAAAACCACACAAGGAATTTAAATCAGCAATGCACCTAGGAAAGAAAGGGCCTAACACAATTGGCTCACAATTAGTTATTAATTAAGCTAAATAGTTTAATTTAAGTACTTTCATAACCCTTCCCACCATGTGGGTTGGATTTTGATTTCCTTAAGCTACTTAGGTTATTGAACACCTAAACACTTATCCAAGATGTATTGGCAAAGTTCTAGAATGCTTTGAAAATTGTATCAAAGTAATTAAAGTGATTAGGGATTAACCCTTAATTAAGTTTGAATTATGAAAGGAAAGGGGTTTAGGGAATGACTTAGGAAAAATTCCCCAAATCCATTCCATAAACCTTTTCTCTACTTAAGCAAGCCTTAATTAACTTAATAAAGGGTCTAAACAACTATTAATATGCTTAATTACCCTTAATTATATAAAGTGAGTGATTAAGGATTCTTTAATTGATCTCCCTAATTAACCATCAATAAATCCCAAGAAAATTAGGGGAGGCAAAAGTCATCCCTCTAAATGCACATGAGAAGTTTGAAATTAATCAATGGGATAATTTGGGAGTAATTAGGGTTATTAAATTTTTATGAAAACCTTAATTGAGTAAAATACACTATTCAAAATCCATTAGAAATAATTTTAGATTATTCTCTAAGAAATATCTTTATAGTGCATTTTACTTTGTATTTTAATGTTTTTTCTAGAATTAGATATGCTATTTTGAAGTTTTCATGATTATCCATTAATTAAATAGCCTAATTAAATGACTAATCACATCGGCGCCACATGGAGGCTGATGTGGCTCACACTTTCTATGTGGTGCGACGGGAATGGTCACTTATGTTATCACATCGTAGTGCCGCATTAGCGCAGTGCTATGCACTTTCTCCTCATCCGTTCGATCAAAGATCAGACGGTTCAGATCAAGCTCACGATTCTTAAGGGATTAGATTAGAGATTCTAGATGGCTTGATCATGGTCATCCATCCAAAATGTGCAGATGGATGGCCCATGATCCATCCCTGAGCTCGCCTGTGGGATATGGCAACCATCCATCTTCCATGGCATGATCCTAGCTCGATTGAGCTCAGATTGAGCTCAAACTCAACTCACACCATCATCATGCAAGGAAGAAGACATCCAATTGCTAGTTTTACTTATGTTGAAAATTTCTTTCATAAAAGACCACACACTCCCTATTCTAGGAATGATTTTGATCCTTACCTTGTCGAAGGCTATCACTAGTGCTCGAATCTGTCGAGGTAACTTTGTCTAGTGGAGATGAAGCTCTGTTGAATTTTTCAAGCCTTGGGATTGAGTAGATCTTCCTATGGACCAAGTCACCCTTCAAATGCTCATGACCTTGATCAAAGTCCCCTCTCCCTTGTATTGAGAACTTGGATGAAGCTTGGAGTGAGTTCGATTAGGTCCTTTCAAGGTGCTTTTTTTTAGGAAACCCCATATAGGGGGAATTTTATTGCCACAAAAAAAGAAGGTTACAAGGTCCTTAAAAGGGGATAAACTCTAAAACTACTACTGAAAGAGCTGCAACCAGCCTAGAGAGAAAATCACTTATCTAATTACATCCAAAAAGTAAGTAAAAGCAAAAGTACAGTAAAAGATAGAAAGATATCAGCAATGGAAGATCTGGGCCAAAGTAGAATAATATGCAGAATCAATAGGAAATAAACATGTAATGCACCTGCAAAAATAAAGGAAAGCTGCATCTGCAAATATGAAAAGGGAAGGATTGGTACAGATGCAATAAGAGGGCAGCAAAATAATGATTGAAGTGAAAGTTTGAGGGAGAGGGCTGAAGATATTCACACCAAATTAGGGCAGATGCAAATGTGTGCATACAAGCAACCATTGTATGGATACAACACAAGAGATACTACCAAACTAATAAGGGGTGAAGCCATCATAGCCCATAAACCTGTGCTAGGATAGCAGCCAAAGGATGAAAGATTTGTGGTCCTTAGTGCCTACAAAGCTAAATAAAGCCAAATACAATGTATATGAAAATTGCAAGCCATTATCCCAAATAGGATAACCATTAGCCATTATATGCACCATAGCATCAGAATCCCTACCCAACACATTATAGAAAAACCAACAGCAGTAGGCCCATAGGATGTGCAGGAATCCATGCCTGAATCAACTACAACAAAAGCACTTGATCTAGCCATGATCATAATCGAAATTAGACTAGTAAAGCCAATTGCAAGAAAAAACCAGCTGATGAAAAAAATCACCACACCAATCAGCCCACCTCTACACAGTAAGCCAAACAGTTGACCAAACAACAGGCCAAAAGAAGGAACCATGACAGCCAAGTATTGATGGGAGAAAAAAACACAAAGTGTCCGAATTCAAAAAATAGCACATTCCATTTGAGCAGAAAAACATTCGCAGCCTATCGGATAAAACCAATAAAACCAAATGTAAGAGTTAGCCAGCTGATGGAAATAAACTAGCATACAAATCAAAAATGGCCAACAAAGCAATGAGTAGGCCAAAAAAAGGGCCCATGCCAACAAATTTTGATGGGAGCAAAAAAATACAAAGAAACTATAAATTGCACAAATAACATATTCCAGTAGTCTAGAGAAACCAGAAAAACCACTAGCTCCAGTAGAATAGAAAATGAATCAGCACATGCTAGACTATTTGAAAAATAGAAAAAAAAAATCCCAGAAAATGAAGGAACAGCTAACTAAATATACCAATAAAATTTTTAACTTCAATGAACACATGTATTCCTACAGTTCAAAGCCATGAAGCAGCACCTGCCAAGAAGGAAAGGAGATTTATTCAGCCTGATGGACAGACCATTGCAAAAAGGCCCCCAACATATCCAGTAGAGCAGGAATAAAAAACTCAGAAAGGAGCATAGTGTTGTCCTATCAAGATGCTTGAAGGAGGAATTGGGTTGATTTTGTGTATTGGATGAGATGGATATTTAAGGGAGCTCACCTATTTTTAGTTTAAGAGAAACCAAAAGTGGAGAATTGGAGATGACTTAAGGAAGCTCGGGGAGACTTATAAATGCTTGCTCTGAGTTTTCTAAGATCAATCAAGTGTGTGAGTGTTGAATTTAAGTGGAATTAGGGGGAGTATATCTCCCTAGGTGAATTGGATGACCACAAGCTATTTTGCCATTTTGATCCAATTCATCCTATTCAATGGGTTTATTAAGCCATTTATAGTGGCATGACATTCAATTTTAGGTGTGGAGTGGAGTAGTGAAGCTCCCATGTGCTTGAAATGAGTGCAGGAATGATTCCCATGTTCCCATGTCAAGTGAGGTGGTCGATTTTGACCTTGGGTTGGGTTTGGTTGACCCAAACCCAATAGGTCATGTGCACCATCCTCATTAGTGACCATTTGGTCCTCTGAGAGGATGCCAAGTGTTCATGAAAAGGAATTGACCAAATTTAAAGTGGTTTTGATTTTAGGTTACCCTATGGCCTAGGGGTAATATAGTCATTTGGCTTGGATTTCAATTTGAATATATTTGGTATGATTGAAAATGGGTTGGGCCAAGTGTCAATGAATTTGGAGTTGGTTTGATATGGTTTGGCTCATGTTGACCCATTTAGGTCAAAATGGATCAACTTGGGTCAAACTAGGGGTTGGGTCAAGTTCATTTGACCATTTGAAATTTTTTTTGGCATCATTGATTTGGTTCAATTTGATTCATATTTGAATTTGGTTCATTTGATTTCATTTAGGTCAAATGGCTCATGTTGACCAATTTGACCCATTTGATCTATTTGGGTATGGTCATGGGTTGGTTTAGGCTCCATTGGTCATATGAAATGTATTAGTATCTTTGTATCCAACCAATTTGGTTTATATTTGAATTTGGCTCAATTTTAACTTTTAGGTCAAGTTAGGTTCAAGTTCAAATGGGCTAGGTTAGGTCTAGTTGGCCAATTGGGGCTTTGGTCAAGTTCAATAAGTGATTTAGAATGAACTTGACCAATTAGGTTCAATCAGTTTGGCTCAGATCAAGTTTTGACATATTTTGATGTTTTAGGTCAAGTTGGGTCAAGTTGGGTCAAGTGGCCAATTAGGCTAGGTTAGGCTTAAATGATGACTTGGTCAAATTCAAACATTGATCATGAATGATTTTTGATCAATGGTTTCAATCAATTTGGCCTATGGTAGATTTTGGCTAGTTTAGGTTTCATTTTGGCTAAGTGTTGGCTTGGTCAACCCTTAGGTTTGACTTGGTTTGACCCAATTTGAGTGATTGATCATTTCATGATTGTTGCTCATAATGTGAGGTTTAGGTGGGTTTAGTTCAATCCACTTTGGGTAGGATTAGAATTTGGCTGAAAAGGGGTACTTTAGGTCACTTCGGGTCAAGTGAGCCTAAGTAGGTCAATTGACTTGATCAAGGCTTGAATCAAGTTTTATTGAACTCACATATGGACTTAAGATTGAAATATATATCCATTTGCAAGTGGTTTGAAGTCAAATGGGTTTTGATTCATTTGACAATTTCAAGTTCAAAAGGATGAACATGAGTTTGACTTGGGTTTGATGAATTTAGTTTTGGTTTGATGATTGAAGTTTGTGTTTATATTTGGATTCATGATTGAAGGATTGATTGAATCATGAAGAAAAATCAAGGGTTTGGCTTGATTTGGCTAAGTTTAAGAATTTGACTTGAAAGGCTTAGGTTGAATTTTGGTTGAATTTAGATTTGATTTTTGAATTGATTTTGGTTTGATGATTGAGGTTTATGTTTATATTTGGATTCATGATTGAATGATTGATTAAATCATGAAGAAAAAATCAAGGGTTTGGCCTGATTTGAATTTGATTTGGCTATGTTTAAGAACTTGACTTGAAAGGCTTAGGTTAAATTTTGGTTGAATTTTGATTGAATTTTAATTTGATTTTTGAATTAATTTTTGAATATTTGAATTTATATTTTATTTATATTTATGAATTTAAATGAGAATATAAATGGGTTATGAGAAAAGTTCCTGAATTTGAATTGATTTGGATTAGATTTAGGCTAAGTCCATAAGATAGAATCAAAGTGACTTAGGGAAGATTTTTGGAATTTGGAATTCAATCGTGGGTTTCAATCATTTGGAATTGATTCATGATTTGAGAAAATCCATCAAGTTGGAATTGATTTGAGTTTGAAGTTGATTTGATTTGGAGTTGATTTGAGTTTGACTTGAAGGGAGGAAGTGAGGAATTTGGTTCAAGCTATAGAGTAGGAAAATTTTCTTAACACCCCTATGGCATGACCTATTCCTATGGCTAACTCTTCCAAGTATCTAGGGTTAGGTTGAGTGTCCACCTAATCACTAGAAGTGTCTTATGTCTAAGGAAAGTCTTAGTGTTTAAGAGAAGTCTTATGTCTAAGATGGAGGGGTTGAGAGCTCATTCTAAAAATGAGGTTAACAACTACAAGCATAAATCCTCACTTCTTAAGAATTAAACATAAAATTTAACCTTCACTTAACAATTTCAATTTGTTCAGTGGGGGTCTCATTTTCAAAACAGGAATTTGGCATTCACTTAACAATTTCAATTTGTTAAGTGGGGGTCTCATTTTCAAAACATAAAATTTGACCTTTAATTAACAATTTCAATTTGTTTAGTGGGAGTCTTATTTTCAAAACATAAAATTTACCTTTACTTAACAATTTTAATTTTTTAAGTGGTCATTTTCAAAACATAAAATTTACCTTCACTTAACAATTTCAATTTGTTAAGCGGGGGTCTGATTTTCAAAAATAAATTTGACTTTCACTTAACAATTTCATTTTGTTAAGTAGGGGTCACATTTCCAAAATATAAAATTTGACTTTCACTTAACATATTCAATTAATTTAAGTGAGGTCTTTTCAAAAAAAAAACATACATTTAGGCTCACTTACATATCAATTTTCTAAGTGAGTCTCACTTTCAAACATATCGTGGTTCTACATAACACAATTTGTCAAGTAAGAACCACATAATCATTATATTGATTCCATAATATACCAAATTTGTTAAGTGAGAATCCCATTCTCAAAATATAATACTTTGATTTCCACTTAACACCAAATTGTTAAGTGGGGTCCCATTTTCAAAATCATCTCACATTTGCTTTCACTTACATACCAAATTTGTTAAGTGAGTCTATTTTCAACACACCTTTGATCCCTATTTTAACATACCAAATTTGTTAAATAAGGATCCAATTTTTCATATCAACCACACTCGAGCTTTCACTTAACATACCAAATTTGTTAAGTGAGAGTCTCATTCTCAAAGAAAAACAAACATATCTCAAACACATTTGGGGCTTTCACTTAACATACCAAATTTTTTAAGTACGACTCCCATCTTCAAAGAAAAGCAAATTTATCTACAATCACAATTGGCTTTCACTTAATATACAAAATTTGTTAAGTGAAAGTCTCATCTTCAAGCACAAATCAAACACATGTGGCCTCTATTAACATACCAAATTTGTTAAGTAAGAATCCTCATTTTAAAATTAAAATATCAACTATCAAATCTTCACAAGCAAAAATATTTCAAAATACACAACCACAACCTCTTCTTAACATACCTAAATTTGCTAAGTAGAGGTTCTTTCAAACTATCAATATTTTCAAATAAGAAACATAAAATGCAAACAATCTATAAAAGAAAAGAAATCTCTCCTCAAAATTTTGAACCCCACCCAACCTACCTAAATTGGTCGAGTATGGGTTCTAAAATAAAAAAAAATCAAATGGCAAAATACTCTCCTCCAAAAACATCCAAATCTCTCCAATGACCCACTTAACATATTTGAATTGTTGAGTGTGGGTTCAAAACTCCAAACTTTTGTTAATTGTGTGGAAAAAATATCAAGGAAGAAATCTCATACAAGTTATATTTCAATAGATGTAGACATACAACTCAGATTAGTCAGTGCAGTATTTTGTAGTCAGCACATATGGCCTCTCAGAAGTTTGTTTTCACATTTTCGTTCAGGATGGATTTGGCCCTGGATTAGGCCAGCCTCCCTCATACTAACTCCACCCATCTAGTGTTCTTTAGCTGAGGATTTGAGGGAGCTCGCATCACTTGCGAGGGGGCGACACTCACTAATGTTAGCCGGGATGAGGTGGCTGGGCAGAAGCCAGTCATCCGGATTGACTTGCCTTTTGACACTGAGTATCCTTCCTTGAAGAGGAAGGCTATTGAGGTTTCGCCTGTCAATCTAGTTCCTACTCAGTCAGTTGTTCCCATAATTGCTCCGGTGCATGCTAGCACCTCCTCGATGGTCCCCTCTAAGGGGAAGGCTATCCTGGCTTCACAGATAGCCTCCCTTACCTTCGAGGTAGGAACTAACTCTCACACCGACTTACTCAACCGTACACAATGACACAATAGGAATCACAAGATCAAGTGGCACCACAAGCTTGCCACCCAAGAGATGGATGTCGCATCCCACATTGCAGAGAAAGGTTCCCCCCCGTGAGGTTTTCCCATTGCTAACTAGCAACCAGTTCCACCCCCTCTCAGCATCAAATGGAGAGGATGACGATCAGAGGATAGCTGCATTGCCTCCACCTCCTACATACCATGAGGCTTTGGCTAGGGATAGGAGAAAGTCCTATTCTAGTCTCCGTATGGTATTAAAGCAGGTAGGTAGAGAACACATATGTTCAGAGTCCGGTAGATTATTTGACTTGAGGTCTATTATCCCCAGGAGTGTTACCAGGCACATTCATAGTGATAGAGCATCAGAGGCCCAGTAGCAATTTAGTCAAGGAGTAAGGAGCAACAGAGGTTTGTCAGATAATCGATGGCCTCCGTTCTAGTCAATTTTCCCAGTCATTGGGCCACCAGGGCCTACAGGATTGATAGTATAATGTCGACAGGTACCACCAGTCATAGAAGAAAAGCCTCGGTGATGGTAGAATCACTATTGTCTCTACCACACTGATCCAATCCTCACCCACCGTCACCTATTCAGGTCCCTCCATCCACCGTGCCTACAAAGGCACATAAGACAACATCCGGGTAGAAGAAAGCCCCATTGGTGATCCAGTTACAGCCAAAGGATCCCACTTCATCTACTCCACCGATTAAGGTGAGGGTGAGTTCCCCTACTCTACCTCCTACTTCAATCTTGGTTAAATAGTGCCGACCTCGTAGCATCGTGGTCGTACAACCACAACCACCACCATTATAGGCAGTGACAACATTAGCTGTAGACGGGGAAGGGGACAGTTCTGCAGTCCCCATGGTAGTGGATCTCCCTACACTAGTCCTCCCATAAGCAGTCACGAGCATGTCTCTTTTAGTAGTCATGACCCTCCCAGAGTGAGCACTCCTGTGCTAGGTAGTGTTAGGTGCATCTTCGTCAGTGAGCATAACCCCTCAATCGGTCAGCAACATGTATTTATACCAGCATAATTAGATCATTCCCTAGATGAGATTTTGGCACAATACTTTGCAGAGAATAGAGAGCTTTGAGGGAGTGACCAATCATATTGTGAGGAGGGAAAGGGAAGCTTTGATCCAAATGAGGATGATCTCCTTGAGGATTCAGCTGAGGTCCACATGGTCGGTACTAAGAGCTCCCTTCATAGAGATCAGCATAGTTAAGAAGGTATTGTGGTTGAGGAAGATAATGCTGTCCATTCAACCCAATGCCTCCATCACCAGCTTAAATAAAGGATGATCAAATCAACAGATGAAGAAGGGGATGGAAGACTTGTTAGCATCCCACCATCCACTTCAAAACTAGGCCTTAGTACCACAACATATACCAATAGAGATAGATCATCCTAAGTTAGGACATGTCCTAGATCAGCCCAAAAGCACTTCTCCAGTAGATCAAGATAGTGGTAGCTTGCATAGGAAGGTGGTGGACAACACCTCCTTGCAAGAAAAAGACATCAAGAAGTTGGTAGAGCAGTAAGTGAAGGATGTGTTGGCGTGAGCCTGAGGTGGCTCATATGTTCCAAAGGGTACACCCTACCCAGAGGAATTTGATGGTGTCCAATATCCTAAGGGTTTTGTGCCTCCTTCCTTTAAAATTTTTGATGATAGTGGGAACCCTCATCAACACATAGAACACTTCAGGGCTGGATGTTGCAATACCAATGGTAGCGATGCACTCTTATTCTATCTCTTCATCCGTAGTTTGATAGATATCACATTTGATTGGTACGCTGAACTACCTAATAGTTTAGTGAAGACATTTGCGGAGTTAGGGCAGCTCTTCATTAAGAGATTTACTGAAGCTCAGCAAAGGGTAACTATGGGCGATCTCGTTGTAGCTGAACAACACCCCGGTGAGTCCCTTATTGATTACATTCTTAAATGGCATAATTTAAGTATGTAATGAAAACCATAGTTGTTTGAATAGCATGCCATTGAAATTCTACTCAAGGATATTCATGGCCCGGTCGCCTTCATGCTTAAAGGGTTTACCATTAAGATATTTGAGAAATTAGTCAACAAGGCAGCTAGTCTACAAGGAGAGGTCAAACAGTTACCTTTCCAAGATCAGTCAGCCAAGCCAAAACCGTAGAAGGCATTTGAGAAGAAGCTAGGTGTAGTCACAATAGTTGATAAGGGGCAACAGCTAGTCAAGATCCAGTTGGATAGGCCTTGAGCTTAGCAATCTCCTCTACCACATCCTTTTCCACCTCCTAGATCGTCATACTGGCCACCTTAGTTTCCACAATAGTCTCCACTATCTCCTTAGTAGTATCCTCAATAGTATTTTCATCAACATCATCAGCATCACTACTCTTACCCACCACCAGGCAGCTACCATTTACCTACTCTTGTCGATAAATTGAATAAACCATATTCATTTAAAGGGAGGTAGTTAGAAAGATCTTTAAGAATCTCTTAAAGAAGCCTAATTTCTAGTTACTAGAGCCTAGGAGGCCGGAGGAAGTGAGAAAGAGTCATGATCTAAACTATTGCCCCTACCACCGCATGCTAGGACATGTTTTGAAAGATTGCTTTACCTTTAAGGACTGGCTTGAGCGTAGCTACAAGTCAGGTGCCATTATAATCCCTAAAGAATATCTACTAGAAAAACCCTCTAGTTCTGTTAGGCTAATCCTTGGGGATACAAGCGATCTTCTCAAGATAGAGGAAGGTTGGGATATCTCCCTTTCCTGAACCTCCAAGAAAATCATTTATAAGATCAAAAAATTATATTTGCAAGTGCTTGAGGAAGTTCAAACCTCCAACTCCAAGGAAGGTTTGCAAGTTGCTAAAGATAACTTGAAAGAGGTGGCAACCCAGCAGCGACAACAACAGCAGTCCATGTTACTTTTCTCGGGATAGCATAGTAGCACAACCACCACCTGAGTTTAGCACTCCATCCACCATTGTAGTTACTACTTCATCTTTCACTAACTCCTCTTCTACTAGCAGGAGCATTGTATCAGTGGACAAGAACACTAAACCCCTTACTCCACTTTATTAGATTTTTATCATGTACCTCCATCTAAGAAGAAATCAATGAAGAGAGATTTCACTTACATCTTTCCCACTTATGATACTCTAGATTTTATTCCACTCGAAAAATATCCAAGTCCATATAATAATAATGATAACTCTAGTTCCGATCATTCCTCTCTGATTTAGAAATGGATTTTCCATTCTTGAATCATTCAGGTTTGCCCATTGAGATTGATTTGGAGTCATCCGATTTTGATGATCTCATAGGAGAAACTTTAGGTGAACCTGATGAGCGGTAGAACTTTCCACTAAATCATCTCATGAAGTCATTGATGTCAACTTCCATAGTGGCAAAGTTCTACCTCTTAGGATAACACCTCAGGATAAGGGTAAACAAGTCATTGGTTCTAGTGATCAAGAAGCCCCTCCACAGGATGCTCCACCCATTGATATGCTTGTGGAGGATCAACCCAAAGTTGACTACAATATCCTCGCTCACCTAAGAAAGTTGCCAGCTAAATTAAGCATATATGATGCCCTTGTCTTATCCAAAGAGATGAGAGTCATTGATCAAAGCTCTTCTTGATCCAAAATTATGCTTAGCTTAGTTGACCACTATTGGAGAGGATGCATGTTATTCAAGAGAAGCCCATGGAGTGACATTCATAGATGAAGACCTTGTTTTGGGATAATTGAGCACAATCATCCCCTATATCATAGTGGACATGGGCAGATTCAAACTCTCCAGGATGTTAGTTGATCTAGGTGCATCAGCGAACATTATGAGTTTAAAGACCCTTTCCTACTTAAGGACTAACATCTTTAAACTTTGATGAGATTAAATGATGTTAAGAGGATTCAATGAACAAGGAGAGAGGGCTTTAGGCTATATAGTGTTGCCATTGGAGATAGATGACTAGAAGATAGAAGCCAAGTTCTATGTAATTGATTCATATACATCTTTCACTGCTTTGCTCGGTAGGCCTTGGATACATGAAAACAACATGGTTCTATCATCTTTATATCAGTGCATTAATTTCTAAAGAGGTGGAACCGAGTATTGTGTTAAAGGAGACTTGAAGCCATTCTCAGTTAGAGAGATCGAGATATATGAGGACATAACCTATTTTCTTCCTATAAATCAAAAAGTTTATTCCTGTGAACTTGGTGAATGTTTAAAAATAAAAGAAAAAGAAATAAAAGAAAAATAAACAAAAGAAAAAGATGAAAAAGAAAAAGAAAAATAAAAATAAAAGGAAAAGAAAAAGAAAATGAAAATGCAAGTAAGTGAGAATTAGACACCGAGGAAAAGTAGAGCTAGATATTGGATTCCGCCCACAATCTATTCCTTCATATGAACACATGGGTAGGTTGACTCACAGAGGCGATCTAGGCGTTAGAGGTGGAAGACCTCCTTCGGTGGTCAGATGCGACTATATTCTGAGTACCCGACTATCCACATAGACTTAAAGTCTAGTTCAGAGGATGAGTCTCATGTGGTTAGCATGTTGGCCAACCATTTTTAGTGGGTCCCTTTGAAGGTGACATTCGAGTCAGACATGATGAAGACTATGCCTCTAAGCAAAGCATGAATGTATCTGAATCATAATTATGTAGAGCAGTCAGCTAGCTGTTGGGAACTTTAGTTCTAACCTCACTTTCTTCCCAGAAAGTTGAAGGTTTAGTAGTTAAGGAGGCCCCCAAGTCATCCATAGATGTCATGCAAAAGTGATTTTTATTGGGAGCATCATCCTCAAGTTCGAAAGTCAATGTAGAACTTGAGGATGATTCATATAAAGATTTAATACAATTACATTTTGATTGGTACTCGCCTTGTGTTCTTAACTTAGCAAAGAAGGGATAAATCCCACATACTTAGTATAAACATAGGTCAGACTACTTTGAAAGGCTATGGGATAACCAAAGTAAACATTCTCAATCAATACTAGGATTAGGATTCGACATAGTGGGTCTAGTCGATGATGACAACCATTGCCTAGTTATCATAAATAATTTGGAGTCTGATAGGTTCTTCTTAAATCATGCTAACTCTTATAAGAAGGTATGTTTAGAAACTTCAGATGACCCAAATGAGCTTGAAGTTAGAGATGCACTGCTATAGTTCAAAGAAGAGTTTAGATCAACCATTAACGAGCTCAAAGAAATCAACTTGGGAACTAAAGGTAATCCATGTTCGACATACATCAGTTCCTGGTTGAATAAAGAAGAAACCAATGACTTAGTTAGGCTATTAGCTGAGTTTAAAGACTGCTTCACATGAAGTTATGAAGAAATGCTCGATTTATCTCCTGATGTAGTAGCATAAACTAGAAATAGAACTTAATGCTAACCCTATCAGGCAAGCTCCTAGATGCATACAATTAGACATTGAACAGCAGGTCACTTCTGAAATCAAGAAACCAATCGATGTTGGCTTCATCAAGGAAGAAAATATCCTAGTTGGTTAGCCAGTGTCATCCTAATTAAGAAAAAGAATGGCCAAATTCACATATGCATCAATTTTAAAGATCTAAATAAGGCATGTACTAAGGATGAATTTCCACTTCCTATGCAAAAATTAATGGTGGACATTACCGCATATCATGCAATATTCTTCTTTATGGATAGATCATTTGGCTACAACCAAATCAATATGTCCCTTGAGGATGAAAGAAACACTACTTTTCAAACCCCGATCAGAATCTATTATTATAAGGTCATGTATTTTGGCCTTAAATGTGCCAGTGCTACATACTAGCGGGCCATGACTCAATTTTCAATGAACTCATTCATCATTAAGTTGAATGTTGTGTTGATGATCTTATAGTCAAAAGTAAAGATAAGGAAGACCATCTCTTTATCTTGAGAGTAGTTTTTGAATAGTTAAGGTAATTTAACCTTAAAATGAATCCCCTAAAGTGTGCATTCAGAGTAGCTTTAGGAAAATTCCTTGGGTTTGTTGTCCGACACTGGGGAATAAAGATTGACCCGAAGAAGATCAAGGCTATCTTAGAAATGCCACCCCATAAAAGTCTAACTCAACTTAGATCATTCCAAGGGTGGTTGGCTTATTTAAGATGCTTCATATCCAACCTATCAGGAAGATACTAACCATTCCCAACACTTGTCAAAAAGGATGCTAAGTTCAAGTTGGATGATAAGTGCTAGAATACTTTTAAAGATATCTAACACTACCTGATGATGCCGCAAGTTCTAGTCGCCCCTATCCCGAGAAAGCCATTGATCCTCTACACTGCTGCATTAGATAACTCCCTTGGCACTTTGTTGGCTCAAACTAATGATGAAGGGAAAGAAAATGCTTTCTACTACTTTAGTCATCATCTAATCCTTATTGAGGCAAACTACTCACCTATTAAAAAGAACTGCCTAGCTTTAATCTTTGCATCCCAAAAGCTATGACACTACCTGCTTTCTCATAAGGTAAATTTGATCTCCAGAATTAATCCACTATAATATCTCATGACATGGCCGACACTATCCTAATAGTTAGCGCATTGGTCCATGATTTTGTCACAGTTTGACATCACATTCGTACCCCTCCGTATAGTGAAAGGATAGGCACTAGAAGATTTCTTAGTAGCACACCCACTTCTTGTTGATTCTCCGCTTGGTGATGACCTTCCTGATAAATAAATCATGAACTTAGGGGATACTAGCATTCATTTCTGGGAGATATATTTTGATGGTGCGACATCCTCTCAAAGAGAAGAAGAACCACAATTTATTATCCTAGGGAAGGCAGAGATATGAATAATTCTCCTAACTTTGGACCATGATGTGATGAGATTCTCATATCATCTGTCCAATACATGCACCAATATTGAAGCCGAATATGAGGCTCTGATTACCAGTCTAGAGTTAGTCATTACACTGTTCATCCAGAGCATCAACATCTTCGGGGATTCTCAGCTTATCATCAACCAAATCGCTGGGTCCTACAAGGTTTTAAAGCCTAAACTCCATCATTATCACAAGTACACCATGGAGTTGTTGGCCCAAATCACAGAGGTTACCATCTACAAGATTCTTTGAGGAGAGAATGCAGTAGTAGACAAGTTAGCCAAGCTTGCCAAAGAGTTGGCATGTCGGGAAGATGAGTCCATTCCAATAAGGGTCCAACATAGACAAGTATTATCCCTTATTGATGCTGAACTTATTGAGAGATTCTCTCTTGAAGGGGAGGTTGTTATTTCCAGAAAGGATGAGGAGTCAGATTTAAGGCAACCATTCATGGATTATTTAAATATATGCAAACTAGCTCAAGAGAAAGCACACAGTGAAGCAGAGAGGCCTTTCCTATGCTTTCGTGGATGACACCTTATAGTGGTGGTCCTTTGATCATATGCGATTGCATTGTTTGGATAAACATGAAGCACGTAGGATTGTGATCGAGGTATACTCAGGCTTATGTGGAGCACATCAATCCACTCTGAAGATGTAATCCAAGATAAAGAGACTAGGATACTACTAGCCTTCGATGATCATAGACTGCATGGACATAGTTAGAAGATGCCATCAATGTAAGGTACATGATGTGGTCCTACATCAACCACCCAACGTTGTACATCCTACATTGGTCTCATGGCCATTAGAGTGTTGGGGTACTGACATAGTGGGTCTGATCGATCCTCTTTCTTCTAAAGGTCATCGATTCATTCTAGCTGCCACCGAATACTTTTCCAAGTGGGCGAAGGAAATCCCACTTAGAAAGGTGACAGCTTAACATGTGCTCTAGTTTTTTAGGAACAATATCGTGTATAAGTTCAGGGTGCCTCAACAAATTATATTCGATAATGGTATTGCATTCAAGAGCATTAAAATCAACACCTTTGCCCGGAGACACAACATATATTGAATATATTCTACCATTTACTACCCAAGGGCAAATGGTCTAGCATAAGCATTCAATAAAACTCTCATTCAAATAATGAAAAAGGTACTCAATGACAACAAATGATAATGGCATGAGCAGTTAGTAGAAGCCTTGTGGGCTTACCATAACATATACAGAACTCTAACTAAGTTACCCTTTTCTCTTTAGTGTATGGGTCTGAAGCCATTCTGCCACTAGAAGTCTAACTCCCACCATTAAGGATAGCTGTGGGTAGCAAGATTACTATAGGGAAAAATGCCAAGTTGCTGTTGGAAGTGCTCAAAGGTTCGGAGGAGAGATGCCTCCAGGCATGCCAGAACCTCGAGTTGTTTAAAGTCAAAATTATTCAACCTTGCAACAAGTTGGCCCGTCCTAGAGATTTTCAAGTAGGAGAGCTTATTTTAGTTCTAAGGAGACCAATTGTTGTCTGTTGAAAGATGGGAGACAAATTTGAACTCACTTGGGAAGACCCTTTTGCCATAGAGGAGGCTTACCAAGGAGGATCTTATCAGTGTATAAACTATAAGGGAGAGTGCCCGATGCTTCCAATCAACAGTCTCTACTTAAAGAAATACTATCCATAAATCTTGTTTGAGAATAATCATCAATAAACTTCTTTTCATATGAAATTCCATCTCTTATGTGTTAGAAATATCTTTTACTTATGAATCCTCCATGACGTGTTTAGATAGGTATAAGGGAACCCAAGATGCATCCTATCCCTCCACAACACAAACACAAACTACAAATGATTCTCTAGTGCAATTAGGATGGGTGTAAGAGAACTCAAGAGGCATCCTTTTTTGACTAGTACAACTAAGTTAAGTGTAAGAGAACCCAAGCGACATATTTTCTTGGTGGTGTCACAATTGCCCCTGCGGCACCATTTCATCAATTTCTACATGTTTAGGGTAGGTGTAAAAAAACTCAAGTGGCATCTTATTCCCTTTTTCATAACACAAATGAACACATATCTTTTATTTTGAGCTATTTTGATGTGGGAGCAAGCCCCCTGTGACACTCACTCATTAGCTGCTCTAGGTCGGGCTGACATGTTACCTTACTAGTGCGTCACCTTTGTTGTCACTTGTCTAGAAGATGTTAGTCCGCACACTTTCTTCCTGACTTGACCATTGTAAATCAATGAGCACCTTGTTAGTTTGGTAGGCCTCACTACGTAGCTAGTAAGCTACCTCATATTGAAATTGTTTAAGAGGATGTAGGCCTACACATTTTCTTCTTGAACTAGCCATCATGCACTAACTAGGTTGAGTATATTTGAGGCTTAGGATAAGTCCCTAAGTGGCTCCTTTCCTCTGGACTACTTCAAGCCTGAGTTTGGTCCTTATGCAGGACCCCTCGCTTAGTAGTCACCCTAGGTTGGATAGTCCCTATCTAGCTGAAGATAGACTATCCCGGCAATCAGTTCTGCTTTAGGAAGATGTAAGCCTACATGCCTTCTTTCTAGACTGATTATCACAAATCAATGGGCACCTTAGGTTGGTTGTTTATCGCAATGCTGATGGTGACCCACCTGGTGGATACATTACTCTTGGCAGATATGAGTCCCCGTGCTTTCTCCTTGAGTTGGTCACCATATACCTACAGGCTTTCTTTTACGAGGTTTTGGATAACGCCCCTAGCGACACCTCCCCTGTGGGCACTCTATTTGGATCATGTCCTTAGTGATCCCATTTAGACACTACCCTAACTTTTGGATTAGACAATCCTCCTTTCCTAGTAGCCACCCCTATGGTTGGAGAATTTTTTTTGGATATGCAGATTCTCCCTTGGTACAATAAGTCTGAGGTAGGATTAGGCTGATATGAGCTCCTTCTCAGTATGGTCCCTCACAAACCAACAGGATCCATGATAATAAACCAAACAAAATATATCTTTGCTTGTAGATTAAAAATTCAAGTCCTCAGTGGCCCCTTTCCCAAGCAGGCATCCTATCTTTAGGGCAGTGTCAGCAAAACTCCCTATAGGAATTGCCTAACTACTTTGAGTTGAGATAAGTTCCCGGGTTGGCACTCTCATAGTAGTCGCCCTTAGGTCTGGTTCAATTTGTCGTTCCACCAATGAATCATCCCTGGTCATCTTTGCTCTGAAAGATATAATTCTATTACACATTCTTTTTAGCATGACCATTGCAAACCGATGAGTAGCCTTAAGTCAAGTTTGATTTGTTGTGCTATCAACCGATAACCCCAATGGTTCATTCTTTAGGAAGTTGTAAGCCTACAAGCTTTCTTCTTATCTTGACAATTGCACACTGAAAGGCACCCCTTAGGTTGGTTAGCTTTACCTCATTCCTGGTAGACTATCCCTTTAGATTTATAAATTTAAGACATGTCTAGACTGATATTAGCTCCTTCTTAGTAGATCCATTACACTGATAGGGTTCATCTAAAATTAAATTAATTCTAAGTATTCTTGAGTCGGTAAGAGTCCATAGTGGCATTTGCTCAAATAGTCAACCTAGGTTGGGTTCGATTTGTTGCACCATTGACATATCATCCCCAATGACTGATCCCTACTTTCAAAGATGTAAGTCTGCTATGCTTTCTTCCTGGTACAATCATTGGACATAGAAAGGCAACCCTTAGGCCGGATAGTCCTACCCTGTGGCTGGTAGACTACCCCTTTGAATTTGTAAATCTAAGATAGGTCATGCCAACATAACACCTTCTCAATGGGTCCATCTCATGCCAACAAGGTCCATAACATAGAATACCAAATTAAATTAAATCAATTCAAATCAAATAAAATATAAATCGAATTAATCAGCAGGACTACTCTTGAGTTGAGGTAAGATCCCCAATGGTGCTCACTCAGTAGTCACTTTAGGTAGGGTTTGATGTGTTGCTCATCCGATAGATCACCCAAATGGATTTTCCCTGCTCAAAAAGATGTAAGTCTGCTATGCTTTCTTTCTAGCATAGTCATTGCACGCTGAAAGGAAACCCCTTAGGTCTGATAGTCCTACCTTATGGAAAGTAGGCTACTCCTTTGGACCTATAAATCTAAGATAGGCCAAGTCCCTTATTAGTGTAGTACATCGCACACCAACAAGGTCCATAACAAAATAAATTCAAAACTAACCTCTCCAATGGATTAAAAATAAACATATTAGATAAACCAAACTTCTCCCCAGTGAGGTGCAAATCAATTGGCCTCTCTAATGGAGCTTAGATCTAAATCAAATAAATCTAACTGAGTGTAAATCCTCAGCATCCCTCAATCTAGAACCCTTCTCCTTGGAGCCAAAACAAAATAAACCAACTTCCCCAGTGGAGTCTAATCAAATAAATCAAAGTAATCTAATCAAATCCTTATCCCCAGTGAATAGCCTAAACTTACTTCCCTAGTGGAAGGTTCTTATTTCCAATCCCTAGTGTATTCAAGCACAGATCCCTAGCAGATATGCCTCCACATCAATTAAAATAAAATAATTTAAATTCAATTTGATCTTGATCCCCATCAGATTATAGATTCTTATCCTCAATGGATACAGACCCAAACTAATCATATCCACTATCCAATCAAATTCTTATCTCTCAGCAGATAACTTAAACTTGCTTCCCTAGTGGAAGGTTGTCGTGTTTATTTCTATTTCTCAAACCTTTGGGGGATTTGAAAAATAAAAATTATTGTGTATGTTGGGACACCACGTAGATCCATAGATGTACTTATTAAGGTGATTGGGTGCAACATTAAGGAATGATGTACTATCTTGAGAGATAGATGTCATCATCTTATAATGGACCTAATCACCTAATAAGAACTCCTAAGGACAATGGATCTTTGAATGTACAAATATTCTTCCTCTACTTTACATGGAAAAGTAAAGTAGGGTTTATTTTAAATCGGGTTCATTAAGTTCCCTATGGAGGTAAGCTCTCATAATTAATTACATCCTAAGGAATGAGATTATTTAGGAATACTCTTGATTAAGGTAAGAGATTGTTTTCTCCAAATATTTCAAAGATATGACTATCAATCAATTGGTTTATTTTTGGAAAAATCAATTGGGATTTAAGCAAAAGGAAAGAGTTATTTTTAGAACTAAGGGAGATGAGTAGGGGATGCTCATGATACTAAGAAAACTAGTGAGCACCCCAAACTATCCTATGGTTGGACTTTATATTTTTGAAATTTGAGAAGAATTATATGTTTGAGTTGAATTTTCATTAGAAATCTAGGGCTTACAATACTACAACATAAGATTGTAGAAATGCCTAAGAGGTACGGATTTATGCTTGTAGCCCGTAAATGGAAACACCAACCTCATATCCTAAATCTAGGGAGCTTTGGTGAGGGCCAGAGCATGACCTAAATCTAAGGCGAAAAAGGATATATGGTTTACCTCCATAAGAGGACTTACAACCCGGAGTGGCCAACTAACTCCTCCTATAATTTTAAGTGCATGTCGACAAGTATTATGCTTTGCAAGATGGTTTGACTGTTATTTATTTAGAAAGGAGACTAAGTCCTTAAACACACTCCCTAAGAGACTAGATCATGGAGGGAATGATTAATGACCTAATCTACTGTAAATTTTGTTAAGTTTTATTTTAATTTTTGGGCATTTTCATTTGACACAGGCTATAAGATTCATATGCCTAATGCATGAGAAATTGGTTATGGGCCAAAATCAGAAAGAAAGAGGTGTGTTTCCACCATGGCTCTCAAAGGTCAAGCCATTTTCTCTGGAAAAGATGGAAGCCCTCCATTTGCAAGAGTGAAGCAAGATGATTTTATGCATGATGTGAGACATACAACATCCAGCTAAGGGGTTGCTAAATCTTTTATTATCATGCTTTGTGTCTTAGGGTAATTAGGTGAGGTTATGAGTTATTTAATTTTTAATTTTGAATTGATTAATTGGATAGAAATTTTATTTTTCCCTAAGAGTCTAATCGCATCTACGCCATTCATCAAATAATGAAGAAACTAGGGAAAATCATGCCATCTTAATTGCACAAGCTAAAAAAATATCAAATAATTTTATAAAGCTAACATAAAAGAATAAAAAGTTGATTTTGTTTTGGTGATTTGATTTGGTTTGAATGAACCTACATTTAGTTACTAAATGTTGTAAAGAGAAGAAAAGAGAAGAGAACTTTTCTTTCATCCATACCTTAAGTAATTTCTAAAGTAGATTCATTAATGATTTCTTTCTTTAGTGAATGTTTTATTAACTATTTTAATTAACCCTAGGTTTAGACTTACTCTAAATAAACATATTCAATAAGAAAGACATCTTAGGATTAGTTAAGGTGAATTACTATCGCATAACACACCACCATTTATTTATTTCCACCATGTATACCATGCATATGAATGATCCTAAGCATAGCTATCCATGCAATGCAAATCTTAGCACATCTTAATGATGAATGGAACGAGATGTTGTTCAAGAAAATTTAGATATTCCAAGAATGCATGTTTTTTTATTAAGTAGAGAAGAGGGATTCTTTGTCCATTAACAAAATGCACATCTACATGTATAAAAGACATAAGTGAGTACCGTGCCATTATTTTCTACACCAGGGGTGTAAGGTATAAGATTTATTTAGGGCTACTTAAAGCCTCACAATCTCGGGATGTCCAGATTAATATATCACTTTTCTTAAATATATGTGCATGTATAAAAAGAAATAAATAGATGAAGAACCATGCAAAAGATTTTTTTATATTCTAGTTGTATGATTTACATGTGTAATGTGAAGAACCTTCTTAAGTCATAACATAGAAGTGCATAGAAATAGATTTAAGCAAGTGTTATGTTCTTTTCAAATGAACTATACACTTTGGAAATCTTATCCAAACCCATGTTAAGAGAAGAGAAGAAAACACGTAAACCACATCTTATATTATAATCACATTATGGAAAAAAATTCCTATAGGGGAGATTAGAGTCACCTTTCAAATATGTTTGTGAAAAATGAAGGAGAACACAACCCTTATGGAAATTAATCTCTTTAGGATGCCACGTAGATCCATAGATATATTTATTTAGGTGATCAAGTATGTCATCAAAAAAATAGTGTACTATCTCTAAAGATAGAAGTCACTACCCTTTAATGGACCTAATCACCTCAATATGGACTCCTAAGGATGATGGGTCTACATATGTACCAGAGATTCTTCTCCTACTCTACATGAAAAAGTAGAGTAGGGTTTATTTTAAGTCAGATTCATTAAGTTCCCTACAGGGGTAAGCCCCCATAGTTAATTACATCTTAAGGGACATGATCCCTTAAGAAAACTCTCGATTAAGGTAAATGATCATCATCTTTGAAGATTTCAATATGAAAGGACTATCAATCGATTGATTTATGTTTGAAGATCAAATGAGATTGATTAAAAGAGTGAGTTATTATTGAAGCTAAAATAGAAGATATGTAGGAGATGCCCATGATACTAGGAAACCTAGCGAGCATCTTAAACTATCATATAGTTGGGTTTTACATTTTAGAAATTGATTTAGTTTATTTAGGTTGCATTTTTCATTAGAAATTTAGGACTTAAGATTCCTTAACACAAGATTAAGGAAATACCTAAGTGGTGAGGAATTATGCTTATGGCCCACAAAGGAGAAAAGCAACCTCAAAATCTAAATCTAGGGAGCTTCAGCGAGGGCCAGAAGCATAACCTAAATCTATTGCAAAAATGGGTAATTGGTTTGCCTCCATAAGAGAGGACAAACCACCCGGGCAAACTGACTTACAAGGGGTGGCCAACTAACTCCTCCTATAATTTTAAATACATTTAAGCGAGTCTTTATGCTTATGAAAGATAGCTAGGCTATTATTTATTTTGAAAGAGACTAAGTCCTTAAACTCACACACTAAAGAGACTAGATCATGTAAAGGTTCATGCTTCGAATGACCTAAATCTAATGCAATTTAAATGTCATTTTATTTTCATTTTGGAAAAATATTTTTTACTCAGACTAATATGATTCAAATGACTAATGCATGAGAAAGATGATTATTGGCCAAAATCAACGAGAAGGGAGGAGGTGAGTTTCCACCATGGCTCTCGTTAAGCCAAGTTTCTTTGGCAAAGGTGGAAGCCTTCCAATCAAGAGTGAAATAAGATGTATTTGTGCATGATATTATAAAAGAAATGTTCATCCAACTAAGGGTTGCTAATTCTTTTATCTTGATTTTAAACCTAAGCTTTAGGTGAGGTTATGAGTTATTTAATTTTATTTTTGAGTTGTTAGATTGGGCAAAAGATTTATCCCTAACGAGCCTAATCCACATCTAGGCCACATATAAAGCAATGAAGAAACTAGAAAAAATCATGTCACTTAATGCAAAAGATAAAAAAATTATCAATAAATTTATAATGTTAATCACAAAAGAATAAAAGGCCGTTTATGGTTGGGCACCATCGTACAAACCTGAAAATATCAAATATGGGTAGCCGAGCTCTACCCTTATACAACCCGGATTACAAATGAATTAAATTATAATTAGGCAAGGAATTCATTGTTATGTGGGCCTTCAAGCTTTATTCTTCTTTCTTCTTTCTTCTTCTTTTCTTCTTTTAGTTCCTTCTTTTTGGATGGTTGGAAGGTAGATGCTCCAAGGCTTCACATGATAACATAAGGATGAAAGGGAACCAATGCTAAGCATACCTTTATAATCTATCATGCAAGCTTATAATTAAAATATAAGTAGCATACTTTCAGATTTGGTATTTGATCTATAGATTTTGAAAATAATTTGGATTTAATAGTGATAATAGCCACACATATTTCTACTTTAGCCAACACATGCAAATTTGACATAAAGTAAACAATTTCATTTTAAAATTGGAATTTCAAAACTATGAATGCATGACATCATTTGACATACAACTTAACATGTTGGGGAAAGATTCAAAGTAATGAAACCATGTAAACAAACTCACTTCACTTAAATCCTAAAGACATTCTTATGGAATAAGAAAGTTTAAAATAAATCAAAGTGAGTTCAAAGTGATTTTTGTTTAGTTTAAAATTTGATTTAATTTTAAAAAGGTGAATAAGTTTACTGTTCCTAACCCATTCCCACATGTGTTTAATATGTTTATTTAATTTTTAGATAATTAAATCAATTTTTATGAATTAATTAGGCTAAGGTATGAATTAAGTAACTTAATTAACCCTTACCTACACCACCTTAGAAGAATTAACTAAATAATTATGAGCCAATGAGATGACATAAAACCCACAAAGAATTTAAATTTGCAATGCACCTAATAATGAAAAGGCCTAATGCAATTTGGCTCACAATTAAAAGTTAATTAAGCTAAGAGGTTTAGCTTAAGTATTTTCAAAACACCTTTCCACACATGTGAATTGGGTTTTTATTTCCTTAATTGAACTTAGGCTATTAAACATTTAAGCATCTACCTAAAGTAGATTAATTAAATTCTAGAACTTTTTAGAAATTTTAGAAATTGATTAAGGGGATAATTAATGAATTAACCCTTAATTAAGATGAGATTAAGGAGAGAAGAGGGGGTTTAGGGAACAGCTTAGGGGAAATACCTCAAAAATATTCCATAAATGTCCTACTTACTAGATCTAACCTTAATAAACCCTAATCATAGGTTAAGATCACTAATCATACCCTAATTATGCTTAATTACATAAGGAGGGTAATTAAGGAAACCATATGCAATTATTCTAAACAAGCCTTCAATAAATCCCAAGAAAATTAGGGGAGGTAGAAGTCATCCCATAAAACTTACCCAAGAAATTTGGGATTAATCAGAGGCATAATAAATAAGTAATTAGTATAATAAACTTTCTAATAAAACCCAAATTCAAAGAAAAGCATAACTTAAAACTCATCAAAATTAATTTTAAAATGTTTTAGGTTTAATTATCTATCCATAGGATTTTATTTCACATTTTTTTGAATTTTTTAGCAAGAGTTATAAATTTTGGAAGATCTCTAAGTGAATTAGAAGTTAATTAAA
Organism: Cymbidium sinense; assembly: GCA_021442155.1. Taxonomy (NCBI): domain Eukaryota; kingdom Viridiplantae; phylum Streptophyta; class Magnoliopsida; order Asparagales; family Orchidaceae; genus Cymbidium; species Cymbidium sinense. The sequence goes on along the minus strand of CM038225.1, from coordinate 51,396,442 downwards.
ACATTTTATTAATCCTAACTAATCCACGGCTCCTTTGCGATGGTGACGGTGACAATGCACTTTACACGCTTGTGAGGGATTATTTAAGTCATCACATCACAGGGGCAGCTGGCGGCGCACGCGCTTTAATCATCTACCGTCTGATCAAAGATCGGATGGCTAGGGGATCTCCCTGCATTTTAAAAAGGGTAAATGGAATTTCTAACATGCTAAATTATCTAAGACATCCATCTAAAATGTGTTGATGGATGGCTGAGATCATCCAAGTTCTTTCCCTTGGTCAATATAGACCATCCATACTGAAGGAGAAGATCCAAGCTCGATCTAACATGTATTCCAATCAAACTCAACCCACACCATCTAAAGATAGAGAGCAACAAATCTAATGGTAAAAAATTGATGGGGTGAAAATTTCTTTCACAAAGCTCCACAGCACATTGAGTTTAATGGTTGAAAAATCCCATACCTCACTAGAGGTGATCACCAGTGCTCAATTCCCTTAGAGAAGCTTCGCCTGGTTGAGATGAAGCTATGTTGAGAGTATGAGCACTTGAGGTTGAGTGGATCAATGTATGGACCAACTCCTCCTTAGGTATCTTACTACTTTGATCCAATTCAATCCTCCCTTGCCTTTAGAACTTGGGAATCAACTTAGGTGAGCTCAACTTGGTTACCTAAGTGTGCTTGCAAAAGGAATTGGTAGGAAATAAAGTGTGGAAGAAGTTGGCAATTCAATTGGCTTCCCCTATTTTCACTGTTTGAAAATCAAGAAATGGGAGAATGGAATGAGCTCTAAGATGCTTTCTATCACTCTATGATGGATCTTAGGTCTCACTAGCACTCAATCGAATTAGGGAATTATGCATTTGAGTTTGTTTAGGGAGAGTATATCTCCCCCTTGAAGGATCAAACGGTCAACAATGCACATGCCATTTTGATCCAATTGAGCTTAGGCTGAGGGTTGTTTGATCAATCAGGAGTGTGAACATGGCCAGTTTGAGCAAAGGAGTGGATTGCCAACCTCCCATGTGCTTGAATTTGAGCTTGAGAGGGAGTTTGAATTTTCAATTTTTGACCATAGGGTCGGGTTTGGTCTAGGGACCAAATGGACTAACCCAAACCCATTGGGTTGGGTGCACCACTCATCACTAGGTCCCCTTGAGCTTTTAAGAAAGCCTTAAGTGAATGTGAAGAGGGTATGACCATATTACCCATAGGTTAAGCCAAAATTTGTTCTATGGCCTAGGTGTAGGATGGTCATTTTGCTATTTTTTTCACTTTGGATATGTTGGGTATGTGGGGAAACTAGGCCTGGCCAAATTTCATTGGATTTGAAATTCATTTGATAGAGTTTGGCTCATGTTGACCCATTTAGGTCAAAATGGGTCAACTTGGGTCAAGTTGACCAATAGGTCAAATTAAGTCAAACCAAGGGTTGGGTCAAGTTCATATGACCATTTGAAATGTTTTGGTGGCTTTGATTTGATTCAATTTGGTATAGTTTTGAATTTGTCTCATATGACTTCATTTAGGTCAAATGGGTCAAGTTGACCTATTTGACCCATTTGACCTATTTGGGGTAGGCCATGGGTAGGTTTAGGCTATATTAGTTATATGGAGTGGGTTGGTATCAATGTTTCCAATCAACTTTAGTTAAGTTCAATTTTCTCTCAACATGACCCCTTTAGGTCATGTTGGGTCTAAGGTCAATTGGGCTAGGTTAGGTCTAGTTGGCCAATTGAGGCTTTGGTTAAGTTCCACAAGTGATTTGGAATGGAATTGACCCATTTATTTTAATCAATTTGGCTTAGATCAAGTTTTGACTCATTTTGACCCATGAGGTCAAAATGGGTCAACTTGGGTCAAGTTGACTAATTGGGCAAGGTTAGGCTCAAATGTTGGCTTGGTCAAGTTTAAACATAGGCCATGAGTGAACTTAGATCAATGGTTTCAATCAATTTGGCCTATGATGGATTTTGGCTATGTTAGGTTTCATTTTAGGCTAAGTGTTACCTTGGTCAACCCTTAGGTTTGACTTGGTTTGACCTAATTTGATTAATTGATCATCCCATGATGATTGTTGATCATGATGAGAGGGATATATGAGATTGGCTCAATCCAATTTGGTTAGAATCAAAATTTGGCTCATAAGAGTATTTTAGGTCACTTTGGGTCAAGTGAGCTTAAGTGGGTCAAATGGCTTGGTCAAAGCTTGATTTGAAGTTGATTGATCTTGTGTATGGACTTATGATTAAAATATAAATCCATTTACAAGTGGTTCGAAGTCAAATGGGTTTTGATCCATTTGATAATTTCATATTCAAAGGAAGAATATGAAAGGGGTTTGGCTTTGATTTTGGAACTAGGTTTTCATTGTTTGATTGAAGTTTGGATTTATATATGAGCTCATGATTGTAGGGTTGATTGAACCATGAGAGAAAATCAAGGGTTTGACTTGATTTGGAAGTGATTTGGCTGAGTTCAAGATTTTGACTTGAAAAACTTAGATTGGATTTTGAGTTGATTTGAGTTTGATTTTTGGAATAGGTTTTGATTGTTTGAATTTATATTTCATTTATATATGTGAATATAAATGAGAATATAAATGGATCATGTGAAAATTTCAATGATTTGAAGTGGTTTAATCATGATTTGGGCTAAGTCCATTAAGAAGGATTTAAGGGACTTAAGAAAATTTTGGAGTTTAGAGTTTGAATTTTGAATTTGGATTGATTGATATATATTTATATTTCATTTATATATGTGAATATAAATGAGAATATAAATGAATTATGAGAAAATCCTATGACTTTGAATTGGTTTGATCAAGATTTAGGCTAAGTCCATTAATAGAAAATTAATGACTTAAGGAGATTTTAAATTGGGAATTTAATTCTTAGCTTTGATTTGATTGATTTATATTTATATTTTATTTATATATGTGAATATAAATGAGAGTATAAAAGAGTTTTGAGAAAATCCTATGGGTTTGAATTGATTTGTGAAGTTTTAGGCTAAGTCCATTAATGGAGAATTAATGACTTAAGAAATTTTAAACTGAGAATTTAATTCTTGGATTTGATTTGATTGATTTATATGTATATGTTATTTATATATGTGAATATAAATGGGAATATAAATGAGTTTTGAGAGAATCCCAAGGATTTGAAAAGGTTTGATCAAGATTTTGGATAAGTCCTTTAATGGAGAATTAAAGGACTTAAGAAAAATTGCATGAATTAATTTGGAATTTTGAGTTTGATTGGATTGATTTGAATTTATATTTTATTTATATATGTGATTATAAATGAGAATATAAATGGGTTTTGAGAAAAGATTAAAAGTTTGAATAGGTTTTGATCATGATTTTTGTTAAGTCCTTAAGGGAAGGATTAAGGACTTAGGCAAAATTTGGACTTAGGAATTTTTTATGTATTTTGATCATGGGTTTCAATCATAGATTTCAATCATGGATTTCAATCATGGAATTGATTTGAGTTTGGAGAAAATCAAAAAGATTTGATTTGGAGTTTGACTTGAAAGAAAGAAAGTGAGGAATGGTTTACGCTAAGAGTAGGTAATTTTCCTAATACCCCTAAAGCATGACCTATTCCTATGGCTAACCCTTCTAAGTCTTTAGGGCTAGGTTTAATATCTACCTAATCACTAGATGTGTCTTATGACTAATGAACTCTTAAAGTCTAACAGGAGTACTATGCTTAAGATGGAGGGGTTGAGAGCTCATTCTAAAAATGAGGTCAACACACATGCAAGCTTATAAGTATTCATAAGTAGCATCACTTCATTTATAATCTTTAGTTTATAGGCCTTGAAAATAATTTTTTTGGTTTAATAATGATAATAGCCACTCATATTCTTATCTTTAATCAAAGCATGCAATTTGACATAAAGGAAACATTTTCTTTATTTAATTTTTCAAAAGATATAAATGCATGATTTCACATGGCATACAATATTTAGCATGCTTGGAAAGAAATAAAGTGATGTAAGCATATGACTTCATTCACCCTAATTAATTCCTAAGGATAATCCTATAAGATAAGATTATTCAAAGTGAATCAAAATTATTTAAAGAGATTTTTATTTTTGAATTTGGTTTGATTTAGGAAATGTGAAAAGAGTTTGCTATCCCTAACCCACTTCCCACATGTGTGAATTGGTTTAGTTTAATTTTATGACAATTAGATTGATTTTATATATTGGTTAGGTTAAGGTGTAAATTAAATCCATTAATTACCCATTACCTATACCACTTTAACATAATTATTCAAGTAATTATGAGCCAACATATGATATGCAATCACATGGAATTTAAATTCTCAATGCACCTAGAAAATAAAGGGGTCTAATGTAATTGGCTCACAATTATTGATTCATTAAGCTAAAGGGTTTTCAATAAGTACTTTCATAACCTTCCCACACATGTAAATTGAATATGATTTTCTCAAACTTGCCTTAGGCTCTTGAACACCTGAGGATCTATCCAATAAGAGATTAATTAACTCCAGATTGATATTTGAAAGTTTTATTAGACTAATTAAGTAGATTATTAGTAGATTAATTCTTAAGTATATTTGGATTAAGGAAGAAGGGGGTTTAGGGAATAACTTGGGAAAATATCCCAAACCTATTCCATAAACCTCCTCCTTACTTAAATAATGTTTAATTATGTCAATTAAAGGATTAAATCACTGTTCACATGCATAATTATTCTTAATTATATTAAACGGGTGATTAAGGGATCATTAATTAATTTACATAATTAATAGAGTCACTATAGCACCCAAGAGGGGGCGTTGGGGGGTAAATTGGGAGATATTAAAAATTTTAAAACTTAAATCTTAAATTTTAAGTTTTTTTGATTTTATAATGACAAGATACAATTCTTAATGTAGCAAAAATAAAAGTACAGTAAAGTAAAGAGAGACAATAGACACAATTTTTATGTGGTTCAAACCAAATTGGCCTCGTCCGCCTAGCCACCCCGGCTTGAATCCACTAAATACAAAAAAAGCTTACAAATAGTACTCTCCTATAACGGGGCGAGTACAACCCCTACAACAATATGTACTCTCCTATAAAGGGGCGAGTACAACCCCAATATAAATTTTACAGCACAAAAAGAAAAATATAAAATAATAAATTTTGATAAAATAAATTTCTCACAAATATACCAAGCTATCCAATTTAAAAATATGATCTCACAACTTACAAATGATCACTTCAAAAATTTTGGAAAGATAAAATGCTCACTTAATAATGATAAGAAATAATAAAATAAATTTCTTAAAGTGATCTTACTAAGATGTTTATGTTATTACAATTTATAGACTAATATAAAAATTATTTCAAAATAAATTCATAATATTCTTTTGCACAATAAAATAAATTTCAGCAAGGAATAATTTGTTTTATTTTAACCAAAAATATTCTTTCAATTAAAGCTAATGATCACAAAATACTTAAATAAAATGAGTATATGATAGATCTTAGCACTTTTAACTTTTAATTAGAGATCTAGCAAATATGAAAATAATTTTAGCATAATAATTTTTATATACTTCTAAAATAGATCTAAGAATAAATGATCTTTCAAAATGAGATTAATGAAGAAATATTTCAAGAAACCAAAAGAAATTTATAGGAAGTTAAAAATTTCAACAAGTTGAAATAGATCCTACAAACTATCACAAGAGTTTTTCACAAAATGATGATGGAGAAACTTTGATATGAAAAAGAATGTCCAAAGAATAATCCACCAAAAAATATAAATTGGAAATAATAAATAGATTGTGAAAATATCATGAACAACTAAAATGGATTAAGATCAAGAAAACAAACTCAAGTAATTTGAGAAAGATTGCTTAGTTGAAGATGTTGAAGCTTCCAAACCATGGATTTGATCTTGCAATATTTGGAGAACACTTGGAAGGAAAATCTAACAAATTTTTTCTTAGATTTGCTGGAGGGATTTTAAATTTTGAATGAGGAATGCTTTCATGAAGAGAATAAGAGCTATTTATAAGCAAGAAGGTCATTTTAAATTATTTCAAAAAATATATATTATTCTAATCTCATGCTATCATGTGATAATTTAATATTCAATAAAAATATAGTTTATATTAAATAAATATTAAATTAAAGTAGCCAAAATTTGGCTATTCACATGGTCAAGTAAAAAATAATCAAATATGGCTCTTAATATATTCAAAGCATGTAGCATGCATTCATTATTAAAATCAGCTAATGTTTGAAAAATCATAATAAATTCAATTTTAATTAAACGGGGTCATGTGACCGATCAAATTAAAAGAAAAAAAAATCCAAGGAATCCATTGGAGATGAAATCAGATATAAATTTCTTGATTATAAAATGACTTTGGCTAAAATATAAAATTTCATCTATTTTTATTAATTTTGACATGTGACATTTAAATATTATGATATAATTTATATATAATCATACATATGTTAGTTATCATATAAACATCAAATTAAATTAAAATATTTAATTATATTAAAAAATAGTTACACTTAATAGTCATTATCATTTATTATTTTAATAATTCAAATGCTATGTATGAAATATATAATTGAATGTTAATTAGATAGAGATTTATATAAATTAACCTCATTAAACTAATATGTTAAGTTGTGAGAAAATTGATTCATGCCAATGAATAAATGCATATAACCTAAAATATTATATTTTGAGCTTCACATTATCCAATTTGATCTATCTTTCATTCCTCTCCTCTTGCAATTTCCTCTTCCAATTGGGTGATATTAAAAATTTTAAAACTTAAATCTTAAATTTTAAGTTTTAGTAGAAAATTAATTTTTGATTTTATAATGATAAGATACAATTCTTAATCGCAAAAAAAAATGAGAAAGTAAAGAGAGAATAGACACATTTTTTTACGTGGCCAAAACCAAAAGCGGTCTACGTCCTAGCCACCCTGGGAATCCACTAAATGCAAAAATAGCTTACAAATAGTACTCTCTTATAACGGGGTGAGTACAACCCCTACAACAATACATACTCTCTATAAAGGCAACAACAATATAAATTTTACAGCACAAAAAAAAAATATAAAATAATAAATTTTGATTAAATAAATTTCTCACAAATATACCAAGCTATCCAATTCAAAAATATGATCTCACAACTTACAAATGATCACTTAAAAAATTTTGGAAAGATAAAATTCTCACTTAATATTGATAAGAAATAATAAAATAAATATCTTAAAGTGATCTTACTAAGATGTTTATGTTATTACAATTTATAGACTAATATAAAAATTATTTCAAAATAAATTCACAATATTCTTTTGCACAATAAAATAAATTTCAGCAAGGAATAATTTGTTTTATTTTAACCAAAAATATTCTTTCAATTAAAGCTAATGATTACAAAATACCTAAATAAAATGAGTATATGATAGATCTAAGTAGGCTAATAAGCTTTTAATTAAAAGAGAGATCTAAATATGAAAATAATTTTAGCATAATAATTTTATATACTTCTAAAATAGATCTAAGAATAAATGATCTTTCAAAATGAGATTAATGAAGAATTATTTCAAGAAACTAAAAGAAATTTGTAGGAAGTTAAAAATTTCAACAAGTTGAAATAGATCCTACAAACTATCACAAGAGTTTTTCACAAAACGATGATGGAGAAACTTTGATGTGAAAAATAATGTCCAAAGACTAATCCACCAAAAATATAAATTGGAATGAATAAATAGATGGTGAAATTAGCATGAACAACTAAAATGGATTAAGATCAAGAAAACAAACTCAAGTAATTTGAGAAAGATTGTTTAGTTGAAGATGTTGAAGCTTCCAAACCAAGGATTTCATCTTGCAATATTTGGAGAACACTTGGAAGGAAAATCTAAGAAATTTTCTCTTAGATTTGCTAGAGGGATTTTGAATTTTGAATGAGGAATGCTTTCATGAAGAGAATGAGAGCTATTTATAAGCAAGAAGGTCATTTTGAATTATTTTAAAAAAAATATTATTCTAACCTCATGCTATCATGTGATAATTTAATATTCAATAAAATATAGTTTATATTAAATAAATATTAAATTAAAGTAGCCAAAATTTGGCTATTCACATGGGCAAGTAAAAAATAATCAAATATGACTCTTAATATATTCAAAGCATGTAGCATGCATTCATTATTAAAATCAGCTAATGTTTAAAAATGATAATAAATTCAATTTTAATCAAAAGTGGGTAATGTGACCGATCAAATTAAAGGAAAAAAATCCAAGGAATCCATTGGAGATGAAATCAGATATAAATTCCTTGATTATAAAATGACTTTGGCTAAAATATAAAATTTCATCTATTTTTGTTAATTTTGACATGTGACATTTAAATATTATGATATAATTTATATATAATCATACATATGTTAGTTATCATATAAACATCAAATTAAATTAAAATATTTAATTATATTAAAAAATAATTGCACTTAATAGTCATTATCATTTATTATTTTAACAATTCAAATGCTATGTATGAAATATATAATTGAATATTAATTAGATAGAGATTTATATAAATTAACCTGATTAAAATAATATGTTAAGTTGTGAGAAAATTGATTCATGCCAATGAATAAATGCATATAACCTAAAATATTATATTTTGAGCTTCACATTATCCAATTTTATCTATCTTTCATTCTTCTCCTCTTACAATTTTCTCAAACATATTATGAGATGTATTGGATATGTAATTAGCAATTGATATATCTGAAATAAATAAAAAATTCATTAGAACATCAAAGCATTCGTTTGTTATCATCAAAATTGATCGGATTGAACATGAGGCTCATTAAACCAACAAACTCATTAATGATTTTCAAGAAAATTAAGGGAGGAAGAAATCCTCCCCTTAAACATGTTAGAGAAATTTATAATTGATTAATGAAGTAATTAGGAGTAATTAAGATAATTAAATTTTTAATTAAACCTTAATTAAGGAAAATTCACTGTTCAAAATCAGTTGAAAATAAATTTATTGGATTCCCCTCTGAAATACCTTTAAAATGAGCCCTTATTTATATTTTTTTGGAGTTTTCTACATTTCATTATGATTTTATAAATTTTTAGTGATTAATGGACAATTAAATAGCCTAATTAAATAAATAATCTCGTCAGTGCCACATGGACTACTAATGCGATGCTTTCCACATGTTATGACAAAATTAGTTATTTAAGTTGTCACATCACGCGATGTGTCAATAGGCGTTGCAACACGCTTTCCCTTGGGTTGTCCGATCAAGGATGGGATGGCCAGGATTAATCCCATGGCTATAAAGGGTTTAAATTAGTGGATCTAATCAATTTAATCAGGGCCATCCATCTAAAACATGTGGGATGGATGGCCCATGATTCATCCCTGCCTAAGCTACGGGAGACAGAGGATGTCCGTCCTCCATGGATTTATTCGAGCTCACCTAAGCTCAAATTAGGCTAGGATTCACCCCACACCATCAAGAGGTATAGGGTAGAACATCCAACAGCTAGATTTGAATGGGGTTATAATTCCCTTCACAAAGGACCAAGCATTTTTCAACTTAAGGTCAGTTTTGAGTCATACCTCACCAAAGGCTATCATCGGTGCTTTCGATGGAGGAGGTAGCTTCATCTAGTGGAGTCAAAGCTCTATTAAAAGTTTCAAGTTTCAATTTGAAGTGAGTTGCTCAATTGACCAAGGCTCCCTCCAATGGCTTGCGGCTTTGATCGAAGTTCCCCTTCTCATGGCTTGGAAGCTTGGGAAACACTTTGGGTGAGCTCGATTACCTCCCTTGATGGTGTTTACAAAGTGAATTTGGGTTTGGTGGAGAATTGAGCATGTTGGAATTCAATGTCTGTGTTTTGAGTTAGAATGTGGGGGAGTATATCTCCCCCTTCTTAGATCAGATGGCTGAGAGCCATCTTGCCATTTTCTTTACATTTCTTGGATTGAATGGGTTGTTTAGGCTGTTAGGGATTCCACGTGCATCATTTTTGGCAGAGGAGTGGAGGAGTGGAAGTGCACATGTGTTAAATGAGTGTATGGGGTTATCCAAGTGGAAAATTTTATTATAGGGCTCGGTTTGGAATTGGGTTGGGTTTTGGCCGACCCAAACCCAATGGGTCATGTGCACCACCCTCCTTGGTGTCCAAATGGTTGACTAGGAGGATGCCAAGTGGGCTTGAGAAAGAATTGGCCTAATTCCATGTGGATTTGTCCATAGGTTGCCCTTTGACCTAAGGTTAAAATGGTCATTTGGCTTTAATTTTTATTTAGGAAGATTTGAAATGATTGAAAAGTGGGTTGGGCCAAATTTCAAGTGATTTGGAGTTCATTTAGTTTGAATTGGTTCAATTTGATCTACTTAGGTCAAAATGAGTCACCTTGGGTTAGGTTGACCAATTGGTCAAATTGGGTCAAACCATGGGTTAGGTTAAATTCAAATGATCATTTAGAGCTTATGTGTGTCATTGGTTTGGTTCAATTTTATTTATATTTGGTTTTGGTTCATTTGAGTTCATTTAGGTCAAATAGGTCAAGTTGACCAATTTGACCTATTTGACCCAATAGGTTATGTCATGGGTTGGTTTAGGCTTGGTTAATCAATTGAAATGTATTACAATCTTTGGTTTCAATCAAAATTAGTTTGGTTTGATTTCAAGTTGATTTGACCTTTTAGGTCAAGTTTGGTTCATGGTCAATTGGGCTGGGTTGGGTTAGTTGTCCAATTGATTTTAGTCAAGTTCAACAATCACTTTAGAATGAATTTGGCCTATTGGTTGCAATCAATTTGGCTTATATTAAGATTTGACCCATTTTGACTTTTTAGGTCAAGTTGGGTCAAGTGGCCAATTAGGCTAGGTTTGGTTCAATTGATGGTTTGGTAATGTTCAATCATTGATTATGGATTGGTTTAAATCAGTGGTTTCAATCCATTTGGTCTATTGCATATTTTTGGCTAGTTTGGGTTTCATTTGGGTTAAGTGTTGACTTGGTCAACAGCTAACTTTGACTTGGTTTGATGTAGTTTGAGTGATTGATCATCCTAGATGATTGTTGCTCACAATGTGAGGCTTAGATGGGCTTAGTTCAATCCAATTTGCGTTGGATTAAAATTTGGCTCAAAAAGGTATTTTAGGTCACTTTGGGTTAAGTGAGCCTAAAAGGGACAATTGACTTGACCAAGGCTTGATTCAAGTTTGGTTGAACTCACATATGGACTTATGGTGGAAATATAAATTTGATTGCAAGTGGTTTGGAGTCAAATGGGTTTTGGTTCATTTCATAATTTCAAGTCAAAAGGGTGAGCATGAGTTTGACTTGGGTTGGTTTGATTTTGGTTTGGTGATTGTAGTTTATATTTATATTTGGATTCATGATTGAAGGATTGATTGTTTGAAGAGAAAATCCAGGGTTTGGATTGATTTGAGTTTGATTTGGCTAAGTTCAAGAATTTGACTTGAAAGGGTATAAGTTGAATTTTGGTTTGATTTGGATTTGAGTTTTCAATTGATTTTGGTCATTTGAATTTATATTTCATTTATATTTGTGAATATAAATGAGAATATAAATGGGTTATGAGAAAATCTTTTGAGTTTGGAATGATTTGGATTTGTTTGAAGTAGTTCAAGATTTTGACTTGAAAGAGTCTTTGTTGGATTATTGGCTGGATTTTGGGTTTAGTTTTGAATTTGTTTTGGTTATTTAAATTTATATTTCATTTATATTTGTGAATATAAATGAGAATATAGATGGGTTATGATAAAATATTTTGAGTTTGGAGTGATTTGGATTTGGATTTTGGGCTAAGTCCATAAGATCAAATCAAAGGGCTTAGGAAAGATTTTGGGATTTGAGTTCAATCATAGGTTTCAATCATTTGTTTTGGAATTGATTGATGATTTGAATTTTAGATTTGATTTATGATTTGAGAAAATCAATTGAGTTGTAATTGATTTGAATTTGGAATTAGTTTGAATTTGGAATTGATTTGAATTTGAAAGTGATTTGAATTTGGAATTGATTTAAATTTGAAATTGATTTGAATTTGGAATTGATTTGAATTTGAAATTGATTTGAAAGAAGGAAGCAAGTATTTGGTTCAAGCTATAGGGTAGGCAAGTTTTCCTAATACCCATAAAGCATAACCCATTCCTATGGATAACTTCTCTAAGTCTTTAGGTTAGGTTAAGTGTTCACCTAATCACTAGAAGTGTCTTGAGACTAACGAACTCTTAGTGTTTAGAGGAGTCCTATGTCTAAGATGGATAAGTTGAGAGCTCACTCCAAAAGTGAGGTCAACAAAGGTTCATGTACTCAATTCCCAGTAGATTCTTTCTGGTCTCTTATGCCCTTGGCATAAAAAGAGCTGCATTACACTAAGATTTTGATTCTATCTACCTCTCGAGTCTAGGTATAGATCATTTCCATTAGTATTTGCAATCTTTTGGATGTTGTGGATCATTTCGGTCAACGCTAATATGTGCGGTGTGTCTTGTCAGTTACACCACACCTATTGGAGCTTTTTTTGTTGACCTCACTTTTGGAGTGAGCTCTCTCCTCTTGTTTAGGACTCTTACTAAGAGCTCCTTAGTCATAAGACACCTCAAGTGATTAGGTGAACACTTAATCTAAGACTGGAGACTTAAAAGAGTTATTCATAGGGTTAGGCCATGCCTTAGGACTTAAGGAAATCACCTACCCTATAGCCTAAACCCAATCTATATACACCTTCTTAAATCAAACCCAGATTCAAATCTCAAACCAAATCTAAAATTCAAATTCAAATTCCAAATCTATTTCAAGTTTGACTCCAAGTGATTGAACCCAAAATCAAATTCAAATCCTAAGACCCTTCCTAAGCCATATAAACCGCCTTCATAAGCTTAGTCAAAACACCATTTAAATAAAATCAAATTCAATTGATTTCTTTATAAATCAATTATTCCTTCATTATATTCATAAATATAAATGAATTATATATCCAAATGATCAAAACTAAATCAAACTAAATCAAACTAAATCAAATCAAACCAAAACCCCTTTTAAGCTAGATGGACCCACCTTAATGTGCTTAACCAAATTATCCTTTGAACAATTACAAACTCAATCAATTTTTTTTTATAAAAAATTATTTCCTTCATTTATATTCACAAATATAAATGAAACCAAAATTTAAATGACCAAAATTATATCCAAAATCAAATCCAAACTCAATCTAAGCCATTTGTGTAAATTCTTTGGACTTAGCTAAATTCCATCCAAATCAAGTCAAAACTACTGGATTTTCTCTTGAATCAATCATTCCTTCAATCATCTATCCAAATATAAATGAAACCTACAATCATAAAATCAAATTCAAGTCAACTCAAGTCAATCCTAACTTAGCCCTTTGAACTTGAAACTTTCATTTGAGACAAAACCTATTGGACTCCAAATCGATTATAGTTGGATTTATATTTGAATCCTAGGCTCACATATAAGTCCCACTAAACCTAAATCAAGCCAAAATCAAACTAATTGACCAACTTAAGCCCACTTAACCCTGACCTTAAGAACCCAATTGAGCCAACTTCCAATCAAACCCAAATTGGATTGAACCAAGCTCACCAAAACCTTCCACCATGATTGTTGATCCCCTAGGATGTTCAATTGCAATCAATCAGGTCAAACCAAGTCAATTTGGTCCTTTGACCAAGTCAAGCCTAACTTATCCCTTTTGACTTGAAACTTTCAATTGAGCCAAAATCTATTGGACTCCAAATTAATTGTAGTTGGATTTATATTTCAATCCTATGCTCACATATAAGTCCCACTAAACCTAAATCAAGCCAAAACCAAACCAATTGATCAACTTAGGTCCACTTGACCCTGACCTAAAGGACCCATTTGAGCCAACTTTCAATCCAACCTAAATTGGATTGAAACAAGCTTAGCAAAACCTTCCACAATGATTGTTGATTACCCTAGGATGATCAATTGCAATCAATTGGATTAAACCAAGTTAATTTGGTCCTTTGACCAAGTCAACCTTTAGCCCAAATGAAACTTAAACTAGCAAAACCTATCATATACCAAATTGATTGAAACCATTGATCTAAACACACTCATAATCAATGATTGAACATGACCAAACTCTCAATTGAAAAACCAAATCAATTGACCATTTAACCCAAGTTGACCTAAAACCAAAATGGGTCAAATCTAATCTAACCCAAATTGATTGCATGAACCAAGTTCATTCCAAATTGATTATTGAACTTTGTCAATAATTGAGCCTAATTTGACCAATTGGTCAACTTGACCCAACCTAGCCAAAATGACCTAAAGGGTCAAATTAGCAAGAATTCAAATTAAATCCAAATTGATTCAAACCAAAGGCAATGTTTATCTTCAATTAGCCAATTGAACATGAATCAACTTATAACCCAAGCCAATTTGGCCAAATTTGGTCAAATTGGTCAACTTCACCCATTTGACCCATTTGATTCCAAATGAGCCAAAATGAATCCTAAGCCAAATTAAATCAAATTGATCATACCAAAACACTTTAAATGTTCATTTGAACCTAACCTAAGCCTTGGTTTGACCAAATTTGATCAATTGGTAAACCTAACCTGATATGACCCAATGTGACCCATATGACCCAAATTGAGCCAAATCCCTTGAAACCAAGCCATGACCCATTGGAGACTAATCAAACCTAACCCAAGCTCATTTAAGATCAGCCCAAAATCAACCCAACCCAATTAAATCCATCATGAATCCTCCCTCACATAGGATTCCACCCAACCTCATTTAATTCTCCCCATCACATGCATTTAACTTCTCTCCAACACTTGCATTCAATGGAGCTAATCCTATGGCAGCAAAGGAAGATTTTGGGAGCTAAATCCAAAGTCTCTAATTAGCCATCACCACCCAACCACCTTCCCATCACCCCTTAATGGGAAATCTCGACCACTATTAAAAGAGAGAGGATAGAGATATTGTAGCCAAAGTATCTAATTTTGGCATTAGAGTGTCTCTCAGGGCTCCCAAAGTAACCAGTAACCACTTTCCCACTTCTCTTGAGCTAAAAACACTAAAATTGGGTGGATTCTAGCAAGGAAGTGGTGATAATTAAAGAATGTGTTGAAGTGAAGGAGAAAGTATAGGCTCATTCCAAGGCTTCTTCCTTCACTCAAGAGCGTGCTCGGATCATCACTGCCACAAAAAACCATCTTGGGTGAGATAATTTCATCAAACTTTAGTCGGCCTTAAGGAACTTTGTTTGTGGTAATCTATGCATGATTTTAGGAAATTTCTTTATTACTCTCACATTTTTCATTTTATATCAACCCCATGGGAATCAAAAGTTTTCTAGTGAAGATCGCATAAAATCGAGTCCAATCAAATGAAATTTGGTTCAAAATCACAAAAATAGCCAAAAATTATTATTCCGTATGCTAGATTTTGCGCTAGCCATCCAATCCAACCGTTCTTTGATCGGAAGACTCAGATCACGTGATCGCACACTTTAGATCTGTGACTCTACGGTTTAGATTCATGGATCTCGATTGAGTTCACGTGGATCAATCTAACCGTCTGATTCACGATCGGACGGTCGGATCTGATTCACGCATCATTATGCCTTTCCCGCTCGTTTAGCTGAGATGGCACCATGCGGGCCAATCACATGGTGCCACGTGGCTTGCATAACAGCGACCCCCAATCACGTGGTGCCATGTGGCACCACGTTGCCCCGTCAGCGCCACGCGCGGCTCTGACAAGGTTAAGTTGAAAAATTGCCTATTTTTATTTTAAAAATTATTTAAGTTGCCTAGAACTTTGAAAATTCATAAAAAAAATACATAGTGATAAAATACAAATAAGGGCTCGTTGGATCTGACTTTCTGAGAGAAATCCAATGAACTAAAAATTTCCAAATTCCATGGAATGGTTTGAGCTTAATTTAGGTTTTAGTGAAAATCAAATTTCATTAATTAGTCTAGATATACATATCAGATTGAGTTGAAATTTTTAGCAATTGAAACTAAAGTTGAAGCACACCTATCAGAAAAATCTCAAGTAAGAAAGAGTTCTGGATTGGGAGAAAGTGAAATTTGAAGTTTAGATTGTCCATTTTAATAAATAAACCAAATAAAAATCCACAAAATTACAAAAAAAATCTTCAAAATAACTCTAATCGCTTCGGTTGACATCTAGGACTCTTAAGAAAATAATGTGATTTTCTGAATCCCAATGAACCCCAAATAAACACTTAAGATTAAAAGTTTAATCAATTAAGAGTTTAATTAAAACATAATCTAAAAATAATTTAAATATCAAACCAAAATAAAAAATGATGTAATACCCAAATGATTGTACGTATTGCTAATAGGAAAAAATATCAACGTATCCCAGGAAATAATTAAATTTAAGCATATTTGAACCAATTGAGTTAATAAATTCAATTAAATGATTAGATTTTTAAATTAAACTCATAATTAAATAAATCAATGAAACTTTAATATAAAATCAAAATAATCTTGTTAAACCAAGACCAAGTATTGAATCTTAACTATATGAAACTACTTAACAAATTAAAACAAATTGAACATTAATTAATCATTATATTAACTAAAAATCAAATTGATTAATAAACTAATTCAACATATTCATTTAATATTAATCAAATTAAACCAAATAAAATTAAAGTTAATTTAATTAACATATGATTAAATCACATCCATTTGGAATAAGATAATTAATTAGCCATTAATACATAAACTTAATAATTAAATCAAATATAAATTCATAATTAAAGCGTTAAATGAAATTTAATGAACATAATGAATAAAATCAAACTTAACTATAATTATGAATAATTAAGTTTAACTGAAATAAAAATAAACAATTAACTCACTTGATTAAATAAAATTTAAGTGAAACACTTAATTAAACTTATTAAATCAAACCATTCACATGTGGGCGACTAAGTCATTAATTTATAATTAAACAAATCTTTAATAATCTAATAATTCAAAATTTTAATTTTTTAATAAACCAAATTAATCAAACATCTAATTAATGCAAAGTTAAAGAATTAATCCATTATCTTAATGAATCAAATTAATTTAAATAAATTACATTAAAACTAACTCTTAAATTAAGCTTAAGTCAAACCCCTAATTAAATTTAAATAATTAATTACACCCATAAAGTAAGCTAATTAAGTTAATCAAATTAATCATATTAAACTTAAGCTTAATAAAACATAAAATTGAGCATAATTAAAATGCAATTAAATGCCAATCAAATCCTAAATTTAATCTAAATCATTAGGTCATTAATTATATCATTAACCTAAACAAATATGAAACCAAATGAAAAATTAAACAAATCTTTATTTAATTTAATAATTAACCTAAACACACTTCTAAATTAAACTAATTATGTAATCATATTGAACTTAAGCAAACCTATAGATTAAAAAATGTAATCAAATCAAATTAAATCAAATAAATAAAGACTCTCATCAATTTAATACATGATCAAATTAAATCTAATTCAACCTAATTAAATAAGATTAATTAATTAATTATTAAAATGTGTAAAATCAAAATATAAAATAAAATCTAATAAACATGATAAATGAATGAAATTAAAATGAAATTCTAATCATAAATAATCAAACTCAATTAAAATCAAAGCAAACTTTTAATTCATTTTATCCAATCGAACTAAAAATAAATAAATCATAATCAAATCAAATAAACATAAAACTAAATATAAACTCTAAAGTTATTAAATAATATCCAATTACTCTTAATTTCAAATAATATCAAAATAAGGCAAAGAAAAATAAAACTCAAATAAAACATACCTATTGAATTACGATAATAGATTAGTCATCAAACTGAAGAGATAATCTATACATCATCTAAACGACTAAATTCAATAAGTTAAACCCTTAATTTAAATTCAAATAAAAGAATACATTAGACTTCAAATAGACCATAAGTAAATTAAAATACATTCACCAATCTAAATCAAACTTAATTGGAATAATGAAATCAATGATTTTAAACAACATCGAAATGATATTAATCATATGAATTTAAGGAATTAAATTAAAACCTAAGGGAAAGAAACTAAAGATTGAATTAGAGTTTATTAAATTATCAAAATATTAATTAAATCAAAACATCTAATGTAAAATTAATCAATTAAAAACACATGGGTTTAAACAAACTTAAAACTTCATTAGATAATAAGGTATTGAATTATCAAAATTTAATTAAATCAACACATTTAATCCAAAATTAATCAATCAAATACATGACGATTAAACAAACTCAAATTCTAAAATCTTAATCAAATCAAATAAATCAAATAAAATAAATTACACAAATTGAAATGGGCTAATTAAGATACTTAAGGACCTTAGTTAGACTCTTTAGGAGTTAGGATGTAAAATTGGGTGAGTTCCATCTACAAATAGAATTCATTCTACTCTTCATTCTTGAAAATTGAAACATCACTTTAACCAAATAAAAGTGAAATAAAAATGAAAAATAAATCATTAAACCATTGAAATTGAAATCACCCAAAGTGTAATTGAAATCACCCTAAGCATAACACACGTTAGGATAGGTGGGCTTAGTTACCTAAGTGTGGGGTGCTAAGTCCAAATTATTCATATAACTGCTTAGGTTGTATGGTGTGTTTAGCTAACATTTATTTTACAGGTGTACGTAGATTTACCTTCCTTCTTTTAATGTAATTTTCATTAGGAATTAGGATTGGTGATATGGGGGATTAGGATGAGCGGAGGCTAGAAGGCTTTGTCTTGGAAGGCCCTATGATGCCTTTGAAGCAAGCATATCCAAAGCAAGCTAAAATGAAGAAATGGAGGAGATATGAAGAATGAAAACCCTCATAAAATTTGTTCATTTATGTAATTGTAATTATTCTTTTGTAATTTGAGATGTATACAGGTAGAGCTCATCTACCCATTTTTCTTTTCAGGTTGTACGGTGGTACCCGACCACACTGGGCTTTTATTCTTTTGTGATAGCTTTATAAAATTATTTGATATTTTGTTTAGCTTATGCATGAGAAAAAGCATGTTTTTTCATAGTTTATTTATGATTGGTGATTGTTGTATGACATGGATGCGATTAGGCTCCTAGGATAAAAAAAAAATTTTTCTACCCAAACTAACAACTCTTAACAAAACCTCTAAAATAACTCATAAACTCATATAAAAGCCTAGGCATTAAATCAAGGTAATAAAATATTTAGCAACCCCTTAGCTGGATGTTATATGTTTAATATCATGCATAATCATCTTATTTCACTCTTGTTAAGAGAAGACTTCTATCTTTGCCAGATAGAATGGGCTTAACCTTTGAGAGCCTATGATGGAAGAACATCTCTTTCCCTTCTGATTTGGCCCATAATAAACTTCTTATGCATTTAGGTATATAAAACCCTATAGCCTGTGCCAAAATAAAGAGTCTCAAATTAAATAGAATTTGATAAGAATTTACATTAAATTAAGTCATTACTCATACCCCTCATGCTCTAGTCTCTTAGGGAGTATGTTTAAGAACTTAGTTTCTTTTCTAAATAATAATAACCTAGCCATCTTGCAAAAGCATATGACTCATCTACATGATTTAAAGTGTAGGAGGAGTTAGCTGGCTGCCACTCCAGGCAGTAATAAGTACAACAGTCGGATGGGTTACTCTCTCATGTAGAGGTAAACTATATACCCACTTTTATCTTATGATTTAGGTCATGCTTTGGCTCTCGCTAAAGCTCCATAGATTTAGGATTTGAGGTTATTATTTCCCTTTAGAACTACAAGCATAAATCTTTACTTCTTAGGCATTTCCACAATCTTGTGTTGATGGATTATAAGCCCTAACAATCTTATAAAATTTCAACTCAAACAAATAAATCTCTTCAATTTTAAATATATAAAGCCCAATTATAGGGTAGATTGGAATGCTCACTAGGATTCCTAGTATCATGAGCATTTCCTACTTTCTCCCATTGGATTCCAAAAATAAGTCTTCTCCTTGATCCATCCCATTTGATTGTCTAAAATAGCCAATCTTTTTATAGTCTTAGACTTGGAATCTTTGGAGACTTTAATTCCTACTTTAATCGAGAGTATTCTAAGAATTTCATTCATTAGGATGTAATTTATTATGTGGGATTGCCTCCCTCCATTGGGAACTTAATGAATCTGACTTAAAATAAACCCTACTTTTCTTTTCCATATAAAGTAGGGGAAAGATCTCTGGTACATTCGAAGACCCATCATGCCTTAAGAGTCCTTATGAGGTGATTAGGTCCATTATAGGGTAGTTATTTTTATCTTTAGAGATAGTATATCATTCCTTAATGTCATACCTGATCACTTCAATAAGTACCCCCTAAGATCTGCGTGGTATCTCACATCTCAAAAATAAACCACAGTGACCTACTACCTTGAATTGGGTCAAATCAAGTCAACCTGGTCCATTGACCAAGTTAACCTTGAGCCCAAATGAAATATAAAAAGCCAAAACCCACCATATGTCAAA
Organism: Cymbidium sinense; assembly: GCA_021442155.1. NCBI lineage: Eukaryota > Viridiplantae > Streptophyta > Magnoliopsida > Asparagales > Orchidaceae > Cymbidium > Cymbidium sinense. The sequence goes on along the minus strand of CM038225.1, from coordinate 51,375,797 downwards.
TTGATTGAAACCATTGAGTCAAACCCACTCATAATCAATGATTGAACATGACCAAACCATCAATTGAGCCAAACCAAGTCAAATTGACCATTTGACCTAAGTTGACCTAAATTAGCCTAAAAGCTAAAATGGGTCAAATCATGATTTGATCCAAATTGATTGCAATCAATGGCTCAAGTTCATTCCAAATCACTTATTGAACTTGGCTAAACAAATGATTGAGCCCAATTTGACCAATTGATCAACTTGACCCAACCTAGCCCAAATTGACCTTAATGGTCAAATTGGCCAAAATCTAAATTAATTACAAATTAAACCAAACCAAGGCCTACAACTATTTTAAATTAACCAATTGAACTTGACTAAACACCTAACCCAACCCAATTTGGTCAAATTGGTCAACTTGGCCCATTTGACCCTTTGAATCCAAATGAGTCAAATTCAAACCTAAATCAAATTAATCAAAACCAATTAAACCAAAACATCCCAAATCATCATTTGAGCCTAACACAAGTCTTAGTTTGACCCAATTTGACCAATTGGTCAACCCAACCCAACCTAACCCAAATGAGCCTATGTTGACCATATGAAGCCAAATAACCTAAAGCCACCTTATGGAACCTTGGTGGCTGACCTAACATGACCCAAACTGACCCTAGGTCAACCCCAAGCTAGCCCAAATCTAGTGGGACCCAATCCAAGGGAATTGACCAATGTGCAAAGCTTTTTGCATAGGAATCTTGCCATAAGTGGCAAAGCCACTTTACCTTTCCCATAACAGCCCTCCACTTGCCAAATGAGGCATTCTTAAGACATCCTAGCCCAACCTAAACACCTATCACTTTCCATGGACCAAAGGTAATCTCCTCCCTTTCTCCCTCTCATGGTCGAATCCAACATGGACACAAGGAAGGAGTAAACCCTAATCCTCCCTTTGGTGGCCTGACATAGCTTCGACCACTTATGGTGAGCCACATGGCACTGATGGTGACCCATTTGACAGATAGATGTGGCGATCAACCAAATTTTTGGAAGCGATCCCGTCCATTCATCAAATGTAATTGAGGGGTATACCCCATCAATTCAAGTGGAAAACAACGTGATTCACATTGTGAGAGCTCCCTAAGTGATTTCGAAACTCATCAGAGCACTCCCAAGTCCTCCCCGAGCTTGCTCAATTAGTTTTTTCTGATCCCCGAGCAAATACTCCTCCTCCACTTGATCGAATACTAATTCCTCACACCCACACCACCCTCATACTTTGTCGAAGCCAACCAAATCATCCCCGAGCCTCCTCGACCACTGGAGATCAGAGTTCGATCAAAGCCAAGGCTTTTACATGTGGCTTGGTCGACTGAGCATTCTACACCAAATCAAGCCCAAATTTTCTCAACAGGGCTTCGTCTCTACTAGAGGAAGCTACCTCCATCGATCCCACCACTGGACATTAGCTCCGATGAGGTAAGTTTGCAAAACTGAGCTCCCTAGTAAAAATAGGTTGCTCCTTTATAAAATGAATGTGAACTTGAGCGAATATTAGCAATTGGTTATGTGCGTCTCCTATCCCTGAAGGTGTGGGATGAATTTGGAGACAATCAATGCTCAGGTGAGCTCAGATAGAATGGGGAAAGACGGACAACATCCATCTTTCGCCACTCATGAATGGAACGGATCACGAACCATCTATTCTATGAGATCGAATGAACGATCATGATCTAATCACACATTAGATCCCTTGATTTGTCCTTTAATCTACGAATCGAATTATGGTCGTTCGAACTTAGATCAGACAGTCCATGGAGTCAACATGTTCATCGCAATCTGAGTTAGTGACGAATGTGATAACTTAAATTACCAATCCTATCACGTCACGTGGAAAGCACGCCGCGTTAGCTGCCATGTGGCCCAACGGGATTAAGACTCTAAAAGCTTAATTAATCTATTTTAAGGTTGAAACTTCTAAAAATCATAACTAATCCTAGAAAAATCCAAAAAATACAAACTAAGGTTCATATTAAAGGTATTTCACACTCAAATCTAAGAAAATTATTATTAATTAATTTTGAATAGTGATTTTGACTTAATTAAGGTTCAATTAATAATTTAATTAGCTTAATTACTCCTTAATTAATCACCTAATTAATCTCAAATTTTTGTGGATGTTTAGGGGTATGACCTCTGCCTCCCCTATTTTTATGGGATTTTATTGTTTGCTTAATTAGGAAAACTAATTGATTAAGCTTTAATTACCCTCTTAATTTAATTAGTGATAATTTGTGAATGAACAGTGACTTAATTAATTATTTAAGCCTAATTATCTCTGTTGAATAGTAAAGGAGCTTAAGGAATGTGATTGGGATATTTTTTCTAATTCATTTTGTAAGTTTTCTTTACTTTTTGTAATTAAATTAACTAATGATTATTGAGGTAATTAATTACTTAATTAATAATTAATCTTCAAGATAAAATCAGAGCTTAAGTGATCAAATATATGACTTAGGGGTTGAGATTAAGGCCTCTTTTTTGATCTCTTTCCTTAAATTAAGTTCATTTCATTAATTGAACATTCTTAATGTTTAACCAAATGGATTAATAAGCTTAATTAACTCAATCTAAAATCTAATTCACATCTAATCACCTTTAATCAATTTTGGGTAGCCCTTTAGATGTTTAATAGTCTAAAAGAATTTAATGAAATTATGGTTAGCTTACATGTGTAAGAAAACCATGAAAGTAATTAATTAAATCCCTTAAGCCTAGTTAACTATTAACCATGAGCCAACCCCTTCATTTCTTAGGAGCATTGCTAATTTACTTCTCATGTGGTTGCATATCATATTGGCTCATTATTAATTAGTTAATTAACTTAATGTGACATAGGTAAGGGTTAATTAATTAACTTATTTCATACCATAACCTAATTAAATCATAAAATCAACCTAAATATTCATCATTAAATCAAATTAGCTCACACATGGGGAATGGGATTAGGATTAGCAAACCTTTCCCACATTTCTTAAATCAAATCAAACATAAAAATGAAATGACATTAAAGAGCTTTGGTTTATTTTAAATAATCTTACTTAGTTGGATTGAATGAAATCACATACTTGTGTTCTTTTATTTTCTTTCAATCATGCTAAATGTTGTATGTCATATGATTCATGCATCCATCTCTTTTAAAGTTAATTAAGTAAAATGATTTATTTATGTCAAATTGCATGTGTTGATTTAAATTAAAAATATGTGTGGCTAGTATCACTATTAAATCTCAAATATATTTTCAAAAGTTTATTAATGAATGAATATACATATATATTGTAATTTTAGTTATATATACATAGGAAATGCAAGTGAATGTAAATTTAGTGTATGAAATAAAGTCTCTTCCTTACATTCATGTGTTGATTTGTATATGTAAGAATGTTAGCGGGTATATTAATCTGGACATCCCAGGGAAGCATGATTTTAAGTAGCCCTAAGGAGGTTCCTACCTCATTCCCTTTGTGCGAAACAATGGCAATATACCTACTTGATTTCATTCTTATGCATTTGGACATTAGAATTTAGCTAGAACTTAATTCATTTACACAAAATAAATCAATCAAATCAAAATACAAATTTTGCATGGCTTTCTATTCTTGTAGTTATTTATACATCCATATGTATCTAAGGATAGCAGGTATATTAGTCTAGACATTCCAAGGACACACAACTTTAAGTAACTCCAAGAAGGTTCCTATCTCGTTTCCTTGGTACAGAACAATGGCGACGTACTTGCTTAAAAATTTTATACATGTGAATGTGTACTTAGCTAATAAATGAAAACCCTTTTTTTCTATTATAAAGACATGCAGTCATAAATTATTTAATTGGTTGAGTTGATTGGTCATGTGATTTAAGATTCTTTCCTTATGCTTTTGCATAGGAATTTAGATAGAGCTTTAAATTAATATGACAAAATCATTCAACCAAATGAAATATTATTCTAAATACATTTACTCACATTCATCATTTAAGTGTGTTAAGATATAAATTGCATGTATAATTATGCTTAGGATTTAATCATATGCATCATATACATGATGGAAAGAAATGAACAAACATCTGTTATGTGAAAGTAATTCATTCCAACTAATCTTAAGATGCCTTTTCTTATTGAATGAGTTTATTTAAAGTGAACCTAAACTTAAAACTAATTAAAACATATGATAAGTCATTCACTAAAGGGAATTGATTAATTAATTTACTTTAGATGTGACTTAAGGTAGGGATAAAAGAGAGTGATCCTTTCTTTCTTTCTCTTCATAACACTAAGTTGTTGAGTGTAGGTCAAATGAAACAAAAGAAAATAATAAGTAAAATTTGCAAATTTATTAAACCATTTAAAGTGAAACCACCCTTTATAATTAAATGTCCTCCATACTTAAAGAATGATAACTCTAAACCTAGCTAGGACATACCACACAATCCTTAACACACACACATTTCATTAAGTCACCACTTCTAATTTTACATTGGGGAGGTGTATGATTTGATGTATGCTTGTTATGTGATGTACTGTTATAGACTGGATGTTAGGGTGTATGTGCAAAGATTGAATGTTATGCAATATTAGTCTAATCATGTTTTTTGTAGAAGAATATGCTTAAGGGGTGCTTAAAATAAATATAAATGCTCTCTTTTGCAAGTTGCTTAACCCCTTAGCATAATCTACATTAAGATAGGTTGACTTGGTTGTCCATGTGTGGGTTGCTAAGTTCAAATTATTCATATAACTGCTTGGGTTGTATGATGTGTTTAGCTAATACTTGTATTACAGGTGTAGTTAGATTTACTTTTCCATTATTTTAATAATTGTGCATTAGGAATTTGGTTAAGCATTATGGGGGTTAAGGATGAACATTGGCAAGAAGGTTTAATCCTGGGGTGCCAAGTGATGCCTATAAGCCTACCAAATCAAATGATGAAATGGAGGGAGCATGAAGAATTGAAGATCCCCCATAACATTTATTCATTTATAAATTGTAAATTATTCTTTATATATCAGGTTGTATAAGGGTAAAGCTCGACCACCCATATTTCTTTTTAGGTTGTACGGTGGTACCTGACCTCACCAGCCTTTCAATCTTTTGCACTAATTTTATAAAATTGATTAACGTTGTGTTTATGGTTGCGCATTGGAAGTAGCATGCATTTTCATAGTTTATTTATGATTGATGATTGTTGTATGGCCTGGATGCGATTAGGCTCTTAGGATAAAATTAATTTTTTTTCTATCCCAACAACAAATCATACCTCAAATTTTCTAAACAATTCATAACCTCACATAAATCCTAGGTACTAAATAAAAATAATAAAAGATTTAGCAACACCTTAGTTGGATGTTGTATGCTTAATATCATGCATGTGATTTTGTTTCACTCTTGCTAAGAGATGGTTTCCATCTTTGCGAGATAGAAAAAAAAGGCTTGACTTTTAAGAGCCTATGATGTAAAACACCTCTTTCTCTTTTTATGTAACCCATAACCCATTTCATCATACATTTAGGCATATAAAATCCTATAGCCTGTGTCAAAATAAAGAGTCCAAAATCAAATAAAATTTGATAAAATTTGTATTAGACTAAGTCTTTACTCATACCACTCATGCTCTAGTCTCTTTGGGAGTGCATTTAAGGACTTAATTTCTTTTCTAAATAATAATAACCTAGCCAACTTACAAAATCATAATACTTGCCTTCATAGTTTAAAAATAAAGGAGGAGTTAGCTGGCTGCCATTCCAGGCAGTAATAAGTCCAGCAGTCGGGTGATTTACCCTCCCTTGAGAAGGTAAACAATATACCCACTTTCACCTTAGATGTAGGTCTTTCTTTGGCCTTCGCTAAAGCTCCCTAGATTTAGAATCCAAGGTTGTTATTTCCCTTTGGGGCTACAAGCATAAATCCTCACCTCTTAGGCATTTTCATAATCTTGTATTATGGAATTATAAGTTCTAGATTTCTAATAAAATTTTAACTCAAATATATAATTCTCCTCAATTTCAAACATATAAAGCCCAACCATAGAATAGTTTAGGGTGCTCACTAGGTTTCCTAGTACCATGAGCATTCTTTACTTATTTCCCCTTGGCTTCAATAATAAGTCTTTCCTTTCGATCTATCCCATTTGATATTCCAAACATATCCAATATATTGATATTCTTATCTTTGAATTCTTTGGAGATAATAATTGCCTACTTTAATCGAGAGTATTCCTAAAGAATTTACCTTTCTTAGGATGTAATTAACTATAAGGGCTTTCCCCATATGGAACTTTAGAACCTAGTTTAAATAAACCCTAATTTATTCATTCATGTAAAGTAGGGAAAAAATCTCTGGTACATTCTAAGATCCATCATGCCTTAAAAGTCCTTATTAGGTGAGTAGGTTCATTGTAGGGTAGTGATTTCTATCTTTCAAGATAGTGCATTATTCTTTGATGTTGCTCCCGATCACCTCAATCAGTACATCCTTAGATCTGCATGGTGTCCAACCCCCCCGGCCCAATATACACACACATGAACCAAAAATAAATACCACAACAAAAAAAGAGATACGAGTAAAAAATATATAATTTCAACATTCAAGAAAAATGAATAAATACCTCAATAAAAGAATTTTTGATCTAGTCTCATATTTCCCTATCTTTACTATTTGAGACCATTATTGATGTCTGATTGTCACAACATCTCATTGTTGGGAACCAACATAATTAATGACTAAATTCAAAACTAAAATATTAGTTCAAAGTATATTTTGTAGTAAATGCTAGCTATTTTAACTATAAATATTTGAAAGTTGCAACTAAAATCTTAGGATCAAAATTGGCTTGCATTCAATTAAAGTTTTTACACTTAAAACGTTCAAAAAATATTTTATATTATGTTAAGCACGAAAAAGGAAGACAATAAATGATTCCATTTTAACAAAGATATTAAGAATATATAGAAGATATCTTTTCCTATAACAAAAAAGTTGTATGTATATCTATATATAATGAATGCGTCTTTCACAATCATAGTTATTATTTATTTGTTATAGAGAAAGATATCTTTTATATTCATAATATCTTTATTAAAATGAAATATTTTATTCTCTTCCTCTATCAAACTTCACATAATATAAAATATTTTAAAATTTTGAGTGTCAAATCTTTAATTTAAATCAACCTAGCTTTATTGCTAAAATTTTAGTAACAACTTTCAAAATCTTCAAGAGCTAAATTAGCTAGCAATATACTTTTAACTAATATTTAGTTTTGAATTCAATTGTTAACTAGGTTGAGGTCCCTAAAATGTGATGTAGTGACAGTTATACATCAATAGTGATCTCAAATAGAAGAGAGGAGATGTAAAATTAAATCAAATATTTTTTTAAAGAGGTATTTACTTATTTTCTTTGAATGTCAAAGCTTTATTTTTTAGTTATTTCTTTTTTTCTTTTTATGCATCTCCTAATAGCTCAAAATAAGACCTTTATTTATTAATAGGACTTCAACCAAAATTTCAAATCTCTCATTGATTTCACTTTTAATAAGAAATATTTCATTTGTTTGATTACATATTATATGTTCAAATAAAAACCTTACATACTTAAGTTAAGTTTTATAGGGAGTGAGAAAAAGACATAAGCCATAATGATATCAATGAAGTTTCAACTAATGAATGTTTGATTATTATGCAAGACCAGCCATCAAATTCTTATATTTTTACAATTTCAAACCCCAATGATCAATTCAATGGTAAAAATAATCACTTCCCAAAATTATTCTTCACAAGAGAAATAAAGTGTTATTAACATTTTATTTTTACAAACTTTATTCACACTGCTACCCCAACATGAAGATCTACAAAACATTCAAAGCTTTGATGTTTAATGGGGTAAGAGAAGTTTGTTGAGAAGCAAATTTGATTGGAAAAAGGCTTTAATAGGTTGCATTTGCGGAGATAAAAATGACAACTCAAGAGAATCATGTGTTATTTTCTAAATGTAACTTTCTATTAAACCTATATAATCCATAGAAAATGTTAAGAATAACTAGAAGTACCTTCTACAATAATTTACTTAAGTATGAACTTCTTTGAAAAGAGATAGATTCAAGAATTTCTTAAGATGCATGTTTCATTATTTTTTTTTATATATTAGTTCTTGGTACTTTTTAAGGACTTTTTTGCTACTTTAAATTAGTTTATTATTATTTGTTCTTATAATAGCTGACAGTAATATAATGTATTTAGGTTTTTCTATAATCCTTAATTTTATTCTCATTTTTGTAACTTATGCAAATTGAATCATAATGTGACTAAAATATTCCATAAATTAACTCATCATATAAATTTGCTAACTATAAATTTAAGACTTTTTTATGATATTTGAAAAAAATCTCTTCTTGCTATTTTATTATTCAACACATTCTTTTAAAGAAAATGGTTGCAATTTTTCTTGCAAATAAATTCTTGGATTACATGAAAAAAATGATTATATCTTTTTAACATAAGCAATGACAACAATATGCTAATTAGAATGACAAAGAATAGTATAAAGGGAAACAAATTGTCATAGGTTGCATAGATATTAAATTGATTAGGCTTGACACAAGTTTGATCATATGAAACACATTATGACAATAGATGTAGGTCAAAGCTACTCAACTTACTACTTATTTAGCCTATGCAATTTTGTCTCTAGGCTCCTTGCTCTTCTTATTTATTTAGCCTATCATATGTGACACCACGCAGATCTGAGGATGTACTTATTGAGCTAATCGGGTATGACATCAAGGAATAGTGCACTATCTCGAAAGATAGAAATCACTACCCTACAATGGGCCTAATCACCTAATAAAGACTCCTAAGGCATGATGGATCTTTGAATGTACCAGAGATTTTTCCCCTACTTTACATGGATGAATAAAGTAAGGTTTATTTAAATTGGGTTCTAAAGTTCCTTATGGGGGAAAGCCCCCATAGTTAATTACATCATAAGGAAGGAGTTCCTTAGGAATACTCTCGACTAAAGTAGGAAATTATTATCTCCAAAGAATTCAAAGATAAGACTATCAGTAAATTGGTTATATTTGAAAGATCAAATGGGATAGATCGAAAGGAAAGACTTATTATCAAAGCCAAAGGGAGATGAGTAGGGAATGCTCATGATATTAGGAAACCTAGTGAGCTTCCCAAACTATCTTATTGTTAGGCTTTATATGTTTGAAATTGAGGAGAATTATATGTTTGAGTTGAAATTTTATTAGAAATCTAAGACTTATAATTTCACAACACAAGATTGTGGAAATGCCTAAGAGGTGAGGATTTATGATTGTAGCTCCAAAGAGAAACAACAATCTCAAATCTTAAATCTAAGGAGTTTTAGCAAGGGCCAAAGCACAACTTAAATCTAAGGCAAAAGTGGATATATTGTTTACCTCTACAATAGAGAGTAAACCACTCGACTGCTGGACTTATAACTATTTGGAGTGGCAGCCAGCTAACTCCTACTATATTTTAAAATCATGTGGTCAAGTCTTATGATTTTGCAAGATGGCTAGGTTGTTATTATTTAGAAAAGAAGCTAAAGTCCTTAAACCCACTCCTTAAGAGACTAGAGCATGAGTGGTATGAATAATGACTTAGTTTAATACAAATTTTATCAAATTTTAATTGATTTTGGAATCTTTATTTTTGACATAGGCTATAGAATTTTATATGCCTAAATGTATGATGAAGTTGATTATGGGCTAAATCAAAAGAGAAAGAGGTGTTTTCCATCATAGGCTCTCAAAGGTCAAGCCTTTTTCTATTTGGCAAAGATGGAAACTGTCTTTTAGCAAGAGTGAAACAAAATGATATGCATGATATTAAGCATACAACATCCAGCTAAGGGGTTGCTAAATATTTTGCTATCTTGATTTGATGCCTAGGCTTTATGTGGGGCTATGAGTTATTTTTTAGAAAATTTAATTATAAGTTATAGTGGGATAGAAAAAATTAATTTTATCCTAAGAGCTTAAATGGATCCAGGCCACACAATAATCATCAATCATAAATAAACTATGAAAATACATGGCATTTCTATTGCACAATGTAAATAAATCATCAAACAATTTATAACCTCAACGTGAAAGAATAACAAGTCGGTGTGGTCAGGTACCATCATACAACCTGAAAAGAAATGGGTAGCTGAGCTCTACCCTTATACATCCCGGTACAATGAAAGAATAATTATAATTTAATTACAACAAATTAATGGGACCATGGGGGACTTCAAATCTTTAAAGCTCTTTCTTTCCTTCATTTCCTTCTTTCATTTGGTTGGTGTTGACCTCACTTTTGGAGTGAACTCTCAACTTCTCCATCTTAGATAGAGGACTTCTCTAGATGCTAAGAGTTCCTTAGTCTCAAGACACTTCTAGTGATTAGGTGAACACTTGACCTAACCCTAGAGGCTTAGAAGAGTTAGCCATAGGAATATGTTATGCCTTAGGGGTATTAGAATGATTTGCCTACCCTATAACTTGGACCAAATCCTTCCTTTTTGATGTCTAACTTCAAATTCAAACTAACTTCAAATTCAAACCAATTTCAAATTCAAACTAACTTCAAACTCAAATCAATTCCAAATCAAAATTCAAATCAAATTCCAACTTAAATAATTTTTCTCAAATCATTCAAATCAAATTCCAACTTAAATTGATTTAATCAACATCAAACTCAAACCAATTCCAAATCAAATCTTAAATCAATTTCAACTTCATTGATTATCTCAAATTCAAATCAATTCCAAAAATCCAAATCATGAATCAATTCCAAGTGATTGAATTCCATGATTAATTCCAAACCCAAAATCTTTCCTAACCCTTTGATTTTATCTAATGGACTTAGCCAAATCAAATCCAAATAACTTCAAACTCAAAAGATTTTCTCATAACCCATTTATATTTTTACTTATATTCATAAATATAAATGAAATATAAATTCAAATAACCAAAACCAAATTAAAAAGTCAAATCCAAATCCAACCAAAATCCAACCTATACCCTTTCAAGTCAAATTCATGAACTTAAACAAATCAAATTCAAACCAATCCAAACCCTTGAAATTTCTTCATGATTCAATCAATCCTACAATCATGAATCTAAATATAAACATAAACTTTGATCACCAAATCAAAATCAAACAAACCCAAGTCAAATTCGTGTTCACCCTTTTGACTTGAAATTGTCAAATGAACCAAAACCCATTTGACTCCAAATCACTTGCAATTGGATTTATATTTCCATCATAAGTTCATATGTGAGTTCAACGAAACTTGAATCAAGCTTTGATCAAGTCAAGTGACCTATTTAGGCTCACTTAGCCCAAAGTGACTTAAAGCACCTTTTTGAGCCAAATTCTAGTCCAACACAAATTGGATTGAACTAAGTCCACCTAAGCCTCACATTATGAGCAGCAATCATCATGAGATGATCAATCACCCAAATTGGGTCAAACCAAGTCAAACATAGTTGGTGACCAAGTCAACACTAAACCAAAATGAAACTCAACCTAGCTAAAATCCACTTTATGCCAAATTGATTGAAACCATTGAACTAAATCAATCCACCATCAATGATTAAACATGATCAAGCCATCAATTGAGCCAAAATAACCCAATTGGCCACTTGACCCAAGTTGACCCAACTTGACCAAAAAAGTCAAAATGAGTCAAATCTTGAGCTAAGCCAAATTGATTGCAACCAATGGGCCAAATTCATTCTAAATCATTTGTTGAACTTGATCAAAGTCTCAATTGACTAACTAGACCCAACCTAGCCTAATTGACCATGAACCCAACTTGACCTAAAAGGTCAAATCAAGATAAAATCAAATCAAACCAAAATTGATTGAAACTAAAGCTTGCAATACATTTCAAATGTCCAACCAAGCCTAAACCAACCCATGACCTAACATAATTAGGTCAAATAGGTCAAATGGTTCAATTTAGCCCATTTGACCTAAGTGAACTCAAATGAACCAAAACCAAATATAAATCAAATTGAACCAAACCAATGATACCAAAACATTTTAAATGATCATATAAACTTGATCCAACCCTTGGTTTGACCCAATTTGACTAATTGTCAACTTGACCCAAGTTGACCCATTTTAACCTAAATGGGTAAACTTGAGCCAAATCATATCAAACCAACACCAAATTTATTGAAAATTGGCACAACCCATTTTGAAATCATTCCAAATATGCCCAAATCAAAATCAAAGCCAAATGACCAATTTACCTCTAGGTCAAAGGGTAATATATGATCAAATTCACTTGGAATTTGATCATACTCCAATTCAAGACCACTTGACATCTTCCTTGTAGACCATTTGGAAACCATGGAGGGTGGTGCACATGTCCCAATGGGTTTGGGTCAGCCAAACCCAACCCAAGGCCAAAACTGACCACTCCACTCAAAATTCTCCACATGGAATCTCTCCTACACTCATTTAACACATTTGTACCTCCACACTCCCACTACTCTGCCAAAACTGAACCTCATGGAGCTCCTTATAGCCTAAACAACTCAATCAATCCCCTCAATTTGATCAAACTTGCAAAGAGACTTCTGACCATCCAATCCAAGTAGGGGGAGATATACTCCCCCTCATTTCCACTCAATTCACCTTCCTTGCATTTGATTGAGCTCAGGGGATCAAAGGCAAGCTTCTCCAAGTTTTCCAAGCACTCTCAAGCTCAATTGAATTTTCTTCTCTCAGTTTTGCTTAAGCCAAAAATAGGGGAGGTGGGAAGAAAGTCCAACTTAGCCAAATCTCAATCAAAGTTCAATTCACATTGAAAGCACCATCACGGAGGCAAGTCGAGCTCACCTAAGGTTTTTTTTCCAAGCATCCAAGCCATGGGAAGGTGGACCCTGGACAAAGCCATAAGCCATTGAAGCAAGCCTTGATCAATTGGAAGATCCAATTCATCTCAAAGCTTGAAACCTTCAACAGGGCTTCATTTCCACTAGTTGAAGCAACCTCCACCATTGGAAACACTGGTGATAGCCTCCGATGAGGTATGAATCAAAATCGAGCATTGGTTGAAAAATCTTTGGTCATTTATGAAGGGAGTTATAATCATATTGAAATTCAACCATTGGATGTATTTCTTCTTACTTCTAGATGGTGTGGGTCAAATCCTAGCCTAATCTGAGCTCAAGCCATGGAGGATGGATGGTCTCCGTCTCCCGTAGGCACGGGCATGGAGAATCATGGACAGTCCATCCCGCATATTTTGGATGGACAGCTCGATTAAAACATGCTAGAACCTTTGATTTATCCCTTCAAAATTGTGGGTTTAATCTTGACCATCTGACCTTTGATCTAACGACCCAAGGGAAAGCGCATAGCACCACCAGCTGATGCATCATTCGATTTATAACTTAAATAACCAATCCCGTCACGCAAAGTGGAAAGCGTGTGCCACGTCAGTAGACCATGTGGCACCTATGAGATTAGTTATATAATTAGGTTATTTAATTACCCTTTAATCACTGAAACTTCATAAATTCATAATTAAATGTAGAAAAATCCAAAAAATGTAAACTCAACTTCATTTTAAAGATAATTCATAGGGGAATCCAATAAATGTTTTTCTAATTAACTTTGTATGGTGGATTTGTCTTAATTAGGGTTTAATAAAAAAACTTAATAATCCTAATTACTCCTTAATGACTTGATTAACTAATTCCAAACTTCTTAGGCATGTTTAGTGTGATGACTTCTGCCTCCCCTAATTTTCTTGGAATTTATTAATGATTTAATTAGGGAAATTAATTGATGAACCCTTAATCACCTTCTTAGTGTAATTAAGGATAATTAAGCATGTGAACAATTACTTAATCCCTTATTTAAGATAATTGAATACTGTTTAAGTGAATAGGAGGATTATGGAATGGTTTTGGGATATTTTTCCTAAGCTATTCCCTAAATCCCCTTTCTTCCTTAATCCAAACATAATTAAGGGTTAATCCACTACTGATATACTTAATTAGCTTAATCAAATTTTCAAAACCAATATGAAATTAACCAATCTCTTATGGGTAGATCCTTAGGTGTTCAAAAGTCTAAGGTAAGTTCAAGAAAATCAAATCCAACTTATATGTATGGGAGGGGTTATGAAAGTACTTAATTAAACCCTTTAGCTTAATTAATCAATAATTATGAGCCAATTGCATTAGAACCCTTTATTTCTTAGGAGCATTGTTACTTTGAATTCCATGTGGTTTCATATCATATCTTGGCTCATAATTGTTAGGTTAATTATGTTAAAGTGGTGCAGGTAAGGGGTAATTAATGGATTTAATTTACACCTTAACTTAAATAAAATATAAAATCAATCTAATGGTTCTCAAATTAAACTAAAACAACTTACACATGTGGGAAATGGGTTAGGACTAACAAACCATTTTCACAAATCTCAAATCAAATCAAATTCAAAACTAAAACAAAAATCTCTTTAAACAATTTTGGTTCACTTTGAATAATTTTATCTTATAGGATTGTCCTTAATAATTAATTAAGGTGAATGAAATATTATGCTTACATCACTTTATTTCTTTCTAAGCATGTTAAATTATTATTCTCCATATGAAATCATGCATTCATATCTTTTGAAAAATCAAACTTAATGAAATGTTTCCTTTATGCCAAATTGCATGTTTTGGCTAAGGTAAGAATATGAATGGTTATTATCACTACTAAATCAAAAATTATTTTCAAAATATATAAATCAAAGATCAAAATAAAAGTATGCTACTTATAAATACTTATAAGCTTGCATGTGATTATGGTATGAAATGTGTTATGTGACTTTCTTCTCTTTTCTTAACATTAATTTGAATAGGAGTTGCAAAGTGTATAGTTCATTTAAAAGGAATAAAACACTTGCTTAAATCTACTCCTATACATTTCTATGTTATCACTTAAGAAGGATCTTTACATTTACACATGTAAATTGCATAACCAAATCAAACAAAAATCAAATACAAAAATATTTTGCATGATTCTTCATTCATTTATTTCTTTGTACATGCACATGTATTTAAGAAAAGTGATATATTAGTCCGGCCATCCCGGGGTTGCGAGGCTTTAAGTAGCCCTAAGTAGGCCTTATACCTTACAGTGTAGAAAATAATGACGACATACTCACTTATGTCATTTATACATGTAAATGTGCATTTGATTAATGGATAAAAGAGTCCCTCTCTTCTACTTAACAAAATCATGCACTCATGAAATATCCAAAAAAAATTTAAATAGCATTCCTTAGTATTTATCACAAAGGTGTGCTAAAGTGTTTGAATTGCATGCATATCTATGCTTAGGATCATTCATATGCATGGTATACATGCTAAAAAGAAATAAATGGTTGTGTGTTATGTGATAGTAATTCACCTTAATTAATCCTAAGATGCCTTTCTTATTGAATAAGTTTATTTAGAGTAAATCTAAACTTAGGAATAATTAAAACACATAATAAAACATTCATTAAAGAGAAATCACTAATGAATCTTCCTTAGAAATTACTTAAGGTAGGGATGAAAGAGAAGTTCTCTTCTCTTTTCTTCTCTTTACAATTGTTAGTAATTAGGTATAGGTTCATTCAAATCAAATAAAAATCATCAAATAAAATTGACAAATTGACTAAACTACTTAAACTAAAACCACCCTCCTAAGTTGAATCTCTCACACTTAGAAAAATCCAACCTTAAAGCCTAGCTAAGACATGCCACACAAGCTTAAGTGGCACACACACTAGGTTAATTCACTATTTCTAGCTCTATGTTAGGGTGGTGCATGGTCTGATGCTAGTTTTTTTGTGATGTAATATTTTAGACTGGATATTAGGGTGTATGTGCATAGATGGAATGGTAGGATGATATTAGTCTAATCATTATCTTCTACAGGGGATTGTGCTTAAAGGTCGTTGTAATAAAAATATAAATGTCTTCGCTATGCAAGTTGTTTATACCCCTAAGCATAATCCAAAATAGGCTAAGTTGAATTGGTTACCTATGTGTGGGGTGCTAAGTCCAAATTATTCATATACATGCTTGGGTTTTGTGATATATTTAGCTAATCTCTATTTTACAGGTTTTAGTTAGATTTACCTTTCCTATTTTCATGTAATTTTTATAATTAAGATTTGGAATGATTTTTATGGGAGAATTAGAATGAACATTGGTCATAAGACTATGTATTATGTTTCACGTGAAGCCTTGGAGCCAACTACATCCCAACCAACCAAAAGAAAGAAAGAAATGAAGAAAGAAAGAAATGAAGAAAGAAGAATGAAGAATGAAGACCCCCCTAACATAATTCCTTCTAAGTTGTAATTATTCATTTGTAATCCTGGTTGTATAAGGGTAGAGATCGGCTACACACATTTCTTTTCGGGTTTGTGTGGTGGAGCTCGACCACAAAGACCTCTTATTTTTTACGTTAACTTTCTAAAATTGTTTGATGTTTATTTAGCTTGTGGATTAAGATGACATGTTTTTCCTAGTTTCTTCCTTACTTTAATGAATGGCATGGATGTGATTAGGCTCTTAGGAAAATAAATAAATTTTCTATTCAATTAATTAATTCAAAATTACAATTAAATAACTCATAACCTCTCCTAAAGCCTAGGACATAAAATCAAGATAAAAGATTTAGCAATCCCTTAGTTGGATGTTGTATGTTTCACATCATGCATAAAATCATCTTGCTTCACTCTTACTTATGGAGAGCTTCCACCTTTGCTAGAGAGCATGACTTGACCTTTGAGAGCCATGGTAGAAACACACCTCCTTCTTGCTGATTTTGGCCCATAAGTAATTTCTCATGCATTAGACATATGAATCCCATAGTCCGTGTCAAATTAATTGTCTAAAAAAATGAATATAAACTTAAATTTACATTAGATTCAAGTCATTATTCATGCCTACATGATCTAGTCTCTTAGGGAGTGTGTTTAAGGATTTAGTCTTCTTTTCTAAATAAATAATAGCTTAGCTATCTTGAAAAAACATAAGACTTTCCAACATGTATTAAAAATCTTAGGAGGAGTTAGTTGACAACCATTTTGAGGTGGCTGTAAGTCCAACAGTCTGGTAGTTTATCCTCTCTTATAGAGGTAAACCGTATGCCCATTTTCTCCTTAGATTTAGGTCATACTTTGGCCCTCGCCGAAGCTCCCTAGATTCAGGATGTGAGGTTGCTATTTCCTTTTATAGGCTACAAGAATAAATCCTCACCTCTTAGGAATTTCCATGATATTGTATCATGGAACTGCAAACCCTAAATTTCTAATAAAAAATCAACTCAAACATATAATTCTTCTAAATTTCAAAAATATAAAGCCCAACAATAGGATAGTTTGGGATGCTTACTAGGATTCCTAGTAGCATGAGCATCTCCTACTCATCCCCTCTTGGTTTCGATAATAACTCCCTCTTTTCGATCAATCCCATTTGATCTTCTAAATATAATCAATTGATTGATAGTCCTATCCTTGAAATCTTTGGATACAACGACCATTTACCTTAATTGAGAGTATTCTTAAGGAATCTCATTCCTTAAGATGTAATTAACTATGAGGGCTTGCCTCCATAGGGAACTTAATAAACTTGATTTAAAATAAACCCTACTTTACTTTTTTAGATAAAGTAGGGGAAGAATCTTTAGTACATTCGAAGACCCATTGTTCTTAGGAGTCCTTATTAAGTGATTAGGTCCATTGTAGGATGGTGACTTCTATCTTTTGAGATAATATACTATTCCTCAATATTGTACCCGATCACCCTAATAAGAATATATGTGGATCTACGTGGTGTCCAAATGAAAATTATATTTCTATCTTCATTTTATGCACATAGGTTGAAGATGGAAGTACATAAGAATAATTCACCACAGATTTTTCTAACAACTCCACTTGGGAAGGTTCCTCCCTCCATCTGTGGTAAATGATCATTATCTCCAAGTATCGATAGTGGATTTGTAATCCATATAAGTCCGAGACTACCCTTCTTATTCATTGGCACTTAGTTTATTCATTCTTAAGCTAAGCTAGCCAACATCTTTTGTGTTTTAGGACCTCACTCCATGAAGGTCTTAAAATTCTTGTTGGTTCTCCCAATAGGTGAAAAAAAAATTTAATCAAAAGAGATAACTAAAGACCTTTTTCTTACCATCTCCATGGTAAGGTAAAGTTCATTCTAAAAGCAAAGGAAAAAAACAAAGCCCTCATAAAGTATGGCTTTTCAAAAGAACTTTTTCAAAATTCACACAATAAAATATTTACACAAAAAGTTTCACAAAACACATATAACTTAACCTCATCTAACAATCTTTAAGTTTGTTACATGTAGGATCTTTCCAATAAAAAACAAAATCATCCTTTCAAAAGCACTTATGAATATCTCCATTCAATATAACCAAATTTATTGAATAGAGATTTCATTTCCACAATAAAAATCAAAATCATCCCTTCAAAAGGCACTTATGAACATCTCCATTCAATATACCCAAATTTATTGAATGAAGATTTCATTTCCAATAAGAATCAAAATCATCTTTTCAAAAAGCACTTATGAACATCTCCATTCAATATACCCAAATTTATTGAATGAATATTTCATTTCCAATAAAAATCAAAATCATCTTATCAAAAAGCACTTACGAACATCTCCATTAAATATACCCAAATTTATTGAATGAAGATTTCATTTCCAAAATAAAAAAAAAATTAAAATCATCTTTTCGAAAAGCATATATGAACATTTTCTTTCAATATACCCAAATTTATTAAATGAAGATTTCATTTACAAAACTGAAATCATCTTTCAAAAATCATAAATTAACATCCTCATTCAATATACTTAAATTTATTAATGAAGATTTCATTTGCAAATAAAATTAAAA
Source organism: Cymbidium sinense (assembly GCA_021442155.1). Classification (NCBI taxonomy): domain Eukaryota; kingdom Viridiplantae; phylum Streptophyta; class Magnoliopsida; order Asparagales; family Orchidaceae; genus Cymbidium; species Cymbidium sinense. The sequence continues at coordinate 51,356,809 of CM038225.1, read as the reverse complement.
CCATCTTTCAAAAAAAAAAAAGCACACATTTGAAAATAAACATCCTCTTTCAATGCACACAAATTTTTTGAATGAAGATTGCATTCCCAAATAAAATCACAACATAAAATCAAAACTTGATTTCAATATATTTTGCATATGTTGAAATTAGAGTTTCTCCCCTTTTCAAAAATTACAAATTTGAAGATAAGCCTCTTCATTCAATACATCCAAACTTATTGAATGGAGGCATTGCCTTCAAGCAAAATCACACCATTTGAAACTCCACTCAACACATTCTATATGTGTTAAGTGGGATTTTCCATCTTTTCAAGAAAGAAAATCAATAAATCACACAAAAAAGACTTTATCTTTGAAACAACAACAACAACAAGCCTTTATTCCACTAAGTAGGGTCGGTTGAAACATGAAATAAAATTGACTTCCATTTTACATATCCAAATTTATTAAATGGAAATCTACTTTGCAAAAATCATAAAAAGCAAAATACATTGGAATTCTATTTGTCATATGCAAATTTATCAAATGAGAGTTTCACTTATCTAAAAGAAAAATGATTTGGATTCTATTCAACATACGACATTTGTTAAATGGAAACTCCTCCTTTCACAAAAATCAAACACGTTTGGATCTTTTATTTAGCATACACAAATTTGTTAGTAAAGGTCCACTTTTCAAAAATCAAAACACACACGAACTTTATTTAGCATACCCAAATTTGCTAAGTAAAGATCCTCTTTTTGAAAAAATCAAAACAAATCAAACACATGGATTTTCTTTAGCATTCCCAAATTTGCTATGTAGAGATCCGATTTTCAAATCAAAACAATACAAAACACATTTGGAAATCTATTTAGCATACCCAAATTTGATAAATAGAGTTCCACCTTTCAAAAATCCAAACAAAAGCAAAACACATGGACTTTATTTAGCATGCCCAAATTTGTTAAGTGAAGATCCTCTTTTCAAAAAAATCAAAATAAAACCAAACACATTTTAGACTTTATTTAGCATACCCAAATTTGCTATGTAAAGATCCCATTTTTAAAAATCAAAATCAAGTTAGATTTGGACTTCATTTAGCATATATAAATTTGCTAAGTAAGTATTCAATTTTCAAATTCACTCATGATTCACATTATAAGTAAATAAGCAAAAGATTTTTTTTTCAAACACCTCATATAGCATACCCAAATTTGCTAGGTGAGTGAATTCCAAAATCACAAATCAAAACAAAATCAATTAAACCTCCATTTAACATTCTCAAATTTGTTAAATGAAGGGTATCTAAACATAAAAGAGTCAAATTCAAATATGAACCAATGGAAGCCTAAAAAAAAATTCCTTTAAAATAGTTTTGAAACCAATTTCAACATACACAACTTCATTGAAAATGGATTCTAAACTCAAAAATCTCATTTCCAATTCATTCAAAAAAATCTCTCTCAAAATGAAAGAGCCACTTAACATATTCAAATTGTTGAGTGTTGGTTCAAATTTTAAATCAAAATTCAAAAAGTTAGCAAAAGCAGAAATCTGATTCAAGTTAATTTTTCAAATTATAGAATTCTACCTCAATTTCAGTCAATCTCTCTCATGTTCAGTTTAGTTCAATTCTAATGGCTGCTCAGAAGTATGTCTTCACATTTCCTTTTGGGATAGATTTTGCCTTGGATTGGGCCAGCCTCCCACAGACCGACTTCGCCCAGCTCATTCACTTTGGTTGAGGATTCGTAGGGGCTAGGGTCACTTGTGAGGGGGCATCCCTCACAACCGGTAGCAGGAGTACGATGGCTGGGCACAAACCAGTCATCCATATTGAGATGTCGTCTGATTCAGAGTTTCCCTCACTGAAGAGAAAGGTTATGGTAGTTCTTGCAGCAATTGATTACACGATGCGTTCGGTGGTTCCTCTTCTTTGCCCGCAGTAGCACTCATTGGCTTCTTCCAAAAGGCTCCCCATCTTGAGGATAGTATCCCACACCTACGAGGTAGGGTCTAGTTCCCATGCTGCTCCTCCCACCAAGGCCAGTTTATGCATGAATCAGCGCATGTGCCATAGCGAGAGCTAGGCGGTTTCTCTGCAATAGAGGAGTTACCCATGATGGTTTCTCCTCTGATCATAGAGAACAAGTGCCACCCTCTCTCCGGATCTGATGGAGAGGAAGATCTTAGGAGGTTTTATAATTCAGGGCATGCAGATGAGCCAGTACGTGGTCGGTTTGATTTATGATCTATCATCCCTCATAGTGTAGGAGAGCATATCAGACAGGAGAGGGCTAGTGAAGCCCATGTATCAGTATAAATTACCAGCAGAGAGAGGTGGAGGTAAGCGAAGTGTTTTTGTCCACGATGAGCACTACCCATGTCGAATCATTAGTATCCTTTTGATGGGTACTACCCACCATAGGAGAGGAGTTCCTGCATAGAGAGATTCGGTGGTGCCTCCACCACACCACTCTACTCCATGTCCACCATCTCCAATGCAAGTTTTATCATCCACAATTTCAGTAAAGGTCATGAAGGCAGCATCTAAGGAAAAGAGAATCCTACTGGTGATTTGATTATGGTCAAAAGATCCCATTTCATCTACACCACTGACTGAGGTAAGGTTGAGCTCTCCTGCTCAACCTCCTACCCCAATTGTGGTAAAGAGAGAATGGCAACCTCGGAGCATAGTAGTCATGCCATTACAACCACCACCACAGCAGATCATGGAGACATCAGCAATAACAAAGGCAAGGAGACAATACCATTGTCCCTATGGCTATAGATCTTCCTAGGAGTACCACTCCACCCAAATCTAGTGACAGTCAAGAACATGTATCCTCTAGTGAGCATAATCCTCACAAGATCGCTCCGAGTGAGGAGGTTAGATGTATTTTGTTCATGAGTGATCCACCATAACATGCGGTCATTTGTGCACACTGACTAGACTGTTCCATAGATAATATTATAGCACAATATCTCATAGAGAAGGAGAAGATTATAGGGCATGCCTGGTCTTCTTTAGAGGAAGAAAAGGTTAGCTTTGATCCCAATGAAGATGATATGATAGAGGACTCGGTAGAGGTGCATATGGTTGACACTAGGGGTTCCCTCCTTAGGGATCAATAGAGCTTGGAAGGTGCTGCAGCCAAGCAAGATGATATAACCTACTCGACCCAACATCTCCTTCAACAACTAAAATAGAAGGATGAATAAATTGAAAAACTGGGAAAGATGCTTGAAGATTTTCTACTTGCACAAGCAAAACATAGTACATCCTGGGAGGCTGGTTAGCTTAAGTTGTTGCATGTCCTTGATCAAGCCAAGACTTCACCTCTAGTGGAGCAGGGGAGCACTAGCTTGTATAGGAAGGTAGTGGATAATACCTTTATATAAGAAAAGGATATTAAACTCATGGTTGAACAACATGTGAGAGAAGCATAAGCGTAAGCCCAAGGAGGATCATCGATTCCAAAGGGTAGACCCTACCTAGAGGAATTCGATGCCATCCAGTATCCTAAGGGTTTTGTTCCACCTTCTTTCAAGAGCTTTGATGGAAGTGGGAACTCACGCTGGCACATAGTGCATTTTAGGGCCAACTATTACAAATCTGGTGGCAGCAATGCATTACTATACACTGAACTCCCCAACAGTTCAGTGAAGACTTTTGCTGAGTTGGAGCAACTCTTTTTTAAGAGGTTTGCTGGAGCTCAGGAAAGGGTGATTATGGGTGATCTCGTTGTAGAACAACAACTCCCTAGTGAATCCCTTGTTGACTATATTCTTAGATGGCATAATTTGAGTATGAAATGCAAACCACAGTTGTCTGAACAATACACCATTAAAATTCTACTAAAGAATATTCATGGCTCGGTCACCTTCGTGCTTAAAGGTTTTACCATCAAGATATTTGAGAAACTAATCAACAAAGCGGCTAGCTTATAAGGAGAAGCCAAATAGTTTCCTTTCCAAGAGCAACCATCAAATCCAAAGCCATAGAATGCATATGAGAAGAAGCCACAGCAGTAGATAAGGGGAAATAGTCGGCCAGAAAGCAGTATGAGAGACCTCGTGCTCCATAGCCATCACTTCCACCTCTTATACCACCACCTAGGCCATCCTACCAGCCTCCACAACAGCCTCGATGGCCTTCGCCGCCTCCTCCTTAGCCACATTCATAGCAGTGGTACACATATCCGCCGCTAAGTAGCCACCATCCACCTACTTTTTTGGATAAACTAAATAAAACTTATTCATTTAAGAGGGAGGTAGTTAGAAAAATCTTTAAGAACCTCTTAAACAAACTTGACTTTCTACTACCTGATCATAGAAAGCTGGAGGAAGTGGGCAGAAGCAATGATCCTAACTTTTGAATGCTAAGCCATGTTTTGAAGGATTGTTTTACATTTAAGGACTAGCTTGAGCATAGCTACAAGACATGCACTATAGTTATCCCAAAAGAATACCTTGTGGAACAACCATCCAGTTCTATTAGGGTAATCCTTGGGGATACATGTGATCCTCTCAAAACCAAAGAAGGTGGGGATATCTTTTTATCTCAAACCTCTAAAAAAATTATATCAAAAATTAAGAAACTTTCCTTGCAGGTGGTAGCTCAAACCTCCAACATCAAGGAAGGTTTGTAAGTTTCCACGATAACTTGGGGAAGGTGGGAGCTTCAAGCGTACCCACATCTTCGGGATAGCCAAGTAACACACCGGTCGATAGCCTCCATTCCCTTGTTACTACTTGATCCACTTCTTAACTAGCTCTTCTTCTAGAAGACATCTTGTATCAGTGAATGAGGGCATCAAATCCTTCACCCCACTTACTTTAATAGATTTCTACCATGTACCTCTTTCAAAATCCAAGAAATCAAGGAATAAAGCTAGTTTGATTTACATCTGTGTCACTTCTGATAGGTTGTCTAATTCTACTGTCATAAAAAACTCTTCAAGTCTAAACAATAATTATAACAACTTCAATATTCCCTTTTCTGATTCAGAGATGGACTTTCCTTCTTTGAATACTATGGGTTCCCCTTGAGATAGACTTGGAATCATCTAATTTTGAGGGTCCTATAGGAGAAACTATATGTGAGCCTGACGAGTGGGTAGAATCTTCCACTAGAACACCATAAGAGATCACCAAAGTCAACCTCTATAGTGGCAATGTTATACCTCCTAGGCAAGCACCTCAAGATAAGGGAAAATAAGTCATTGGTATAAACAGGCAAGAAGCCCCTCCACAGGATGCTCTACCCATGGACATCCTTATGGAGGATCAACCCAAAGTGGATTATAAAGTCCTCGCTCATCTAAAAAAAGTTTCCAGTTAACTTAAGCATCTATGATGCCCTTGTCTTATCCAAAGAGATGAGAGGATTATTAATCAAGGCTCTTCTTGATCCAGAGATGTGCTTAGCTCAGATGATCATAATTAGAGAGGAGTCACATTATTCAAGAGAAGCCAAAGGAGTCATATTCACAGATGAAGACCTTTTTCTGGGGGACATGGAGCACAACCATCCCCTTCTCTCTACATCACAGTGGATATGGGCAGATTCAAACTCTCTAGGGTTTTGATTGATCCAGGTGCATCGATGAACATTATGAGTCTAAAGACCCTTGCCTATTTGAAGATTGACATCTTTGCACTCTATGAGGAGATCAGATGATGTTGAGAGGATTCAATGAACAGGGCGAGAGAGCTTTAGGCTCCATAGTGTTACCTTTGGAAATAGTTGACTGGAAGACTGAAATAAAGTTCTATATAATTGATTCAAATACCTTATTCACTGCATTTCTTAGAAGGCCTTGGATACACCAAAATAAGATGATTCCATCCTCCCTTCATTAGTGCATCAAATTCCAAAAGGATGAAATCGAATACTATGTCAAAGGTGATGAAAAGCCAATTTTAGTTAGAGAGGTCAAGATATATGAAGATGCGACCTACTATCTTCATCAAAACCAAAATGTCTATTCTCGTAAACTTGGTCAAAATTCAAATACCAAAAAAAAGAAGAAAAATAAAAAGAGAGAAAAATAAATGAAAAAGGAAAGTCCAAGTATGCGAGAAAGCGACACTAGGGAAGAAGTAGAGCTGCATGTCACATTCCACCCACAGTTCATCCCAGTATGGACATATGGGTAGAATGACTCAACCTCCACTAAGAAGAGGCCACTAGGTAGAGGCAGAGGCAGACATAGAGGAAATTCCAAAGGTAGAAGACCCCCTGGTTGGCCGCCAACCAGCAGGGGTTATGTTCCAGTTCACAGGAGTACCCCTACTATTCACATAGGCTTGGAATCCAGCTCGAAAGACTAGCCTCATGTGATTAGCATACCAGCCAACCCCTCTCAATAGGTTTCATTGGAGGTGACACTTGAGTCAGATAGCAATGAAGACCAGGCCTCCAAGTAAAGTATGAATGTATTCAAATCAGGTTTATGTAAAACCATCAGGCAATAGTTGGAAACTTTAGCTCTAACCTCACTTTCCTCTCAAAAAATTGAAGGTTTAGTAGTTAAGGAAGCCTATAGGTCTTCCATGGATGTTAAGCTAAAGAGATTCCTATTGGGATCATCATCCTCAAGTCCATAAGCAGATGTAGAACTTGAGGATAATTTATATAAAGATTTAATGGAATTACCTTTTGATTAATACTCACCTTGTGTTCATAATCTTGCAAAGAAAGGTTTAATTCCTTATGAATGGTCCAAGCACAGTTTTGAGTATTTTAAGAAGCTTTGGAATAACAAAGACAGGGATGCATAATCAAGATCATGACTAGGATTCGATACAGTGGGTCCAGTCGATGATGATGATTATTACATAGTTGTCACTAATCATTTGGAGTCTGATAGGTTCTTCTCAAACCACACCAACTATTATGAGAAAGTGTGTTTAGAAACTTCAGATGATCCAAATGATATTCAAATCAAAGATTACCCACCAAAATTTGAAAAAGAAATCCATTCAATAATCGACAAGCTTAAAGAAATCAACAGACGGAAGATCCCCATACATACATCGGTTCCTGAATGAAGAAGAAACCAATGACTTAGTTAGGCTATTGACTGAGTTAAAGGACTGCTTTGCATGGAGTTATGAAGAGATGATCGGATTATCTCCTGGCATAGTAGTCCATAAACTAGCAATAGACCCTAATGCTAACTCTATCAAACAAGCTTCTAGACGCATGTGATTAGAAATCGAACAACAGGTCATTTTTGAAATCAAGAAATTGATCGATGCTAGCTTTATTAGGGAAGAAAAATACCCTACCTGGTTAGCCAGTGTCGTGCTAATTAAGAAGAAGAATGGACAAATTCATATATGCGTTGATTTCAGGGATTTAAATCAGGCATGTCCTAAGAATGAATTTCCACTTCCTATACTAGAGTTAATGGTGGACATTGCCTCATCTTATATAGTATTCTCCTTCATGGATGGGTCATCTGGCTATAATCAAATCAAGATGGCCCTCGAGGATGAAAGAAACACTGCTTTTCGAACCCCTATCAAAATCTATTGTTATAAGATTATGCCTTTTGGCCTTAAAAATGCTGATGCTACATACCAACGGGCCATGACTCAAATCTTCAATGAACTCATTCATCATCAAGTTGAATGCTATGTTGATGATATAGTAGTGAAAATCAAAGAAAAGAAAGATAATCTCTTTGACTTGAGAGTATTTTTTGAATGGTTTAGACAAATTAACCTCAAAATGAACCCCCTAAAGTGTGCATTCAGAGTAGCTTCAGGGAAGTTCCTTGGGCTTGTTGTTAGACACCAGGGAATAGAAATAGACCTAGAAAAGATCAAAGCTATCTTAGAAATGCCACCCCCTAAAAGCCTAACACAACTCAGATCATTCCAAGGGTGGTTGGCATATCTAAGATGCTTTATATCTAATATATAGGGGAGATGCAAGTCATTTTTAGCACTTGTCAAAAAGGATGCTAAGTTCAAGTGGGATGACAAGTTCCAGCATGATTTTGAAGATATCAAATAATATTTGGTGAAGCTACTAGTTCTAGCAGTCCCTATCCCGAGCAAGCCATTGATCCTCTACACCGCTGCATTGGATGACTCCCTTGGTTCTTTTTTGGCCCAAGCCAATGATGAAGGGAAGGAGAATGCTCTCTCAGTCATCATCTAATCCAGGCTGAAGCAAACTATCCACCTATTGAGAAGCATTGCCTAGCTTTAATCTTCGCATCCCAAAAAGCTATGACACTATATGCTTTCTCATAAGATGAACTTGATTTCAAGAATCAATCCACTACAATATCTCATGATGTGGCCAATGTTATCCGAACAGCTGAAATTTTGGTCCATGATTCTCTCGCAGTTTGATATCACATTCGTACTCCTCCATGTGGTGAAAGGACAAGCATTAGAAGATTTCTTAGCAGCACACCCACTTCCTACTGATTCCCTTCTTAGTGACGATCTCCCTGACGAATAAATAATGAACTTAAGGGAGGTTGATAATCGCCATTGGGAGATGTATTTTGATGGTGCGACTTCCCTTCATAAATGAGAAGAACCACAATCTACTCTTCTAGAAAAGGCAGGGGTAGGAATAGTTCTCTTAACTCCAGATCGTGATGTGATGAGAATCTCATACTATCTCTCCAATCCACGCATGAACAATAAAGCCGAGTATGAGGCTTTGATTGTCGATCTGGAGTTAGTCATTACAGTGTGTGTCAAAAGCATCAACATCTACGGGTATTCTCAATTGGTCATCAATCTGATTATCGGGTCCTATAAGGTTCTAAAACCTAAGCTTCGTCACTACCACGACTACACCATGAAGCTATTGGTCCAAATCACTGAGGTTACCATCTATAAGGTCCCACGAGGAGAGAACATAGTAGTAGATTCTTTGGCCAAACTTGCCAAGGAATTGACATGTCTGGAAAATGAGTCCATTTCAATAAGGGTCCAAAATAGACAAGTCATATCCCTTATTGATGTTGAACTCGTTGAGAGACTTTCTCTTAAAGGGGAGGTTTTCATTACTGAAAAGGTTGAGGAGCTAGATTGGAGGCAAGCATTCATGGATTACTTGACTGGAGGCAAATGACCTGAAGATAAGTCACAAGCACATTAAATGAAATAGAAAGCTTTCTCCTATGCACTTATGGATGGCACCTTGTACCGACGATCATTCAATCAAACATGGTTATGCTATTTGGACAAACACGAAGCCTATAAGATTATAATCGAGGTATATTCTATACTATGTGAAGCACATCAATCTGGTTCGAAGATAAAAGAAAAGATTAAAATACTAGGATACTATTGGCCTTCAATGATTATTGACTGCATAGATGTAGCTAGACGATGCCATCAATGTTAGGTACACAGTGTGGACTTACATCAACCACCCATTATTCTACATCCTAAATTGGCCTCATGGCCATTTGAGTGTTGGGGTACTAACATTGTGGGTCCAATCGATCCTCCTTCTTCCAAGGGTCACCGGTTCATCTTAGTTGCCATCGACTACTTTTCCAAGTGGGCGGAGGTAATCCCACTCAAAGATGTCATAGCTCAGTATGTGCTCTAGTTTTTCAGGAACCATATCATATATAAGTTTGGGGTGCCTCGATGAATTATATCTGATAATGACATGGTATTCAAGAGCACCAAAATCAACAGCTTCACCAGAAGACATGGTATAGATTGGAGATACTCCACCATCTACTACCCTAGAAAAATTGGCCTAGTAGAAGCATTCAACAAAACTCTCATCCAGATACTAAAGAAGACATTTGAATACAATAAACGATAGTGGCATGAGCAGCTAGATGAAGCTTTGTGGGTATACCATACCACATACAAAACTCTAACTTAATCTACCCTGTTCTCTTTAGTGTATGGGTCCGAAGTCGTTCTACCATTAGAAGTTCAGCTCTCGTTACTAAGGATAACAATGGGTAGTAAAATCACTACAAAGAAGAATGCCAAGTTATGATTAGAAGAGCTCAAAGGTTTAGAGGAGAGACGTCTACGAGCATGTTAGATCCTCGAGTTATGCAAAGCCAAAATGATTCAAGCTCACAATAAGCTGGTCCCCCTAGGGCTTTTCAAGTAGAAGAACTTGTATTAGTTCTAAGGAGACCAATTGTTGCCCGTCGAAAGATGGGAGGCAAGTTTGAACCTACTTGGAAAGGCTCTTTTGCCATAGAGAAGGCCTACCAAGGAGGATCTTATCAACTTATTGATTGTAAAGGAGAACACTGGATGCTTCCAATTAATGGGCTCTATTTGAAGAAATATTACCCATAAAATCATGTTTGAAAATAGTTCTATCATAAAAAATTTCATTCTAAATCATCAAATTATTCTCTTCTTTTGAAGCATTATTTGCTTGCATATGAATCATGATGTGTTTAGGGTAGGTGTAAGAGAACCCAAGAGGCATCATATCCTTCTTTCATAACATGAACACAAATTAAACATGATTCCCCAGCACTACTAGAATAGGTGTGAGAGAACCCAAGAGGCATCCTATTTTGACTAGCGCAATTAAATTAGGTGTAAGAGAACCCAAGTGGCATCCTTTCTTGGTGGAATCTCAACTACTATTCATGGCACCATTTCATCAAATTCTCCAACATGTTTAGGGTACGTGTAAGAGAACCCAAGCCACATCCTATTCCCTTCAAACACAAACACAAACATAGCAATAAGCACATATCTTCCATCTCGAGCTATTTTGATGTGGGAACAAGCCCCCTATGGCACTCACTTATTAGCTACTCTAGGTCAGGATGACATACTACCTTGCAAGTACGTAACCCTAGTGGTCACTTGTCTGGCGAATGTGAGTCCCCACTCTTTCTTCTTCACTTGACCATTGCAAACTGATGAGAACCTTTTTAGTTTGGTAGACTTCACTGCACAACCAGTAAGCTACCTCATGATTGACTTTTTTTAAGAGGATGTAAGCCTACAAGCTTTCTTCTTGAACTAGCCATCATTTGCTGACTTGCTTGAGTATATTTGAGGTTTAGGATAAGTCCCCTGGTGGCTTCTTTCCTTTTGGCTATTTTTGAGTCAACAGAAGTCCCAAAGAGGCATTCACTCAGTAGTCGCCCTAGGTTGGATGGAACCTGTTGAGCTGAAGATAGACTATCCCAGCAATCAGTTCCACAATAGGGAAATGTGAGTCCCCGATGCTTTCTTCCTAGGCTGATTATTATAAATCGACAAACACTTTATGTTGGTTGATGTTTGTTCTACTGACAACAACTCACCTAGTGGATACACCACTGTTGGTAGATGTGAGTCCCCAAGCTTTCTCCTTGAGTTGGCCACCAAATACCTATAGATATTATCTTCTCCAAGGTTTTGGATAAAACCCTTAGCGGCCCCTCTCCCTGCAGAACTCTATTTGGATCAAGTCCTTTGCGACCCCATTTAGACATTACCCCGGTCACTTTTGGATTGAACTGTCCCCCTTTCCTAGTAGCCATCCCTATGGTTGGAGAATTTGTTCAATGGATGCATAAATTCTCCCTTAGTATAGTAAATTTAAGATAGGTCTAAGATTATATAAGCTTCTATTCAGTATGATCTCTCACAAACCAATAAGATCCATAATAAATAAATAAATAAACAAACAAATTATTCTCTTATGGATTATGAACTCAAGCTGATATTCTATCTTTAGGACAGTGTCAACAAAACTCCCTATAGGAATTGCTTGACTACTTTTAAGCAGAGATAAGTCCCCAGGTTTGCACTCTATCAGTAGTCACCCTGAGGTCAGGTTCAATCTATTTGCCATAAATATGTTACCCCAATAGTCATTCTGCTTTGAAAGATATAAGTATACTATGCATTCTTTCTAGCATGATAGTCGCAAACTGACAGGCAGCCCTAGGTCGGGCTGACATGTTTCCTTGCTAATGTGTCACCCCAGTGGTCTCTTATTCAGGAAAGATGTGAGTCTTGGTGCTTTCTTCCCTAAATTAACCATTACAAATTGAAAGACACCCATTTGGTTGGATAGTTCTCCCCTCGGTCAGGAAACTACTCCCATTGGATCAATAAATCTAAAGTTAGGCCAAGGCCAATACGGCCCCTACTTAGTGCAGTCCATCATAAATCAATGAGATCCATCAAATATAATGAAATTAAATTTGACTATTTTGAGCTGATTTAAGTCCCCCATCGACATTCACTTAGTAGTCATCCTTAGGTCGGGTTAACATGTTACCTTGCGAATGTGTCACCCCTGCATTCTTTTGTGGTGGAAGATATGAGTCTCGATGCTTTCTTCCTTGAATTGCTCGAAAGACAATCCCTTTGGTTGGATGGTCTTACTATATGGTTGGTAGATTATCCTTTTGGATTGGTAAATCTGAGATAGGTCTAGGCTGATATAAGCTCCTTTTCAGTATGATCCATCGCAAATCGATAGGGTCAACCTCAAAAATATAAAAATTAAAGTTTGAAACAAAATCCACCCTCCTCCCTCAGTGGAGTCAACTAATCAAACAAAACAAATCAACCAGCTTCTCCTTAGTGAGATGCGAGTCTTTTTGATTCCCCAGCGGATCCTGAATTATAATCCGTCAGTTGATTTCACAACTTCTTCTCCCCAGTGGATGACCTGAACTTGCCCCTCAAGTGGAGAGTTCACATTTTCATTCCTAGTGGAACACCAAATCACAAATGAACAAATCAAATCAATTTATCCCCAGTGAGACACAAATCAAAATTAAACCTCTCATCCCCTAGTGGATGGCTTGAACCTTTTTCCCTAGTGGAAGGTTCACATACTCAATCCCTAGTGGATTCCTCCTTCACTCTCTTATGTCTTAGATATAAGTGGAGTTGAATTTCACTAAGCTCTTGATTCTTTCTACACCTTTGGTTAGGAGTATATCATTTCTATTAGTGCTTGCGATTGTTCGAACATTGTTGATTGTCTCGGTCAACACCAATATGTGTGGTATGCCTTTTTGGGTCACACCTGTGTTATGTTGACCACTTTTGGAGTGAGCTCTCAACTTCTCCATCTTAGACATAGGACCCCTCTAGATGCTAAGAGTTCCTTAGTCTTAAGACACTTCTTGTGATTAGGTGAACACTTGACCTAACCCTAGATCTTTAGAAGAGTTAGCCATAGGAATAGGTTATGCCTTAGGGGTATTAGAATGATTTGCCTACCCTGTAGCTTAAACCAAATTCTTACTCCCTTATTTCAAGTCTAACTTCAAATTCAAACTAACTTCAAATTCAAACCAATTTCAAATTCAAACCAACGTCAAACTCAAATCAATTCCAAATCAAAATTCAAATCAAATTCCAACTTCAATAATTTTTCTCAAATCATTCAAATCAAATTCCAACTTAATTTATTTAATCAACATCAAACTCAAACCAATTCCAAATCAAATATTAAATAAATTTCAACTTAATTGATTTTCTCAAATTCAAATCAATTCCAAAAAAACCAAATCATGAATCATTTCCAAGGGATTGAAATCCATGATCAATTCCAAACCCAAAATCTTTCCCAAGCCTTTGATTTTATCTTATGGACTTAGCCAAATCTAATCCAAATCACTTCAAACTCAAAAGATTTCATCATAACCCATTTATATTTTCACTTATATTCATAAATATAAATGAAATATAAATTCACATAACCAAAACCAAATTGGAAACTCAAATCCAAATCCAACCAAAATCCAACCTATACCCTTTCAAGTCAAATTCATGAACTTAACCAAATCAAATTCAAAGCAATCCAAACCCTTGGAATTTCTTCATGATTAAATCAATCCTACAATAATGAATCCAAATATAAACATAAACTTTGATCACCAAATCAAAACCAAACCAACCCAAGTCAAACTCTTGTTCACCCTTTTGACTTGAAATTATCAAATGAACCAAAACCCATTTGACTCCAAATCACTTGCAATTGGATTTATATTTCCATCATAAGTTCATATGTGAGTTCAACTAAAATTGAATCAAGCCTTGATCAAGTAAAGTAACCTATTTAGGCTCACTTATCCCAAAGTGACTTAAAGCACCTTTTTGGGCCAAATTCTAATCCAACCTAAATTAGATTGAACTAAGCCCACCAAAGCCTCACATTATGAGCAATAATCATTATGAGATGATCAATCACACAAATTGGGTCAAACCAAGTCAAACCTAGTTATTGAATAAGTCAACACTAAACTAAAATGAAACCCAAACTAGCCAAAAATCCACTATAGGCCAAATTTGTAAAAATAATTGAACTAACATCGATGATTAAACATGACCAAGCCATCAATTGAGCCAAAATAGCCCATTTGGCCACTTGACGCAAGATGACCCAACTTGACCTAAAAGTCAAAATGAGTCAAATCTTGATCTAAGCCAAATTGATTGCAACAAATGGGTCAAATTCATTTTAAATCAATTGTTGAACTTGACCAAAGTCTCAATTGGCGAACTAATCCCAACCTAGCCCAATTGACCATGAACCTAACTTGACCTAAAAATTCAAATCAAGATAAAATCAAATCAAACCAAAATTGATTGAAATTAAAGATTACAATACATTTCAAATGTCCAACCAAGCCTAAACCAACCTATGACCTAACTTAATTGGGTCAAATAAGTCAAATTGGTCAATTTAACCCATTTGGCCTAAATGAACTCAAATGAACCAAAACCAAATATAAATCAAATTGAACCAAAATAATTATACCAAAACATTTTAAATGATCATATGAACTTAACTCAATCCTTGGTTCAACCCAATTTGACCAATTGGTTAACTTGACCCAAGTTGACCCATTTTGACCTAAATGGGTCAACTTGAGCCAAATCATATCAATCCAACACCAAATTCCTTGAAAATTGGCACAACCATTTTTTCAATCATTCCAGATATGTACAAATGAAAATCAAAGCCAAATGACCATTTTTCCGTTAGGTCAAAGGGTATCAAATTTACTTGGAATTTGATCATACTCCAACTCAAGACCACTTGACATCTTCCTAGTTGACCATTTGGATACCAAGGAGGGTGGTGCACATGACCCAATGGGTTTGGGTTAGCCAAACCTAACCCAAGGCTAAAACTAACCACTCCACTTAAAATTCTCCACATGGAATCCCTCCTACACTCATTTAACACATTTGCACCTCAACTCCCACTCCTCTGCTAAAATTGAACCACATTGTGCTCCTAACAACCTAAACAACCCAATCAATCCTCTCAATTTGATCAAAATGGAAAAGAGACTCTCGGCCATCTGATCCATGTAGGGGTAGATATACTCCCCCATCATTTCCACTCAATTCACCTTCCTTGCACTTGATTGAGCTTAGGGGACGAAAGGAAAGCTTCTGGAAGTTTTCCAAGCACTCTCAAGCTCAATTGAAATTCCTTCTCTTAGTTTTGCTTAAGATGAAAATAGGGGAGGTGGGAAAAAAATTCCAACTTAGCCAATTCTCAATCAAAGTTTAATTCACTTTGTAAGCACTATCACGGGGACAAGTCGAGCTCACCCAAGATGTTTTCTAAGCATCCAAGCCATGGGAAGGTGGACCAAGACCAAAGCCATAAGCCATTGAAGAAATCCTTGATAAATTGGAAGATCCACTTCATCTCAAAGTTTGAAACCTTCAATAGGGCTTCATCTCCACTAGACGAAGCTACTTCCACCATTGGAAGCACTGGTGATAGCCTATGGTAAGGTATGAATCAAAACTGAGCTTAAGTTGAAAAATCTTTGGTCCTTTATGAAGGGAATTATAATCCCATTGAAATTCAATTGTTGGATGTCTTTCTCCTTACTTCTAGATGGTGTGGGTTGAATCCTAGCCTAATTCGAGCTCAAGTGAGCTCAGATTAAGCAATTGAGGATGGACGGTCTCTGTATCCTAAAGGCAAGGGCAGGGATGAATTATAGACCGTCCGCGTGTTTTGGATGGATGATCTTTATTAAAGCACACTAGATCCTCTAATTTATCCCTTCAAAACTATGGGTTTAATCTTGACCGTCTGATCTTTGATCAGATGACCCAAGGGAAAGCGCATAGCACCACCGGCTAATAATGCGACATTAAATAACCAATCCCATCATGCCACATGGAAAGCGTGTGCCACATCTGTAGCCCATGTGGCGCTGATGAGATTAGTTATATAATTAGGTTATTTAATTACCCTTTAATCACTAAAACTTCTTAAATTCTATTGACCTCACTTTTGGAGTGAGCTCTTAACCTCCTCTTCTTAGACTTAGACTCTTCTAGATACTAAGAACTACTTAGTCAAAAGGCAATTCTAGTGATTAGGTGAACACTTAACATAAGCCTAGAGACTTAGAAGGGTTAATCATAAGATGAGGCTATGCCTTAGGGTTTAATGAAATTACCTATTCTATAGCCTAAACCCAATCTAGATACACTTTCTCAAATCAAACCCAAATTTTAATCTCAAACTAAACCTCAAATTCAAGTCCAAACTCCAAATCCATATCCCAAATTTGACTACAAATGATTGAAACCCAAAATCAAATTCAAATCCTAAGACCCTTCCTAGCCATATGAACCACCTTCATAAGCTTAGCCAAAACTCCCTTTAAATCAATACAAATTCAGTTGATTTCTTTATAAATCAGTTGTTCCATCATTTATATTCACAAATATAAATGAAATCCAAATTTAAATGATAAAAAATATATCCAAATTTAAATACAAACCCAACCTAAGCCCTTTAAGCCAATTTCTTAGACTTAACCAAATCCTATCCAAATCAACTCGAAACTAATGGATTTTCTCTTGAATCAATCATTCATTCAATTACCTACCCAAATATAAATGAAACCTATAATCATCAAACTAAATTTAAGGCAACCCAAGTCAAGCCTAACTTTGCCCTTTTGACTTGAAACTTTCAATTGAGCCAAAATCCCTTAGACTCCAAACTGATTGCCTTTTAATTTATATTTCAATCCAGGGTTCATATATAAGTTCAACTAAACTCGAATCAAACCAAAACCAAACCAAATGACTCACTTAGGTCCACTTGATCCAAAGTGACCTAAAGGACTCATTTGAGCCAACTTCTAATCCAACCCAAATTGGATTGAACCAAGCTCACCAAAACTTTTTGCCATGATTGTTGACCAAGTCAACCCTTAGCCCAAATGAACCAAAACTAGCCAAAACTCATCTTACATCAAATTGATTGAAATCAATGATTTGAATCTACCCAAAATCAATATTTAAATAAGACTTGACCACCAATTGAGCTAAAGCAAGCCCAATTGGCCACTCGATCCAAGTTGACCCAAATTGGCTTAAAGGACCAAATTAGGTCAAATGATGTTCTAACCCAAATTGATTACAACCAATGGCTCAAGTTCATTCTATATTTATTATTGAACTTGACCAAAGCCATAATTAAACCCAATTTGATCAATCGAGCTCAATTGAGTCATTCAGCTCAAATTTCCCTAAAAGGTCAATTTGGCCTAAATCTAAATTAAAACCAAATTAATTTGAACCAAATACCACATTCATCTTCAATTAGCCAATTGAACACAAGTAAACCCATAACCCAGGCTAATTTAGCTAATTTTGGTGAAATTGGTCAACTTGACCCATTTGACCCATTTGATTCCAAATGAGCCAAAATCAATTCCAAGCCAAATTAAATCAAATTGATCATACCAAAACTCTTCAAATTATCATTTGAACGTAACCTAAGTCTTGGTTTGACCCAAATTGAGTCAAACCCATTTGAATTAAGCCAAAACCCATTGCACCTTGACCCAACCCATCCTAAACCCACTTGGGATTAGCCCAAAGTCAACTCAAAATATTTTGGAGCCAAACCCAAGGTAATCCCCCTTGGAGCCAAAATAAGGGCTCACTGGATTCATCTTTCCAAGTGGAATCCATTGAACTAAAAATAATTAACTTTGCCTAATTATTTTGAGCTTAATTTAGGTTTTAGTGAAAATTGAATTTCAACAATTACTTTAAAAATACAAATTAGATTGAGGTGAAATTTTCATATATTGAAACTAGCCTTAAGATCTACTTACCATAAACATATCAAGATAAAATGATAGCTGGATTGAAAGATATTAAATTTAGAAGTTCAAAGAGCCTATTTTAATAAAATAAATTAATATATCTTATAAAATTTGATTAAATCAGCTAAAACTTTAGAAAAAATCATAAAAAATCTAAAAAATAAAAATAAATATTCATTTTGAAGGTATTTCAGAGGAGAATCCATTAACATTATTCTTAATTAAATTTAAATAGTGATTTTAGCTTAATTAAGGTTTAATTAAAAATGTAATTTTCTTAATTACTCCTTAATTGATCACCAAATTAATTTCTAACTTTATGAAGATTTTTAAGGGGATGACCTCTGCCTCCCCTATTTTTCTTTAAATTTATAAGCTAATTAATTAGTAGAATTAACTGATTAAGCCTTAATCACCCTCTTAATCTAATTAATGGATAATTAAGCATATAAACAATTAATTAATTAATTAATTAGACCCATTTTACATTGATTAACAATGAGGAAGCTTGCAGAATGTGATTGTGATACTTTTCCTAATCCACTCTCTAATTTTCCTTTACCTTTTAAGAAAATTAATTAATTAATTAATTAACTGATTAATTATTCCATTAGCTTAATTAAATTTTAAAAATTGATCTGATTTTCTCTAATTGATTTGTGGGTTGGTCTTTAGGTGTTTAATAACCTAATGAGGCTTAATGAAAGTATGACTAGCTCACATGTGTGAGCAAATGATACAAGTAATTAATTAAGTTCTTTAAGTTTAATTAATAAATGATTATGAGCTAATTGCATTAGGCCTCTTTCATTTCATAAGATCATTGCAATTTAATTTTCAATATGTTTGCATAACATTGGCTCATAATCATTTGATTAATTATCTTAAGGTAACATAAGTAAGGGTTAATTAATTGATTTAATTCATGACATAATTTAATTAAGCCATAAATTTAATCTAATTACTCTTCCTTAAATCAAATTAATTCACATATAGGGGAATGATAATAGGATTAGCAAACCTCTCTCACAGCCCTTAAGTCAAATCAAATCAAACTCAAAATTATAAATGACATTAAAGAAATTTTGGTTTATCTTAAGTGGCTTTATTCCATAATATTGTCCTTAGGAATTAATTGGATTGAATGAAATCATATGCTTATGTTTATTCCTTTCTTTCCAATTGTATTAAAGGTCATATGCCATATGCAAACATGCATACATGTCCTTCAAAATCAAGTAAATAAAAATAGTTTACTTTATGTCAAATTACATGTGTTGGCTTAATCAAATATGTGTAGCTATTATCACTATTAAACCAAAAATCTATTTTCAAATGTTTATAAATCAAATATAACATGTGTAGTGATGTTATTTATAAATATCTACAAGCTTGCATGTGTTTATAACTTATAACATGTATTACTCGATTCCCTTTCTTTACTTTATATGGGTTTACATAGGGTTGAAAATGTATAGTTCATTTGTAAAGAACACAACATTTGCTTATGTTTCCTTTCTATATTCCTATGCTAGGATTGAAAGAAAGTTGCATATTGCATAAATAAATCTCTTAACCAAATTCAACACAACTTTTTTGCATGGCTTTTCTTCCTTTTAATTGCTTTTTCATTCCTATGCATACGAGTAAAGTGGGTATATTAGTCTGGACATTCTGGGGATGTGAGGCTTTAAGTAGGCCAATGGAGATTTTTACCTCCTCCCCTGGTGCGAAATAATGGCGTCGTACTCACTTAAAAGCTTGCATACATTTCGATGTATGTGTAACTAAAGGAGGAAACTCCTCTTTTTTCTATTAAAAAGGCATGCATTCATAATTAACTTAATTGATTGAATTAATTTGCTTTGTGATCTAAAGTTCATTCCTTATGATATTTTATAAGAATTTGGATAGAGCTTTAAATTAAGATAGCAAAATAATTCAATCAAACAAAATAATTAAACTCCAAGTATCTCCATTTGCATTCATCATCTAAGTGTGCTAAAACATATGTTGTATGTGTAGGTATACTTAGAAAAATCATATGCATGTTATACATACCATGGAATGAAAGAAATGAATATGTGTTTTATGATAGTAATTCACTCCAATTAGTCTTAAGATGCCTTTCTTATCAAATAAAGTCATTTAAAAATAAACCTAAACTTAGGATCAATTAAAACATGTAATAAGCCATTCATTAAAGAAAATTAAGCTAATTAACTGGCTTTAAGAATGACTTAAGGTAGGGATGAAAGAGAGGCCCTCTCTTTTTCTTTTGTTTATAACACTTAGTTACTAAGTATATGAGATATGAAACCAAACAAAACAAAAATTAAAACTTGTAAGTTCATTAAAAAACTTAAAGTGAAACTAAATCTCCCTTGTTAAATTAAACATTCCAAACTTATAAAATCACAACTCTAAAGCCTAATTAGGACATACTACACAAGCCTTCATACACACATTTTAGGCTAGGCCACCACTTCTAGCTTTATGTTAGGGCGGTGCATGGCTTGATGTATATATTTTTTGTGATGTAATATTTTAGACTGGATGTTAGGGTGTATGCCTCATAGACTAGATGTTAGGTCGTGATTAGCCTAACCATATTTTCTGCAGAGGATTATTCTTAAGGGGCTGCTGTAATAAAAAAAATATAGATGCTTTTGCTGTATAGGTTGCTTAGCCCCTAAGCATAGCCCACGTTAGGAAAAGTGGGCTTAGTTACCCATATATGGGGTGCTAAGTCCAAATTATTCATATAACTACTTAGGTTGTATGGTGTGTTTAGCTAACATTTGTTTTGTCGGTGTAACTAGATTTACTTTTCCTATTTTTAATGTAATTTTGCATTAGGATTTAGGATTAGTGTTATGGGGGATTAAGATGAGCAGTGACCGGAAGGCTTAGTCCCTGGGGTGCCCTATGATGCCTTTTGAGAAAATTAAATCGAAAGGAAGAAAAGGAAGAAATGAAGAAAAGAAGACCCCCATAGCATGCACTATTTTTATAATCCGGGTTGTATAAGGGTAGAGCTCAGCTACCCATCTTTTTTTTCTCATTTTGGGGTGTACAGCGGAACCTGACCGCAGTGGCCTTTTATTCTTTTATGGTATTCTATAAAATTATTTGATATTGTGCACTATAACAACATGCTTTTCATATTTTCTTTTTAATTGATATTTGAATGTGTGGCCTGGATGCGGTAGGCTCTTAGGATGAAATTAGTTTTTCTACCCCAATTAATAACTCATAAGTAAAATTTTAAAAAACTCATAACCTCAAATAAAAGCATAGGAATTGAATTAAGATAATAAAAATTTTTAGCAACCACTTAACTAAATGAATGAATGTATAATTTCATGCATGTCATATTCTTCCACTCTTGTTAAGAGGGGGCTTCCATTTGTGCCAGAGAATAAAGGCTTAACTTGTGAGAGCCTTTGATGGAAGAACACCTCTATCTCTTTTGATTTTGCACATAATCAAGTTCTCATGCATTTAGGCATACAAAATCCCAACTGAGTCAAAACAAAGAGTCTAAAAAAATCAAATAAATTTGATAAAATTTGCATTAAGTTAAGTCATGAATTCATACCACTCATGCTCTAGTCTCTTTGAGAGTGAGTTTAAGGACTTAGTCTCCTTTCTAAATAAACAACAACCTAGCCATCTTGCAAAGCATAAAACTTTCCTACATGGATTTAAAGCTTAGGAGGAGTTAGTTGGCTACCACTCTAGGTAGTTATAAGTCCAGCAGTTGGGTGGTTTATTCTCTCTTGTGGAGGTAAATCATATACCCATTTTTTCCTTAGATTTAGGTTGTTCTTCGACCCTCACCAAAGCACCCTAGCTTAGGATCCGAGGTAGTTATTTCCTTTGGCTACAAGCATAAATTCTCACCTCTTAGGTATTTCTATAATCTTATGTTGTGAGATTATAAGTCATAGTATTCTAATAAAATGTCAACTTAAATAAATAAATCTCTTCAATTTCAAATATATAAAGCGATTATAGGGTAGATTGGAATGTTCACTAGGCTTCTTATTATCATGAGCATTTCCTACTTTCTCCCTTTTGGATTCCAAAAATAAGTCTTCTCCTTGATCTATCCCATTTAATTTTTTAAGATAGCCAATCTTTGATTGTCTTAACCTTGAAATCTTTAGAGACCTTAATTGTCTACTTTAATTGAGAGTATTCATAAGGAATTCTCATTCCTTAAGATGTAATTAACTATGGGGGCTTGCTTCCATAGGAAACTTAATGAACCCAGCTTAAAATTAACCCTACTTTACTTTTCCATGTAAAGTAGGGGAAATATATCTGGTACATTCGAAGACCCATCATGCCTTAAGAGTCCTTATTAGATGATTAGGTCCATTATAGAGTAATGATTTCTATCTTTTGAGATAGTACATCATTCCTTAATGCCATACATGATCACTTTAATAAGTACCTCATAAGATCTGTGTGGTGTCCCATATTTCAAAAATAAACACCTCAAATTTGTAATTAAATGTAAAAAAATCCAAAAATGCAAATTCAACTTCATTTTAAAGATAATTCTAAGGGTAATCCAATAAAATTATTTCTTATTGACTTTAAACAGTGGATTTGCCTAAGTTAAGGTTTAATTGAAAACTTAATAACTCTAATTACTCCCTAATGACTTCATTAATTAATTCTAAACTTTTTAGGCATGTTTAGTGGTATGACTTCTGCCTCCCTAATTTTTTTTGGAATTTATTAATGAGTTAATTAGGAAAATTAATTGATGAACCCTTAATCACCTGCTTAGTGTAATTAAGGATAATTAAGCATGTGAACAGTGACTTAATCCTTTAATTGAGATAATTAAATATTATTTAAGTAAATAGGAGGTTTATGGGATGGTTTTGGGATATTTTTCCTAAGCTATTCCCTAAACCCCCTTTCTTCCTTAATTCAAACATAATTAAGGGTTAATCTACTAATGATATACTTAATTAGCTTAATCAAATTTTCAAAACCAATATGAAATTAATCAATCTCTCCTGGGTAGATCCTCAGGTGTTCAAAAGCCTAAGGTAAGTTCAAGGAAATCAAATCCAACTCATATGGGTGGGAAGGGTTATGAAAGTACTTAATTAAACCATTTAGCTTAATTAATCAATAATTGTTATTGCATTAGACCCTTTATTTCTTAGGAGAATTGCTAATTTAAATTTCATATGGTTGCATATCATATGTTGGCTCATAATTGTTAGGTTAATTATGTTAAAGTGGTGTAGGTAAGGGGTAATTAATGGATTTAATTTACACTTTAACCTAAATAAAATAAAAAAATCAATCTGATAGTTCTAAAATTAAACTAAACCAACTTATACATGTGGAAAATGGGTTAGGACCAGTAAACCCTTTTCACAAATTCTAAATCAAATCAAATTCAAAACTAAAACAAAAAATCTCTTTAAATAATTTTGATTCACTTTGAATAATCATATCTTATAGGATTGTCCTTAAGAATTAATTAGGATGAATGAAATTATATGCTTACATCACTTTATTTCTTTCCAAGCATGTTAAATGATTATTTTCCATATGAAATCATGCATTCATATCTTTTGAAAAACCAAACTAAATGAAATGTTTCATTTATGTCCAATTACATGTATTGGATAAGGTAAGAATATGAATGTCTATTATCACTACTAAATCAAAAATTATTTTCAAAATCTATAAATCAAAGATCATAAATGAAAGTATGCTACTTATAAATACTTATAAGCTTGCATGTGATTATAGCATGAAATGTGTTATGTGACTTTCTTCTCTTTTCTTAACATGGATTTGAATAGGAGTTGCAAAGTGTATAGTTCATTTGAAAAGAACATAACACTTGCTTAAATTTATTCCTATACATTTCTATGTTATCACTTAAGAAGGATCTTCACATTTACACATGTAAATTGCAAAACCATATCAAACAAAAATCTTTTGCATGATTCTTCATTCATTTATTTCTTTGTACATGCACGTGTATTTAAGAAAAGTGGTATATTAATCTGGACATCCTGGGGTTGTGAGGCTTTAAGTAGCCCTAAGTAGGTCTTGTACCTTACACCCCTGGTGTAGTAAACAATGATGCCGTACTCACTTATATCTTTTATACATGTAAATGTGCATTTGATTAGTGGATAAAAGAGTCTCTCTCTTCTACTTAGCAAAATCATGCACTCATGAAATATCCAAAATTTTCTTAAACAACATTCCTTAACATTCATCATCAAGGTGTGCTAAAGTGTTTGCATTGCATGTATAGCTATGCTTAGGATCATTCATATGCATGGTATACATGTTGGAAAGAAATAAATGGTTGTGTTATGTGATAGTAATTTATCTTAATTAATCCTAAGATGCCTTTCTTATTGAATAGGTTTGTTTAGAGTAAATATAAACTTAGGAATAATTAAAACACATAATAAAATATTTATTAAAGAATAATCACTAATGAATCTACCTTAGAAATTAGTTAAGGTAGGGAAGAAAGAGAAGTTCTCTTCTCTTTTCTTCTCTTTATAACACTTAGTAATTAAGTGTAGGTTCATTCAAATCAAATAAAAATCATCAAATAAAATTGACAAATTGACTAAACTACTTAAACCAAAACTACCCTCCTATGTTGAATCTCTCCCACTTAGAAAACTCCAACCTTAAAGCCTAGGTAAGACATGCCACACAAACCTTAAATGTCACACAGATTAAGCTAAGTCACTATTTCTTGCTCTATGTTAGGGTGATGCAAGGTCTGATGCCTGATTTTATTTTATGATGTAATATTTTAGACTCAATGTTAGGGTGTATGTGCGTAGACTGAATGGTAGGGCGATCTTAGTCTTATCATTATCTTCTGTAGGGATAGTGCTTAAGGGATGTTGTAATAAAAATATAAATACCTTTGTTGTGCAGGTTGCTTATACCCTAAGCATAATCCAAAATAGGCCAGGTGAACTTGGTTACCCATGTGTGGGGTGCTAAGTCCAAATTATTCATATAGATGCTTCGGTTGTGTGGTATGTTTAGCTAATTTCTATTTTATAAGTTTTAGTTAGATTTACTTTTCCCATTTTCATGTAATTTTTGCAATTAGAATTTAGAATGAATGTTATGGGGGAATTTGGATGAACGTTGGTCATTAGATTATGTCTTATGTACCATGTGAAGTGTTGGAGCCAACTACATCCCAACTAACCAAAAGAATAAAAGAAATGAAGAATGATGAATGTAGAATGATGAATGAAGACCCCCATAACATAAATTCTTTCTAAGTTATAATTATTCATTTTTAATCTGGGTTGTATAAGGGTAGAGCTCAGCTACCACATTTCTTTTCAGGTTTTTGCGGTGGAACCCACCACAAAGGCCTCTTATTCTTTTGCACTAGCTTTATAAAATTGTTTGATGTTTTTTTAGCTTGGGCATTAAGATGACATATTTTTCCTAATTTCTTCCTTGCTTTGAAGAATGGCCTAGACGCGATTAGGTTCTTTGGAAAAAAAATAAATTTTTTTATCCAATTAATCAATTCAAAATTAAAATTAAACAACTCATAGCCTCACCTAAAGCCTAGGACATAAAATCAACATAAAAGATTTAACAACCCCTTAGGGGGATGTTGTATATTTCACATCATGCATAAAATCACCTTGCTTCACTCTTGCTTATGGAGGGCTTCCAACTTTGCTCGAGAGCATGGATTGATCTTTGAGAGCCATGTTGGAAACACGCCTCCTTCTTGCCAATTTTGGCCCACAACCAATTTCTCATGCATTATGCATATGAATCCCATAACTTGTGTCAAATTTATTGTACAAAAAAAATAAAAATAAACTTAACAAAATTTGCATTAGATTCAAGTCATTATTCATGCCCTACATGATCTAGTCTCTTAGGGAGTGTGTTTAAGGATTTAGTCTTCTTTTCTAAATAAACAATAGCTTAGCTATCTTGCAAAAGCATAAGACTTTTCTACATGTATTTAAAGTTGTAGGAGGAGTTAGTTTGTGGCCTTCTCCAAGTGATTATAAGTCCAATAGTCGGGTGGTTTATCCTCTCTTGTAGAGGTAAACCATATGTCCATTTTTACCTTAGATTTATGTCGAGCTTTGGCCCTCACCAAAGCTCCCTAGATTTAGGATTTGAGGTAGTTGTTTCCCTTTGCAAGCTATAAGCATAAATCCTCACCTCTTAGGCATTTCCATGATCTTGTATCATGGAATTGTACCCTAAATTTCTAATAAAAATTCAACTCAAACAAATAATTCTCCTCAATTTCAAAAATATAAAGCCCAATCATAGAATAGTTTGGGATGCTTACTAGGCTTCATAGTATCGTGAGCATTCCCTACTCATCTCCTCTTGGTTTCGATAATAACTTCCTCTTTTTGATCAATCACATTTGATCTTCAAAAAATAATCAATAGATTGATAGTCCTATATTTGAAATCTTTGGAGACAATGATCATTTACCTTAATCTAGAGTATTCTTAAGGAATCTCATTCCTTAAGATGTATTTAACTATGGGGGCTTGCCTCCATAGGTAACTTAACGAAACCATTTAAAATAAACCCTACTTTACTTTTTCATTTAAAGTAGGGGAAGAATCTTTGGTACATTCGAAGACCCATTGTCCTTATGAGTCCTTATTAGGTGATTAGGTCCATTGTAGGATGTTGACTTCTATCTTTCGAGATAGTACACTATTCCTCAATCTCATATCTGATCACCCTAATAAGAACATCTGCATATCTACATGGTGTCCAAATGAAAAGTATATTTCTATCTTCATTTTATCCATATAGATTGAAGATAGAAGTATACAAGAATAATTCACCACAGTTAGGCAAGCTCCATAGGATCATATAGTACATAAGACTTGGTCTTGTAACCAATATTTATCGTAGGCCCCCATAACACTAATCCTAATTCCTAATGCAAAATTACATTAAAAAGAGAAAAAGTAAATCTAACTACACCTGCAAAATAAGTGTTAGATAAACACACCATACTACCCAAGTAATTATATGAATAATTTACTTGGGGACATAAGTCCACTGTCTATATGTAGATTATGCTTAGGGGTTAAGAAACTTGCAAAAGAGAGGATTTATATTTATTTTAAGCACCCATTAAGCATAATCTCTTACATAATATATGATTAGGCGAATCACGGCCTAACACCTAGTCTAAGAAACATACACCCTAACAAATAGTCTACAACATTATATCACATAATAAAATATACATCAAACTATGCACTGCCCTGACATAAAGCTAGAAGTGGTGACTTAATCTAATGTGTATATGCTAAGGCTTGTGTGGTATGTCCTAGCTAGGCTTTAGAGTTATCATTCTCTAAGTATGAAGGAAATTTAACTATTAAGGGTGGTTTAACTTTAAATGATTTAATTAATTTATAAATTTTACTTAATATTTTCTTTTATTTCATTTGACCTATACTTACACAATAAAGTGTTATGAAGAGAAAGAAAAAGGATCACTCTCTTTTATCCCTACCTTAAGTCACATCTAAAGCAAATTAATTAATCAATTTTCTTTAGTGAATGACTTATTACATGTTTTAAGTAGTCCTAAGTTTAGATTCACTTTAAATAAACTCATCCAATAGGAAAGACATCTTAAGATCAACTAGAATGAATTACTATCACATAACACATGTTTATTCATTTATTTCCATCATGTATATCATGCATATGATTAAATCCTAAGCATACATGCAATATGTATTAACACACTTATATGATGAATCTGAGTAAAGGTTTTTAGAATTAATATTCCATTTAATTAAATGATTTTGTCATATTATTTTAAAGCTCTATCTAAATTCTTATGCAAAAGCATAAAAAAGATCCTTAAATCACATGACTAATCAACTTGTTGATGTCACTTTTGGAGTGAGCTCTCAACTTCTTCATCATAGACATAGGACTCCTCTGGATGCAAAGAGTTCCTTAGTCTTAAGACACTTCTAGTGATTAAGTGAACACTTGACCTAACCTTATAGACTTAGAAGAGTTAGCCATAGGAATGTGTTATGCCTTAAGGGTATTAGGATGATTTGCCAATCCTATGGATTCAACCAAATCCTTACTCCCTTCTTTCAAACCAATTTCAAATTCAAACCAATTTCAAATTCAAACCAACTTCAAACTCAAATCAATTCCAAATCAAAATTTAAATCAAATTCCAACTTAAATGATTATTCTCAAATCATTCAAATCAAATTCCAACTTAATTGATTCAAACAAACTTCAAACTCAAATCAATTCTGAATCAAATCTTAAATCAATTTCAACTTTATTGGTTTTTTCAAATTCAAATCAATTACAAAAATCTAAATCATGAATCAATTCGAAATGATTGAAATCCATGATCAATTACAAACCCAAAATCCTTCCTAAGCCTTTGCTTTTATCTTATGAACTAAGCCAAGTCAAATCCAAAACACTTCAAACTCAAAAGATTTCCTCATAACCTATATATAGTTTCACTTATATTCACAAATATAAATGAATTATAAATTCAAATAACCAAAACCAAATTCAAAACTCAAATTCAAATCCAACCAAATCCAACCTATACCATTTAAAGTCAAATTCATGAACTTAACCAAATCAAATTCAAACCAATCCAAACCTTTGGATTTTCTTTATGAGTCAATCAATCCTACAATCATGAATCCAAATATAAACATAAACTTCAATCAACAAATCAAAATTAAATTAACCCATGTCAAACTCGTGTTCACCCTTTTGATTTGAAATTATCAAATGAACCAAAACCCATTTGACTCCAAATCACTTGCGATTGGATTTATATTTCCACCATAAGTCCATATGTAAGTTCAACCAAACTTGAATCAAGCCTTGATCAAGTCAATTGACCTGTTTAAGCTCATTTAGCCTAAAGTGACCTAAAGCACCTTTTTGAGCTAAATTCTAATCCAACCCAAATTGGATTGAACTAAGCTCACCTAAGCCTCACATTGTGAGCAAAAATCATCATGAGATGATCAATCACCCAAATTGGGTCAAACCAAGTCAAACCTTATTGTTGACCAAGTCAATACTTAACCAAAATGAAACCCAAACTAGCTAAAATCCAATATAGGCCAAATTGATTGAAACCATTGATCTAAACCAATCCACCATCAATGATTAAACATGATCAAGCCATCAATTGAGCCAAACCTAGCCCAATTGGCCACTTGACCCAAGTTGATCCAACTTGAACTAAAAAGTTAAAAATGGGTCAAATCTTGATCTAAGCCAAAGTGATTGCAACCAATAGATCAAATTCATTCTAAATCACTTACTGAACTTGAACAAAGCCTCAATTGACCAACTAGACCCAACCTAGCCCAATTGACCATGAACCCAACTTGACCTAAAAGGTAAAATCAAGCAAAAATCAAATCAAACCAAAATTAATTAAAACCAAAGCTTGCAATACATTTCAAATGTTCAACCAAGCCTAAACCAACCCATGACCTAACTTAATTGGGTCAAATAGGTCAAATTGGTCAACTTCACCCATTTGACCTATGTCAACTCAAATGAACCAAATTGAACCAAACCAATGATACCAAAATATTTCAAATGGTCATATGAAGTTGACCGAACCCTTGGTTTGACCCAATTTGACCAATTGGTCAACTTGACCACCCATTTTGACCTAAATGGGTCAACTTGAGCCAAATCATATCAAATAAACTCCAAATTTATTAAAAATTGGCACAACCCATTTTTCCATCATTTGAAATATGCCCAAATCAAAATCAAAGCCAAATGACCATTTTACCCCTAGGTAAAGGGTAAACTATGATCAAATTCACTTGGAATTTGATCATGTTCCAACTTAAGCCCACTTGGCATCCTCCTAGTGGTCCATTTGGACACCAAGGAGGGTGGTGCACATGACCCAATGGATTTGGGTTAGCCAAGCCCATCCCAAGGCCAAAATCGACCACCCACTCAAAATTCTCCACTTGGAATCTCCCATATCCTCATTTAACAGTTGCCTACTTCCACCCCACCACTCCTCTACCAAAATTGAACCACATGGAACTCCAAATAGCCTAAACAACTCATTCAATCCCATAAATTGATCCAAAATGGAAAGGCAAGCTTCGGTAGTCTGATCCAAGTAGGGGGTGATATACTCCCCTCATTTCCACTCAATTGATCGTCCTATTTTTTGATTCAGCTCAGAGGATCAATGGCAAGCTTCTCCAAGTTTTCCAAGCACTCTAAAGGTCAATTGAATTTCCATCTCTTGGTTTTTCTTAAGCTGAAAATAGGGGAGGTGGAAAGAAATTCCAACTTAGCCAATTCTCAGTCAAAGTTCAATTCACTTTGCAAGCACCATCAGGGAGGCAAGTCGAGCTCACCCAAGGTATTTTCCAAGCATCCAACTATGGGAAGGGGGACCTAGACCAAAGTCGCAAGCCATTGAAGCAAGCTTTGGTCAATTGGAAGATCCACTTCATCTCAAAGCTTAAAACCTTCAATAGGGCTTTGTCTCCACTAGACGAAGCTACCTCCACCGTTGGAAGCGCCGATGATAGCCTCCGGCATGGTATGAATCAAAACTGAGCTTAGGTTGAAAAATCTTTGGTTCTTTGTGAAGGGAACTGTAATCCCATTGAAATTCAACCATTGGATGTCTTCCTCCTTGCTTCTAGATGGTGTATGTTGAATCCTAGCCTAATCCGAGCTCAAGTGAGCTTGAATCAAGCCATGGAGGATGGAAGATCTCTATCTCCCGTTGGTGAGGACAGGGATGAATCATGGACCATCCATCATGCATGTTTTGGATGAACAGTCTTGATTAAAACATGCTAGATCCTCTGATTTATCCCTTCAAAACTACGGGTTTGATCCTAACTATCTGACCCTTGATTGGATGGCCTAGGCAAAAGTGCGTAGCACCGTCGGTTGATGCGGCATTCAATTTGACAACTTAAATAACCAATCCCGTAGCATCACGTGGAAAGCATGTGTTGCATCAGCAGCTCACGTGGCATCAATGGGATTAGTTAATTAATTAGAGCTATTTAATTAACCTTTAATCACTGAAACATCCTAAATTCATAATTAAATGTAGAAAAAAATCCAAGTAATGCAAACTCAACTTCATTTTAATGATAATTCAAAGGAGAATCCAATAAAATTATTTTTAATTGATTTTCAATAGTGGATTTTCCTTAATTATGGTTTAATTAAAAACTTAATAACCCTAATTACTCTTAATGACTTCATTAATTAAGTTTAGAATTTTCAAGCATGTTTAGTGGGATGACTTCTCCCTCCCTTAATTTTATTGGAATTTATTAATGAGTTAATTAGAGAAATTAATTGATGAACCCTTAATCACCCTATTAGTGTAACTAAGGATAATTAAGCATGTGGACAGTGACTTAAGCCTTTAATTATGATAATTAAACATTGCTTGAGTGAGTAAGAGGCTCATGGAATGATTTTGGGATATTTTTCCTAAGCTATTCCCTAAATCCCCTTTCTTCCTTAATATAAACCTAATTAAGGATTAATCCACTAATGATCTACTTGATTAATCTGATTAAATTTTCAAAACCAATCTGAACTTAAAAAATCTCTTCTTGGGTAGATCCTTAGGTGTTCAAAAGCCTAAGGTAAGTTTAAAGAAATCAAATCTAACTCATTTGTGTGGGAAGGGTTATGAAAGTACCTAATTAAACCCTTTAGCTTAATTAATCAATAATTGTGAGCCAATTGCATTAGGCCCCTTTCTTTCTTAGGAGCATTGCTGATTTCAATACCATGTGATTGCATATCATATGTTGGCTCAAAATTGTTAGGTTAATTATGTTAAAGTCATTTTGGTAAGGGGTAATTAATAAAGCTAATCCACACCTTAACCTAAACAAAACATAAAATCAATCTAATGGTTCTAAAATTAAACTAAACCAACTTACACATGTGGGAAATGGGATAGGACCAACAAACCCTTTTCACAAATCCCAAATCAAATCAAATTCAAAATAAAAATAAAAATCTCTTTAAAAGAATTTTTTGGTTCACTTTAAATAATCTTATCATATAAGATTATCCTTAGGAATTAATTAGGGTGAATGAAGTCATATGCTTACATCACTTTATTTCTTTCCAAGCATGTTAAATGATTATTTTCCATATGAAATCATGCATTCATATCTTTTGAAAAATCAAACTAAATGAAATGTTTCCTTTATATCAAATTGCATGTTTTGGCTAAAGTAAGAATATAAATGGCTATTATCACTACCAAACCAAAAAATATTTTCAAAATCTATAAGTCAAAGATCATAAATGAAAGTATGCCGCTTATAAATACTTATAAGCTTGCATGTGATTATAGCATAAAAATGTGTTATGTGACTTTCATCTCTTTTCTTAACATGGATTTGAATAGGAGTTGCAAAGTGTATAGTTCATTTGAAAAGAACACATTTACGTAAATCTAGTCCTATACATTTCTATGTTAACACTTAAGAAGGATCTTCACATTTACACATGTAAATTGCATAGCTAAATCAAACAAAAAATACAAAATCTTTTACATGACTCTTCTTCCATTCATTTCTTTTTGTACATGCATATGTATTTAAGAAAAGTGGTATATTATTAGTCACGGGCGTCAGGTTTTGGCTTTAAGTAGCCCCAAGTAGGTCTTATACCATACACCCCTGGTGTAGAAAATAATGGCGTCGTACTCTCTTATGTCTTTCATACATGTAAATGTGCTTTTGATTAATGGATAAATGAGTCCCTCTTTTCAACTTAAACAAAATCATGCACTCATGAAATATCAAAAATTTTCTTGAACAATATTCTTTAGCATTCATCATCAAGGTGTGCTAAAGTGTTTGCAGTGGATGTATAGCTATTCTTAGGATCATTCATATGCATGGTATACATGTTGAAAAGAAATAAATGGTTGTGTTATGTGATAATAATTCAACTTAATTAATCCTAAGATGCCTTTCTTATTGAATAAGTTTGTTTAGAGTAAATATAAACTTAGGAATAATTAAAACACACAATAAAATATACATTGAAGAAAAATCACTAATGAATCTACCTTAGGAATTACCTAAGGTAGGGATGAAACAGAAGTTCTCTTCTCTTTTTCTTCTCTTTATAACACTTCATAATTAAGTGTAGGTTTATTCAAATCAAATAAAAATCATCAAATAAAATTGACAAATTGACTGAACTACTTAAACTAAAATCATCCTCTTAAGTTGAATCTCTCACACTCAGAAAACTCAAACCTTAAAGCCTAGTTAAGACATGCCACACAAGCCTTAAATATCACACACATTAGGCTAAGTCACCATTTCTAGCACTATGTTAGGGCGGTGCATGGTTAGATGCCTGATTTTATTTTATGATGTAATGTTTTAGACTAGATATTAGGGATGTATATGTGTAGACTGGATGGTAGGGAGACCTTATCCTATTCTTTGTCTTCTGTAGGGGATTGTACTTAAGGGGTGCTATAATAAAAATATAAATACTTTTGCTATGCTGGTTTCTTAGACCCATAAGCATAATCTAAAATAGGCCAGGTGGACTTGGTTACCCATGTGTGGGGTGCTAAGTCCAAATATTTCATATACATGCTTGGGTTGTGTGGTATGTTTAGCGAATCTCTATTATGCATGTTTAGTTAGATTTACTTTTCCCATTTTCATGTAATTTTGTAATTAAGATTTGGAATGAATGTTATGTGGGAATTAGGATGAACATTGGACATAAGACTATGTCTTATGCACCATGTGAAGTCTTGGAGCAAACTACATCCCAATCAATCAAAAGAAAGAAAGAAATGAAGAAGAAAGAAAATGAAGAAATAAGAACAAAGAATGAAGACCCCATAACATAAATTCTTTCTAAGTTGTAATTTTTTATTTGTAATCCGGGTTGTATAAGGATAGAGCTCAGCTACCCACATTTCTTTTTGGGTTTGTGCGGTGGAGCCTGACCACATTGGCCTTTTATTCCTTTACACTAGCTTTATAAAATTATTTGATGTTTATTTAGCTTGTGCAATTAAGATGCCATGTTTTTCCTAATTTCTTTATTAATTGATGAATGGCCTGTATGCGATTAGGATCCTAGGAAAAAATAATTTTTCAATCCAATTAATTAATTCAAAGATGAACTAAACAATTCATAACCTCACCAAAATCCTATGATATAAATCAAGATAAAAGATTTAGCAACCCCTTGGTTAGATGTTGTATGTCTCACATCATGGATAAAAAGGTTCCTACTTCACTCTTGCTTATGGATGGCTTCCACCTTTGCTAGAAAATATGGCTTGACCTTTGAGAGCCATGGTGGAAACACACCTCCTTCTTGCTGATTTTGGCCCATAACCAATTTCTCATGCATTAAGCATATGAATTACATGTCAAATTAATTGTCTAAAAATGAAAATAAACTTAACAAAATTTGCATTAGATTCAAGCCATTATTCATGCCCTACATGATCTAGTATCTTAGGGAGTGAGTTTAAGGACTTAGTCTATTTTCTAAATAAATAACAACCTAGCTATCTTGCAAAGCATATGACTTGCCGACATGTATTTAAAATAGTAGGAGGAGTTAGTTGGTAGTCACTTCAGGAAGTTGTAAGTCCAATAGTCGGGTGGTTTATCCTCTCTTGTGGAGGTAAATCATATACCCAATTTCGCCTTAGATTTAGGTCGTGCTTTGGTCCTTTCCAATGCTCCCTAGATTTAGGAATTGAGGTTGGGCTACAAGCATAAATCCTCACCTCTTAGGTATTTTCATGACCTTGTACTGTGGAATCATAAGCCCTAGATTTCTAATAAAAATTCAACTCAAACAAATAATTATCCTCAATTTCAAAAATAAAAAGCCTAACCATAGGATAGTTTGGGATGCTTACTAACATAGTATCATGAGCATCCCATACTCATCTCCTCTTAGTTTCGATAATAACTCCCTCTTTTTTGACCAATCTCATCTGATCGTCCAAAAATATTCAATTAATTGATAGTCCTATCTTTGAAATCTTTGGAGACAACAATCATTTACCTTAATCAAGAGTACTCTTGAGAAATCTCATTCCTTAAGATGTAACTAACTACGGGGACTTGCCTCCATATGGAACTTAATGAACCTAGTTTAAAATAAACCCTACTTTACTTTTACATGTAAAGTGAGAATAATCTCGTATATTGTTATTAAGAGTCTTTATTAGGTGATTAGGTCTATTGTAGGATGGTGACTTCTATCTTCTGAGATAGTGTATTATTCCTCAATGTCATACTTGATCACTCTAATAAGAATATATGTGGATCTATGTGGTGTCCAAATATAAAGTATATTTCTATCCTCATTTTTATCCACATAGATTGAAGATGGAAGTATATAACAATAATTCAGTACACAACTCAACCAAATAAATAAAGTATGAATGCATGTTATTTTAATACAAAAAGGGTATTTTCATTCATTAGTTAAGTATATGTGGATGTTTATTTTACATGAGATTTGGGGGTGGATTGTGATATGTGTGTTTTGTGTGAGGGGACACCACACAAATCCATAGATGTAATTATTAGGATGATCATGTATGACATTAAAGAATAGTATACTATCTTGAGAGATATAATTCACCATCCTATAATGGACCTAATCACCTAATAAGTACTCCTAAGGCCGGATGGGTCTTTGAATGTACCAGAGATCTTTTCCCTACTTTACATGGAAAAGTAAAGTAGGGTTTATTTTAAGTCAGATTCATTAAGTTCCCTATGGAGGCAAACCCCCATAGTTTATTACATCCTAGGGAATGAGATTCCTTAAAAATATTCTCAATTAAGGTAAATGATTGTTGTCTCCAATGATTTCAAAGATAAGACTATCAATCAATTTGTTATTTTTAGAAAAAAAAATCAAGTGGGATTGACCAAGAGGGAGAGAGTTATTATCAAAACTAAAGGGAGATAAGTAGAGGATGCTCATGATACTAGGAAACCTAGTGAGCATTCCAAACTATCATATGGTTGGGCTTTATATTTTTTTGAAATTGAGGATAATTGTATTTTTGAGTTGAATTTTATTAGAAATCTAGGTCTTACAATTCTACAATTCAAGATTATAGAAATACCTAAGATGTGAGGAATTATGCTTGTAACCCCAAAGGGAAACAGCAACCTCAGATCCTGAATATAAGGGCCTTTGGTGATGACTAAAGCACATCTTAAATCTAAGGCAAAAATGGGTATATGGTTTACCTCCACAAGAAACACTCAATTTGGACTTAGTGACCACCATAACTCCTCCCTATTTTAAATACATTTACAAGCTTTTATTGTTTGTTTAG
Organism: Cymbidium sinense; assembly: GCA_021442155.1. NCBI lineage: Eukaryota > Viridiplantae > Streptophyta > Magnoliopsida > Asparagales > Orchidaceae > Cymbidium > Cymbidium sinense. The sequence goes on along the minus strand of CM038225.1, from coordinate 51,320,284 downwards.
AAAGAGACTAAGTTCTTAAACTCACTCCCAGAGATTAGATCATGTAGAATAATGAAATCTAATGCAAAATTTTGTTTATTTTCATTTTGATATGACAATGATTCATATACCTGCAAGAGAAATTGGTTATGGGCCAAAATCAGAAGAAGGAGGTGTGTGTTTCCATGGCTCTCCGGTCAGCCTCCATAAGCAAGAGTGGAATATATGCATGATGTTATTAAGGGGTTCCTAAATCTTTTATCTTAATTTATATCATAAACTTTAGGTGAGGTTATGAATTATTTTTTATTGAATTGATGGATCCATCGAGCCTAATCACAATGATAATTAAGAAACTAGAAAAATCATGCCATCCTAATTGCACAATCATAAAAATAATATTAATATATTTATAAAATTAGCCCAAAAGAATAAGAGGTCGATATGGTTGGGTTCTCAAAATGAAAAATGTAGGTACCTGAGCTGTACCCTTATACATCCCGGTTAATGAAAGAATAAATTACAATTTTGAAATGACAAGTGTTATGAGGGTCTTCATTCTTCATCCTACATTCTTCATTCCTTGTCCTTCATTCCTTCATCTTACTTTACTCATTTTCTTTGTTTTCTTTTGGTTTGATTTGGGATGTAGGTTACTCCATTTCTTCACATGGTACATCAGATATGCTATTATAAACAATGTTCACCTTAGTCCCCATAACACTTATCCTAATCTTAATGCAAAAATTACATTAAAAAGAAGGATGATAAATCTAACTACACCTACAAGATAAATGTTAGCTAAGCACACCATAAACCCAAGCAGTTATAAGCATAATTTGGATAGAAAGTACCCCGCACATGGGTAACCAAGCCCACCTATCCTTATTTGGATTATGCTTAGGGGTAGAAGCAACCTGCACTACAAAAAGTATTTTTTTTTATATTTTTATTATAGCACCCCTTAAGCACAACCCCCTGTAGAAGACATGATTAGGTTAAGATCTCCCTATCATCTAGTCACGCATACACACATACACCCTAACACCTAGTCTAAAACATTACACCACAAAATAAAATCATACATCAAACCATGTAACGTCCTAACATAGAGCTAGAAATGGTGACTTGGCCTAATGTGTGTGTCGTTTAAGGCTTGTGTGGCTTAACCTAGCTAGACTTTAAGTTTGTAGTTTCCTAAGTGTGAAAGATTCAATTTAGAGGTTGTTTTAGTTTAAATGATTTAGTTGGCTTGTCAGTTTTAGTTAATAATTTTGATTTGGTTTGAATGAACCTACACTTGGCAACTAAGTGTTATGAAGGGAAGAAAAAGAAGAGAGAGCTCCCTTCCATCCCTACCTTAAGTGATTTCTAAAGTAAATTTAATTAATTAATTTCCTTTAATGAATGGTTTATTGTGTATTTTAATTAATCCTAAGCTTAGATTCATTCTAAATGGCCCTATTCAATAAGAAAGGCATCTTAGGATTAGCTAGGATGGATTACTATCACATAACACACATCCATTCATTTCTTTCCACCATGTGTACCATGCATATGAAAAATCCTAAACATATCTATACATGCAATGCAATTCTTAACACACTTTAATGATGAATGCAAAAGATATGATTTTAAAATTTTGGATATTCCTTTAATGCATGTCTTTGTTATGTAGAAAAGAGAGATTTTTTATCCATTAGCTAAATGCACATCCATATGTATAAAAGTTATAAGTTAGTACGACGCCATTATTTTCTATTGATAAGACAAGACCTACTTAGCTACCTAAACCCAAGATGTCTAGGGATATACCACTTTTCTTAGATACATGTAGATGTACAAAAGAAACCAAATGGTTAAAGAATCATGTAAGAAATTATACTTGATTTGATTGTATGATTTACATGTGTAATATGAAGATCCTACTTAAGTCTTAGCATAACGATGCATAAGAATAGATTTAAGCAAATATTATGTTCTTTTCAAATGAACTATACACTTGCAAATCCTATGTGAATCTATATTAAGAAAAAGAAGGAGAATTTCATAACACACATCTTTTGTTAACATCACATGCAAGCTTATAACTAGCATCACTTCATTTATAATCTTTGATTTATAAGTTTTAAAAGATAATTTTGGTTTAATAGTGATAATAGTCACTCATATTCTTTAGCCAACACATGCAATTTCACATAAAACAAAATATTTTTTAATTAAATTTTAAAATAAATGAATGCATGATTTCATATGGGCAATATTTAACATGATTGGAAAGAAATAAATGAATGTATGCACATGACTTAATTCTCCCTAATTAATTCCTAAAGACAATCATATAAAATAAGATCATTTAAAATTAGCTAAAATTCTTTAAGGAGATTTTTATCTTTGAATTTGATTTGACTTAGGCAATATGAAAAGGGTTTGCTAGTCCTAGCCCATTCCCCCATGTGTGAATTGGTTTGGTTTAATTTAGAATAATTAGTTTGATTTTATATTTTATTAGGTTAAGACATGAGTTAATCCATTAATTACCCTTACCTATATCACTTTAACATAATTATCCAAGTAATTATGAGCCAACATATGATATACAATCACACGGAAATCAAATCAGCAATGCACCTTAAAAATGAAGGTTCCTAATGCAATTGGCTCACAATTATTGGTTAATTAAGCTAAATAGTTTAATTAAGTAGTTTTATAATCCTTTTACACACATAGTTTGATTATAATTTCCTTTGGAGATCTCTTAGGTTATTGAACATCTAAGAATCTACCTAAGAATTGAATGATCAAGTTCTGGAATGATTTGATTTTGAGTTTGATTAATTAAGCTATTTAATGAAATGATTAAGCCATTAGTTAATTGTAAATTGATTAAGTGTTATTCAAATGAAATAAACTAAGGAAAAAAGATTGGAAAAGAGGACCTAATCTCATTCACTATGTCTATTCACTATTTCATAATGATTAGCCAACTTAATTAATGGATTCATCATTATTTAACATGTCAATTAATCATTTAATTAATTAAGAGAGTGATTAAGAATAAAATAAGCAATTTCCCTAATTAATCAAGCAATAAATTCTAAGAAAATCATGGCAGGTCATTTAATCAATCTCAAGTTTGGAATTAATTCTGAGTAATTAGAGTAATTAGTTTAATTACATTTTTAATAAAACTTAAATTGAGTCAAAATCACTGTTCAAAATTAATTGATTTTAATTTTTTATTATTCTTCTCTGAATGTTCTTTAAAATGAATATTTATTTGTATTTTTTGGATATTTCTAAAATTAGTTATGAATTTTGGAAGTTTCATTATCAAAATCATATTAATTAGGCCTAATTAAACCCCTAATCCCATTGGGCCATGTGGCGACTGACACGATGTGCTTTTCATGTGGCGTGATGGGATTTTTTATTTAAATTGCCATCCATCGGCGGTGTGCGTGGGCGCTTCTCTGGGCCATCGATCTAAGATCGATGGTGAGATTAATCCCATAGCTTAGAAATCACGGATCTAGCATGATGTGATCATAGTCATCCATTCCAATCACGTGGAATGAATGGTGTACAATCCTTCTCCTTCGTGAGTGATGAGAGATGAACACTGTTTGCTTTTTCTTATTCAATTCAAGCTCAGTAGAGCTCAGATTGGGATCCAAATGATCCCACACCTTCGAAAGGAGGGGGGATGCACATCCAATGGTCAAGATTGCATGTGATTACAATTCCATTCAAAAAGGACCATGCAAAATTTTCTATAGCTAGGGTTTGAAGCAATTACCTCACCGGAGGCTATCACCGGTGCTTCCAACTGAGGTGGTAGCTTCGTCTAGTAGAGACGAAGCCCTATTGAAGGAATCCAGCCTTGATTTGAAGTGGTTTTCTTGGTCGACCAAGCTCCTCTTCAATGGTGATCAGATCAAAGTCCTACTTCCTGTTGCTTGGAGACTTGGAAATTATTCGATTGAGCTCGATGAGGTCCAAGGATGGAGTGTGCAAGGTTAATTTAATTTTGTTTGAGAATTGGATGAGTTCAATTTGGAGTTCACCTCCCTTGTTTAGGTTTTGAGTAAAACTAAAAATGGGAAATGAGGGAGCTCAAGAATGACTTGGAAAAGCTTGAGGAGGCTTCAATTCAACCTCTCTAGCTCTAAGAAATGGATTGCTTATTGTTTAAGTGAGATTGAGGGGGAGTATATCTCCCCCTCCTTGGATCAGACGGTGAGTAGCTGATTTGAAATTTTGGCTCAATGGTTTGGATTAGAGGAATTGTTTGAGCTACAAAATATCCCACATAGGCAGTGAAGTGAAGAAGGGTGGCTACCCATTTGAGGGGTGAGTGGATTTGGTGATCCAAGTGATCAAATGTGTTGGGGATGTCAGTTTGGCCTTGCCTTAGGTCATGGCCAACCAAAGCTCATAAGGTCATGTTCACCACCTTCCATGGTGCCTATGTGGACCAATGGAAGGATGACAAATGGCATTGAGAAAGAAATGACCAAATTCCAAGAGAATTTGGTCATAGGATACCCTTTGACCTAAGGGAAAAGTGGTCATTTGGCTATGAGTTTGATTTGGGCATATTTTAAATGATTCAAAAATGGGTTGGGCCAAATTTCAAGTGATTTGGAGTTCATTTGATTTGATTTGGCTCAATTTGACCCATTTAGGTCAAGTTGGGTCAAATTGGGTTAGGTTGACCAATTGATCAAATTGGGTCAAACCATGGGTTAGGTCAAGTTCAAATGATCATTTGGAGCCTATGGGTATCATTGGTTTGGTTTAATTTGGTTTAGATTTGGTTTTGGTTCATTTAGGTTCATTTGGGTCAAATGCATCAAGTTGATCAATTTGACCCATTTGACCCAATTGGGTTAGGTCATGGGTTGGTTTAGGCTTGGTTGATCATTTAAAATTTATTTCAAGCTTTGGTTTCAATCAATTTTTACTTGGTTTGATTTCAAATTGATTTGACCTTTTAGGTCTAGTGGGGTTCATTGTCAATTGGGCTAGGTTGGGTCTAATTGGTCAATTGAAGCTTTGGTTAAGTTTAATAATCAATTTGGAATGAATTTGACTCATTGATCGCACTCAATTTGGATTAAATTATGATTTGACACATTTAAACATTTTAGGCCAATTTGGGTCAACTTAGGTAAAGTAGCCAATTAGGCTTGGTTTGGCTCAATTGATGGCTTGGTCATGTTCAGTCATTGACCATGAATGGGTTTGGATCAATGGTTTTAATCAATTTGGGATATGATGGATTTTAGCTAGTTTAATTTTTATTTAGGCTAAGTGTTGACTTGGTCAAAGGCTATGTTTGATTTGTGTGACCCAATTTGAGTGATTGGTCATTCTAGGATGATTGTTGATCACAATGTGAGGCTTAGGTGGGCTTAGTTCAATCTAATTTGGGTTGGATTAAAATTTGGCTCAAAAAGGTCCTTCATGTCACTTTGGGTCAAATGAGCCTAAATGAGTCAATTGGCTTGATCAAGGCTTAATTCAAGTTTGGTTGAACTCACATATGGACTTATGATGAAAATATAAATCCAATTGCAAGTGGTTTGGAGTCAAATGGGTTTTGGTTCATTTAACAATTTCAAGTCAAAAGGATGATCATGGGATTGACTTGGGCTAGTTTGATTTTGGCTTGGTGATTGTAGTTTATATTTATATTTGCGCATGTGATTGAAGGAGTGATTGTTTGAAGAGAAAATCCAAGGGTTTGGATTGATTTGAGAATGATTAGGCTAAATCCAAGGATTTTCTTAAAGGATATAAGTTGGATTTTGGTATAGTTTTAGGTATAGTTTTGGTTATTTGAATTTATACTTCATTTATATTTTTGAATATAAATGAAGATATAAATGGGTTATGAGAAAATCATTTGTGTTTGGAGTGATTTGATTGTGAATTTGGCTAAGGTAGGTCAAAACATTTTGAAAAGAGGTTTTGATTTGGTTTGATTTATAATCATTTGATTTGGATGATTTGGATGCCAATTTCATTTATAGTTGTGAATATAAATGATGAAATAAGTGATTTATAAAGAAATCACTTGGTTTTGGGTTGATTTGAAGGGTTTGGCTAAGCTTATGGATGTGATTCATAAGGCTTAGGATGATTTTGGATTTGGAATAGATCATGGGTTTGAACCATTTGATTTGGAATTGGTTCATGATTTGGATTTTATAATTTGAATTTAAGGTTTATTTTGAAAGAAGGAAGTAAGGATTAGGTTCAAGCTATAGGGTAGGCAAGTCTTCCTAAATCCCTAAGGCACAACCTATTCTTATGGCTAACTCTTCTAACTCTCTAGGGTTAGGTTAAGTGTTCACCTAATCACTAGAAGTGTCTTAAGACTAAGAACTCTTAGTGTCTAGAGGAGTCCTATGTCTAAGATGGAGAAATTGAAAGCTCACTCCAAAAGTGAGGTCAAAGGGCCCAATAGGTGTGGTGTGGACAAGGCATACCATGCGTATTGTGTTGGCAGATGATCAACAATGTTTTTGAACATTAAGAAATGATCTACTCCTAAATTTGAGGTGTATAAGGAATCAAAATCTTAGGGAAATGCAACTCTACTTATGTCAAAGACATACGAGAGTGAAGGAGAAATCCACTAGGGATTGAGTATGTGAGCCTTTCACTAGGGGAAAAGATTCAAGTTATCCATTGGGGATAAGAGGTTGTAAAATCCATTGGGGATTAGAATTTGGAATCCATTGGGGATAAAAGTGTGAACCCTCCACTAAAGGAGCAGGTTTGGGTTAGATTGAATTGACTCCGGAGAATAAAAGATTTGCATCTCACGGGAGGGTTGATTTGATTTGTTTAATTTGGCTCCACTTGGGAGGAGGGTTGATTATTTGATTTTAAATTTTAAATTTTAAGATGGACCACGATGGTTGATGGACATGAAGGGACATGTGGCTTTACTATCTGGTTACCAATCCAAAGATGTAATCTACCAACCACATAGTAAGAATATTCACTTTCGGTGTACAATGGCTTTACTAGGAAGAAAGCATAGCAGACTTACATCTTCCAAAGTAGGGATCAGTCACTAGGGTGATCTGTTGGCGACACAATGAATCGAACCCAACCTTAGGCTTACTATTGAGTGAATGTCATTGGGGGACTTAAATCAACTCAAAGATAGTCAAAATTAATTTTGTTTTTAATTATATTTGATGGATCCCATCACTTTGCGATGGACCACACTAAGTAGGGGTCGTGTCGGCCTTGGCCTAACTAAGATTTACCAATACAAAGGGAGTAGTTTCCCGGCCGAAGGGGAGAATTATCTAACCAAAGGGGTGCCTTTGGTTGTGGTCAATTGGGAAGAAAGCGACTCACATCTGAATAAAAGGCCACTGGGACATTAGCAAGGTAAGATGTCTCACCTAGGGTTGCCCATCGGTTTGTGCCATCATGCTAGAAAGAATGTGTAATAGACATCATCAGTGAAAATGACTGGGGTAACCTATTTGTGGAAAAATATATTGAAACCAGGGGCGAGAGAGTATCGACCTAGGGACTTATCTCAACTCAAGTGTAGTCAGGCAATTCCTATGGGGAGTTTTGCTGACACTACCCTAAAGATAGGATGCCTGCTTGGGAAATGAGCCACTGGGGGCTTGAATTCCTAATCCACAAATAAGTAAATTTGTTTATTTATTTATTTATTTATTGTATTGGATTGTGAGGGATCACACTAAGAAGGAGCATATATCAACCTAGACCTATCTCAGATTTATTGATCCAAGAGAGAATCTATACATCCACTGAACAAATTCTCCAATCATACGGGTGGCAACTAGGAAAAGGGGACTATCTAGTCCAAGAGTAGCAGTGGTCTAAATGGGGTCATGAGACATTAGTGAAATACCCAAGGGAGGGGCCACTAAGGGCTTTATTTGATCCACGAAGAAGATAATGTCTATAGGTATTGGCCAACTCAAGGAGAAAGTGGGGACTCATATCAAGAGTGGTGTATCCCACCGGGTGAGTGCTATCGCATAGAAAACATCAACCAACCTAAGATGCCATCGATTTGCAATGATCATCTAGGAAGAAAGCATCGGACTCACATCCTCTTACAATTGATTGCGGATAGATATCTTGACTTGACGTGCTATCCGACCTAGGGCGACTACTGAGTGAATGCCACTGGGAAATATATATCAACTCAAAAGTAGTCAAGAGAAATGGAGCCACTGGGGACTTATCTTAAACCTCAAATATACCCGACCTAATCAGTGCATGATGGCTAGTTCAAGGAGAAAGCATGTAGGCTTACATCCTCTTAAACAAAGTCAACATGAGGTAGCTTACTGACTGTGTAGTGAGGCCTACCAAACTAATAAGGACCTCGTCAATTTGTAATGGTCAAGTTAGGAAGAAAGTGCAGGGACTCACATCCGCCAGATAAGTGACCACTAGGGTGCACACTAGCAAGGTAGCATGTCAGTTTGACTTAGAGTAGCTAATGAATGAGTGCCACATGGAGCTTGCTCCCATAACAAAATAGCCTGAGATAAAAGATATGTTTTTGTGTTAAATGAGGACAGGATGCCACTTGGGTTGTCTTATGCCTATCCTAAACACACTTAAGAGTTTATGAAATGGTGCCATGAATGGCAGCTGTGATCCCACCAAGAAAGGATGCTGCTTGGGTTTTCTTATAGCTAACTTAGCCATACTAGTCAAAATAGGATGCCACTTGGGTTCTTTTACACCTACTCTAGTAGCAATAGGGAATCATGTTTAATTTATATTTTTATTGTGAAAGAGGGATATGATGCCTCTTATGTTCTCTTACTCCTACCATAAACACGTCATGGTGGATTAACAATCAAGCAAACAATGTTTCGAATGAAGAGAGTATTTTGATGAATTAGAATAAAATTTTTGAAGATAATTATTTTCAAACATGATTTTATGGATAATATTTCTTCAAATAGAGCCCATTGATTGGAAGCATCGGGTGTTCCCCTTTACAATTAATAAGTTGATAAGATCCTCCTTGGTAGGCCTTCTCTATGACAAAAGGGCCTTCCCAAGTGGGTTCAAACTTGCCTCCCATCTTTTGATGGGCAATTGGTCTCCTTAGAATTAAAATAAGCTCTCTACTTGAAAAGCTCTAGGGTGGACTAGCTTGTGTGAGCTTGAATCATCTTGGCTTTATAACTCGAGGTTACGGCATGCAGGCGTCTCTCCTCTAAACCTTCAAGCTCTTCTAACTGCAACCTGACATTCTGCTCTATAGTGATTTTACTACCCATTTCTATCCTTAGTGATGGGAGCTAAACTTCTAATGGTAGAATGGCTTTTGACCCATACACTAAGGAGAATGGTGTAGATCAGGTTAGAGTTATGTATGTATGGTGCGGTGTGCTCACAAGGTTTCAACTAGTTGCTCATGCCACTGTCGCTTATTGTCATCAAGTGTTTTCTTTAGTATCTAGATGAGAGTTTTGTTGAATGCTTCTGCTAGGCCATTCCCCCTAGGATAGTAGATAGTGGAGTATCTCTAATCTATACTATATCTCCTGGCGAAGCTATTGATCTTAGTGCTCTTGAATGCAGTACCATTATCAGATATAATTCATCGAGGCACCCGAACCTATATATGATATGGTTTCTAAAAAATTGGAGCACATGCGTGACCTCTCTAAGTGGGATTTCCTCACCACTTGGAAAAGTAGTCGATGAAAATTAGAATGAACCAATGGTGACCCTTAGAAGGAGGATCAATCAGACCCACTATGTCGGTACCCCAACACTCGAATGGCCATGAGGCCAATGTAGGGTGTAGAATGTTGGGTGGTTGGTGCAAGACGACACCGTGTACTTAAAACTGATGGCATCTCCTAGCTACATCTATACAATATGTAATCATCGAAGGACAGTAGTATTCTAGTCTATTGATATTGACTATTATCTTCAGATCGGATTGATGTGCTCTGCATAGACCTGAATGTATCTCGGTCACAATCTTACGGGCTTCATGTTTGTCTAAACAACATAACCACATTTGATCGAAGGATCGTCAGTATAAGGTTCCATCCACGAGAGCATATGAGAGAGCTCTATGTTTCATCTGATGGGCTTATGATTTCTCCTGAGGCAGTTTACCTGTGTTCAAGTAATCTATGAATGGTTGCCTCCAATCCAGATCCTCATCTTTTTTTTGGCAACGGTAACCTCACCTTCAAGAGAGTCTCTCAAAGAGTTCAACATCAATAAGAGATAAGACTTGTCTATTTTGGACCCATATTAGAATGAACTCATCTTCTGGACATGCCAACTCCTTGGCAAGTTTGGCCAAAGCATCTGCTACTGCATTCTCTCCTCAAGAAACCTTGTAGATGGTGACCTCGGGCATTTGGGCCAACAGCTTCATGGTGTACTCATGGTAATGATGAAGCTTAGGTTTTAGAACCTTATAGGACCCATCAATCTGGTTGATAACTAGCTAAGAATCCTCATAAATGTTAATGCTTTTGATGTACACTGTAATAGCTAAATCCATACCAACAATTAAAGCCTCATACTTGGCTTCATTATTGGTGCATGGATTAGACAGATAGTATGAGAATCTCATCACATTGTGGTTTGGAGTTAAGAGAACTATTCCTGCCCCTACCTTTCCTGGAAGAGTAGATCGTGGTTCTTCTTCTTTTCGAAAGGAATCCGCACCATCAAAATACATCTTCCAACGATGAATGCTAGTGTCCCCTATGTTCATGATTTGTTCATAGGGGAGGTCATCACTAAGTGGGGAATCAGCAGGAAGTGGGTGTGTTGTTAAGAAATTTGCTAGTGCATCCTTTCACAACACGGAGGGGTATGATATCAAACTACAAAAATCATGGACCAAGTTAACCATCGGATAACGTCAGTCATGTCATGAGATACTGTAGTGGATTAGATCTTGAAATCAAGTTTACCTTATGAGAGAGCATGTAATGTCGTAGCTTTTAGGATGTAAAGATTAAAGATAGGCAATTTTTCCCGGTAGGTGGGTAGTTTGCTTCAACAGGGATTAGATGATGGCTGAGGTAGTAGAGAGCATTCTCCTTCCCTACATCATTGGTTTGGGCCAACAAAGTACCAAGAGAGTCATCCAATGCAATAATGTAGAGAGTAAGTGGCTTTCCCGGGATAGGGGCTGCTAGAATTAGAGGCTTCACTAGATACTATTTGATATCTTTAAAAGCATGTTGACACTTATCATCCCACTTGAGATTGGCATCCTTTTTGATAAGTGCTGAAAATGGCTTGCATCTCCCCGATAGGTTGGACATAAATTACCTTAAATACGTCAATCGCCCTTGGAATGACCTGAGTTGAGTTAGACTTTTAGGGGGTGGCATTTCTAAGATAGCTTTGATCTTTTCTAGGTCTATCTCTATTCCGTGTGAACAATAACCCAAGGAACTTCTAAGCTACTCAATGCACACTTTGGGGGTTCATTTTGAGATTGAATTATCTTAACCATTCAAAAAACTCTCAAGTCGAGATGGTCTCCCTTTTCTTTACTTTTGATAACTAGATCATCGACATAGCATTCTACTTGATGATGGATGAGTTCATCAAAAATTTGAGTCATAATGGTAAGTAGCACACATTTTAAGGCCGAAGGGCATGACCTTATAACAATAGATTCTGATCGGGGTTCAAAAAGTTGTATTCGTCTCATCCTCAGGGAGCATCTTAATTTGGTTGTAGCTAGATGACCCATCCATGAAGGAGAATATTTTATGAGATGAGGCAATGTACACCATTGACTCTAGTATATGAAGTGGAAATTCATCCTTAGGACATGCCTTATTTAAGTCCTTAAAATCGACGCATATGCAAATTTGGTCATTCTTCTTCTTAACTGGGATGACACTGGCTAACCAGATAGGGTATTTTTCTTCCCTAATAAAGCTAGCATCGATCAATTTCTTGACTTCAGAAATGACCTATTGTTCAATTTCTAATGCATTTCCAGAAGCTTGCTTGATAGGGTGTAACTGTGGATTACTATGTCGTGAGATAATCCGTGCATCTCTTCATAGCTCCATGCCTTAAACTCAATCAATAGCCTAACTAAGTCATTGGTTTCTTCTTCATTCAATAGAGAACCGATGTATGGGGGGCGTGGATCTTCTCATCCAGGTTGATTTCTTTGAGCTTGTCGAAGGTTGAATTGATTCCTTCTTCAATTTTTTGAGGTGCATCTTTGATTTGAAGATCATCAGGATCATCTAAAGTTTCTAAACACACCTCCTTATAAGAGTTAGTGTGGTTTGAGAAGACCTTATCAGACTCCAAGTTATTGGTAACAACTAAGCAGTAACCATCATTGTCGACTGGACCCATTGTTTCAAATCCTAGTCTTGGTCTTGATTGTGCATCCCTGGATCTGGATTTATTGTTCACAGCTTCTCAAAATACTCCGACCTGTGCCTGGACCATGTGTAAGGAATCAAACCTTTCTTTGTAAGAATATGAACACAAGGCTAGTACCAATCAAAAGGTAATTCTATTAAATCTTTTATAAATCATTCTCAAGTTTTACATCTGCTTCTTGACTTAAGGATGATGATGCCAATAGGAATCTCCTGGGATTGACATTCATGGAAGATCTAGGGGCTTCTTTAACTATCAAACCCTAAACTTTTTTGAGAAGAAAGTGGTGTTAGAGCTAAGGTTCCTAACTACTGTCTAATAGTTTTACATAACCCTGATTAGAATACATTTATGCTTTGCTTGGAGGCCTAGTTTTTATCACTATCTGGATCGAGTGTCACCTCCACTGAAACCCATTGAGAGGGGTTAGCTGGTGTGCTAATCACATGAGACTCATCCTGTTAGATTCTAAGTCTATGTGAATAGCATGAGTACTCTTGTGAACTGAACATAGCCTGCTATCGGCACCAACCAGGGTCTTCAACCAGAACCGCCTCAGATTTACCTACCTCTGCTTGGTGGAGGTCAAGTCTTCCTACCCATATGTCCATATGGTGGAATGAACTGTGGGTGGAACGTAACATGCGACTCTACTTCTTCCTTGGTGTCCCTTTCTCGCTCACTTGTACTTTCTTTTCTTTTTCTTTTTCTTCTTTTTATTTTTCTTTTTTATTCAAATTTTTGCCAAGTTCACAAGAATAAACATTTTGATTTTGAGGAAGATAGTAGGTTGCATCCTCATATATCTTAACCTCTCTAACTAAGAATGGCTTTTCATCTCCTTTAACATAGTATTCGATTCCATCTCTTCAAAACTTGATGCACTGATGAAGAGAGGATAGAATCATCTTGTTCTGGTGAATCCAAGATCTATAAAGGAAAGCATTGAATGATGCATTTGAATCAATTATATAGAACTTGGCTTCAGTCTTCCAATCACCTTCCAAGGTAACACTATGGAGCCAAAAGCCCTCTGCCCTATTCACTGAATCCTCTCAACATCATCTGATCTCCTCAGAGTTTAGAGATTTCAACCCTTAAATAGGCAAAGGTTTTCAGGCTCATAATGTTCACTGATACACCTGGATCAACCAACACCCTAGAAAGTCTGAATCTTCCCATATCCACTAGGATGTAGAGGGGATGGTTGTGCTCCATATTCCCTAGAAGAAGGTCTTCGTTTATGAATGTGACTCCCTGGGCCTCTCTTAAATAATGTGCCTCTTCTCCAACAACGGTCAGCTAACCTTTGCATATTTCTAGATCAAGAAGGGCCTTGATTAATGACTCCCTCATCTCTTTGGATAACAAAGGAATCATATATGATTTCTTTAGCTAGAAACTTTCTTAGGTGAGTGAGAACATTATAGTCAACTTTGGGTTGGTCCTCCACAACCATATCTATAGGTGGAGCATCCTGTGGAGGGGTTTCTTGATCACTATAACAAATGACTTTCTTACCCTTATCTAGAGGTGCTACCCTAGAAGGTAGAGGTTTTCCACTACAAAGGTTGACTTTGGTGACTTCATGAGATGGTTTAATGAAAAGCTCTACCGCTCATCGTACCTACAACTTCTATAGGACCCTCGAATTAGATGATTCAAGTCTCTCAAGAGGTGAACCCATATTATTCAAAAAAAGGAAAGTCCATCTCTGAATCAGAAAGAGGATGATCAGAGTTGTTATGATTATTATGACTTGAATAGTTTTCTAAAAGTGTAGAATCAGATAACCCATCAGAAGTAGCACATATGTTATTCAAACTAGCTTTCTTCCTTGATTTAGATTTAAAAAGGTACATGAAAATCTAGTAAAGTAAGTGAGGGATTTGATGCCTATCATCGATACAAGATGTCTACTAAAAGAAGAATAGTCAAGTAGAATGACAACTTAAGTAGTAGCTTCAATGGTGGAATAGAGACTGGACTCAATCAGTGGTTGCACTACTTGGCTATACCAGGCAAGTATGGGTTGCTGCTGCTGCTGCTGAGCTCTTACTTTCTCTAAGTTGTCTTTGATAACTTGTGAACCTTCCTTGATGTTGGAGGTTAGAGCTTCCTCAGGCACCTGTAAGAAAAGTTTTTGATTTTAGAACTAATCTTTTTAGAGGTTCATGATAAAGAGATATCCCAACCTTCTTTCATTTTGAGAGGATCAGATGTATCCCTAAGAATTATCCTAACAGAACTGGATAGTTATTCTACTAGATATTCCTTAGGGATAACTATAGTGCTTGACTTACACCTATGCTCAAGCTAGTCTTTAAATGTAAAGAAATTCTCCAAAACATGGCCTAGCATACAGTGGTAGGGAAAAAATTTAGGAACATTACTCCTACTCATGTTCTCCGACTTCCTAGGCTCGGGTAGTTAAAAATTAGGCTTCTTTAAGAGGTTCTTAAATATTTTTTTGACTACCTCTCTTAAATGAATAAGATTTATTTAGTTTATCCAAAAGAGTAGTGATAGGTACCCCAGGGTGGGTATGTATATTGCTGTTGAGAGTATGGCTGAGGAGTAGGCGAAGACCATTGAGGATGTTGCAGCGGCTGATAAGATGGTTGAGGTGATGGTAAAGGAGGTGGAAGACAAGGCTGTTGATGTCGAGGTCTTCATACTGATCTCTGACCAGTCGCTTCCCCTTATCCAATGATGCTACTACCCCTGACTTCTTTTCATAGACTTTCTGCAGCTTTGGCTTTAATGACTAATCTTGAAAATGTAACTGTTTGGCCTCCCCTTGTAGGCTAGCCACCTTGTTTATTAACTTAAATGTTTTAATGGTGAAACCTTTAATCATGAAAGGGATCGGGACATGAATATTCATTAATAGAATTTTAATAGCATGTTATTCAGAGAGCTGTGGTTCGTATATCATTCTTAAATTATGCCATCTAAGAATATAATAAAAAAGGGACTCACCGGGGTGTTGTTGAGTTACAACGAGATCACCCATAGTTACCCTTTGTTGAGCTTCAGCAAACCTCTTAATAAAGAGTTGTTCCAACTTAGTAAAAGTCTTCACTGAATCATTGAAAGTTTAACATACCAATCAAAAGCTATGCCTGCTAAACTATTGATAAAGAGATGGAACAATAATGCATCACTGCCACCAGTGTTGCAATAGTTGGCCCTGAAGTGTGCTATATGCTGACGAGGGTTCCCGCTGCCACCAAAACTTTTGAAAGAAGGAGGCACAAAACCCTTAGGATATTGGATAATATTAAATTCCTATAGGTAGGGTCTACCCTTTGGAACTGATGAACCACCTCGAGTTTGCACCAATGCTTCCTTCACTTGTTCAACCATGAGTTTGATGTATTTTTCTTGTATGGAGGTACTGTCCACTACCTTCTTATACAAGCTAGTACTCGCTCTCGAGGCAAACTCTGGGTTGATCCAGACATGCACAACTCAGCCGAATTAGTCTTCATAATGGTATATTTCTCTGGAGCTTGATTCTGAAGAGCTAGAACTACCGCTAACATATCTCCAACTCTCTTTCCCATCCTATCAATTTTCTCATCTTTCTTCTTGATTTATTGAAGGAGGTGTTGGGTCGAATAGACTGCATCATCTTGTTCGGCTGCAACACCTTTTAAATTCTGGTGATCCCGAAGGAGAGAACCTCTAGTATCAATCATATGTACCTCTATCGAGTCTTCCAATAAATCATCTTCATTGGGGTCAAAGCTAACCATCTCCTCTTTGAGGTCAGACCAATCATACCCTAAAATTTCTTTCTTTTTATTAAAATATTGTACCAAGATATCATCCAAGGAGCAGTCTAATTGTGCCACACAAATGCTCATGGCTGATCGGTTGTGGGATCATACTCATGAATGGAAATACACCTGACCTTTCCAGTTACTAGAGTGCTAACCTTGTAAAGACTATGCTCACTGGAAGATAGATGCTCATGACTGTCAACTACTATGGGTGGAGTGTTGCCCTTGAGGGGATCTACCACCATGGGGAAAATAGAACTGTCTCCTTCCCCTTATGCTGCTGCTATATCCATGATCGGTTGAGGTGAAGGTGGTGATGGTACAACTATAATGTTGTGGGGTCACCACTCCCTCTTCACCACAACTAAAGTAGGAGGTCGAGTAGGAGAGCTCACCCTCACCTCAGTCGATGGAGTATTTGAAGTGAGATCCCTTGGCCGTAGTCAGATCACCAATGGGGCTTTCCTCTCTCCTGATGCTGCTCTCATGGCTTTGGGTGGAATGAAGAAGGAACTGGATAGTGGATGTGAGTAGAGCAATACAACACCAACCGCTCTGCAGGGGCTCTACTCATATGATGGATGGTACCAGTCAATACAATACTATCGGTGTGACTAATGTGGGTAATGCGCCGATCAAGGAAATCAACAAGGGTGGAGCTACTGACTACTTGGCATTTCTTTGCCTCTCTTAGCTAGTAATGTGAACTGATACTTGGGCCTCTTTAGCCCTCTCCTAAAGAATCTATGAGGAATAATTGATCGTAAATCAAATCACTGACGGATCGCCCATAAACGCCAACTTGGTGTAAAACTATCCGAAAGCACATTACCTTCTTCTCTATCTCTAGTGTGTCTCATAATGAACGAGGTGGAGGTGATATTAATTCCTCCTACATCTTCCTCTCCTTCAAAACCAAAAAGGGGATAAAACTTGTTCTGAGTAAGCAAAGGAGAAACTACCCTGGGTGACCCCTCTTCTCCAATGTGAGATAATGTCTCTATTTTTGGTGCCCTCATGGTGCTTGATCTCAGCTCTATTGGCACTGGGTCGCTAGGTGGGCAAGATGCTAGACCCTACCTCAAAGGTGGGGGAGACTATCCCCAAGCCGGTAGCCTTCCCCTAGAGGAGACCAATGAGGGTACTAGCCCACACCGGTAGTGATGGGGAACAATTGAATGTGTAAAATGAACTGCTATTGGGAACCTCTCGCCTTCCTCTTCAACAGGGAAACTCAAAATCTAAGGGCATCTCAACACGGATGACTGGCTCTTTCCTAGTCAACACATCCTTGCTGATAGTGATGAGGTTGCCACCTCACAAGTAATCCTGGCTCCCTCGAATCCTCGGCCAAAATGTATTAAATGAGCAAAAAAATTTGGGGAGGGCCCAATCCAAAGCTAAATCCATCCCAAAGGGGAGAACACATACTTTATGAATCCATCTATATTGTCGTCGAGAAATAGCACTAAATGAAGTTGAAACTAAACTGGAACTCCGCAATTATTGAAAACAATCTCAAATCAGATTTCTACCTTGATATTCTGCTGACTTTTATATTTGATTTAGAGTTTGAACCCACACTCAACAATTTGAATATGTTAAGTGGGGCTCATTTAATTTAGGAGAGATTTTGAATAACGAAAAGAGATTTTGAGTTCATTTGAGTTTAAATCCACATTCAACAAATTTGTCTATATTGAATGGGTTCAAATATTTTGAGATACTTTTGATTCTTCTATTGGTTCATATTTGAATTTGATTTTTTATGTTTGGGGACCCTTTTTTTAATAAATTTGAGTATGTTAAATAGAGGGTCAATTGATTTTGTTTTAGATTTGATTTTGGTATTTACTCATTTAGCAAATTTGGGTATGCTAAGTGAGATTTTGAAAATAATTTTCTTCTTTGCTTGTTTGTCCATGATGTATCTCATGTGTGAATTTAGAAATGGAATCTTACTTAACAAATTTGTGTATGCTAAATAAAGTCCAAATATGTTTGACGTTTATTTAGATTTTAAAAAAGGGGATCATTACTTAGCAAATTTGGGTATGCTAAATAAAGCCCAAATGTGTTTGATTTTTATTTTGATTTTGAAAATAGGGTCTTTACTTAGCAAATTTGTGTGCTAAATAAAACCAAAATGTGTTTTATTTTTGTTTTTATTTTGAAAATGGGGTCATTACTTAAGCAAATTTGTGTATGCTAAATAAAACCCAAATGTGTTTGATTTTTTTTTTTTTTTTGAAAATGAGATCTTTACTTAGCAAATTTGTGTATACTAAATAAAGCCTAAATGTGTTTTATTTTTGTTTTGATTTGTGTTATTATTACAAAATTTGGGTATGTAAAATGGAAGTCAATCATATTTCCTTTTTCAAAGATGAAATTTTTGTGTGTGATTATTGTTTTTTTTATTTTTGAAAAGAAGAAAATTCCAACTTAACACAAGTGGAACATGTTGAGTGGAGTTAAAAATGGTGTGATTTTATTTGAAAATGAAACCTCCATTCAACACACTTGGACATATTGAATGAAGATGCTTATTTTCAAATTTATGCTTTTTTGAAAGAAAGAAACTCCAACTCTAATATATATGGAATATATTGGATGGAATTTCATTTTTATGATATGATTTTATTTGAAAATGAGAACTTCATTCAATAAATTTAGGTATATTGAATGAAGATGTTTATTTTCAAATTTGTGTTTTTTAGAAAGGAAGAAACTCCAACTTCAACATATGTGAGAGATATTGAGTGGAGTTTCAATTTTATGAAATGATTTTATTTGGAAATGAAACCTTCATTCAATAAATTTGGGTATGTTGATTGAAGATGTTCACTTTCAAATTTGTGATTTTGAAAATGTTTTGATTTTGATTTTGAAAAGAACCTACATGTAACAATCTGAGGATTGTTAGATGGGGTTGACTTGTATATATTTTGTGTAAAATTTTTATGCAAGTATTTTATTATGTGAACTTTAGAAAAGTGCCTTAGAGAAGTGATATTTTATAAAGGATTTATTTTTCTCATTTGTAAAACAAACCTTAACCTTACATTGAGATGGTAAGGAAGTTCAAAAGATCTTTAGTCATCTCTTTTGGTTAAATTTTATTTTCACCTATTGGGGGAACCAAATAGGGGTTTTAAGACCTACATGGAGTGAGGTCCAAAAACCTAAAGTATATTGGCTAGCTTAGCATAAGAATGAAATGAGCTAAGTGCCAACGAAAAAGAAAGATAGTCTTGGACTCATATGAAATACAAATTCACTATCGATATTTGGAGACAATGATCATTTACCAAAGATGGAGAGAGGAACTATCCCGAGCGAAGTCGCCAGAAAGATCTATGGATGTTTATTTTTAGAGAGAGAGATTTTGAGGGGGATTGTTGATGTGTGTGTTTTGTGTGAGGGACACCACACAGATCCACAGATGTACTTATTAGGGTGATCAGGTATGACATTAAGGAATGGTATACTATCTCGAGAGATAGAAGTCACCACCCTATAATGGACCTAATCACTTAATAAACACTCCTAAGGCAAGATGGGTCTTCAAATGTACTAGATCTTCCCACTTTACATGGAAATGTAAAGTAGGGTTTATTTTAAGCCAGGTTTGTTAAGTTCCCTATAGAGGCAAGCCCCCATAGTTAATTATATCCTAGGGAATGAGATTCTTTAGAAATATTCTCGATTAAGCTAAATGATCATTGTCTCCAAATATTTCCAAGATAGGACTATCAATTAATTAGTTATTTTTAGAAAACAAATCAAGTGGGATTGATCAAGAGGGAGAGAGTTATTATCAAAATAAAAGGGAGATAAGTAGGGGATGCTCATGATACTAAGAAACCTAGTGAGCATTCCAAACTATCCTATGGTTGGGCTTTATACTTTTTGAAATTGAGGAGAATTATATGTTTGAGTTGAATTTTATTAGAAATTTAGGGCTTAAAATTCTACAATTCAAGATTGTTGAAATGCCTAAGAGATGAGGATTTATGCTTGTAACCCTAAAAGGAAATAAAAACCTCAGATCCTAAACCAAGCCACCTATCCTAGTTTGGATTATGCTTAAGGGTATAAGCAACTGGCATAGCAAAAAATATTTTTTATATTTTTATTACAGTGCCCCTTAAGCACAACCCCTTGTAGAAGATATGATTAGGTTTAGATCACCCTATCATCCAGTCTATACACATACACCCTAACATCCAATTGATAACATTACACCACCAAACAAAATCATACATCAAACCATGCAATGCCCTAACATAGAGCTAGAAGTGGTGACTTAGCCTAATGTGCATATGCTTTAAAGCTTGTGTGGCTTGTTCTAGATAATCTTTAAGTTTGGAGTTTTTTAAGTGTGAGAGATTCAATTTAGAGGGTGGTCTCAATTTAAGTGATTTAGTTGGCTTGTCAATTTTAGTTAATGATTTTGATTTAGTTTGAATGAACCTCCACTTGGCAACTAAGTGTTATGAAGGGAAGAAAAGAAAAGAGAGCTCCCTTCCATTCCTACCTTAAGTGATTTCTAAGGTAAAATTGATTAATGAATTTCCTTTAATGAATAGTTTATTGTGTGTTTTAATTCATCCTAAGTTTAGATTCATTCTAAATGGCCCTATTCAATAAGAAATGCATCTTAAGATTAGTTAGGATGGATTACTATCACATAACACACATCCATTCATTTGTTTCCAACATGTGTACCATGCATATGAATAATCTTAAACATATCTATACATGCAATACAATTCTTAGCACACTTTAATGATGAATGAAATGAGATATGATTTGAAAATTTTGGATATTCCATTAATGCATGTCATTGTTATGTAAAAAAGAGGGATTTTTCATCCAACAACTAAATGCACATCCATATGTATAAAATTTATAAGTGAGTATGACACCATTATTTTCTACACTGGCAAAGGTACAAGACCTACTTAGAGCTACTTAAACCCTCAACCGGATGTCCGTGACTAATATACCACTTATCTTAGATACATGTAGATGTACAAGAAGAACCAAATGGATAAAGAATCATGCAAGAAATTGTATTTGATTTGATTGATGATGATATGTAATATGAAGATCCTCCTTAAGTCTTAGCATAGAGATGCATAGGAATTGATTTAAGCCAATGTTGTGTTCTTTTCAAATGAACAATACACTTGTAAATCCTATGTGAATCTATGTTAAGAAAAGGAAGGAGAATTTCATAACACACATCTTATGCTATCATCACATTCAAGCTTATAACTAGAATCACTTCATTTATAATCTTTGATTTATAAGTTTTAAAAGATAATTTTGGTTTAATAGTGATAATAGCTACTCATATTCTTTAGCTAAGACATGCAATTTTACAAAGAAAATATTATATTTAATTAATTTTTAAAATAAATGAATGCATTATTTTATATGGCAAGTAATGTTTAGCATGACTGGAAAGAAATAAAGGAATGTAAGCACAAGACTTCATTCACCCTAATTAATTCCTAAAGATAATCATATAAAATAAGATCATGTAAAATAACCCAAAACTCTTTAAGGAGATTTTTATCTTTGAATTTGATTTGACATAGGCAATATGAAAAGTGTTTGCTGGTCCTAGCCCATTCCCCTATGTGTGAATTGGCTTATTTTAATTTAAAATAGTTAGGTTGATTTTATATTTTGATTAGGTTAAGGCATGAGTTAATCCATTAATTACCCCTTACCTATACCACTTTAACATAATTATCCAAGTAATTATGAGCCCACATATGATATGCAACCACATGGAAATCAAATCAGCAATGCACTTAAGAAATGAAGGGGCCTAATGCAATTGGCTTACAATTATTGGTTAATTAAGTTAAAGGGCTTAATTAAGTACTTTTATAATCCTCCTACACATGTAGTTTGATTATAATTTCCATTAGAATTCTCTTTGATTATTGAACATCTAAGAATTTACCCAAGAATTGAATGATTAAGTTCTATAATGATTTAGTTTTGAGTTTGATTAATTAAGCTATTTAATGAAATGATTAAGCCATCAATTAATTGTAAATTAATTAAGTGTTATTCAAATGAAATAAACTTAGAGAAAAAGATTAGAAAAGAGGTCGTAATCTCATTCCCTATGTCTATTCACTATTTCATAATAATTAGCCAACTTAATTAATGGATTCATCATTGTTTGACATGTCAACTAATCATTTAATTAATTAAAAGAGCTATTAAGAATGAAACAAGCAATTCCCCTATTTAATCAAGCAATAAATTCCAAGAAAACTATGGGAGGCAGAGGTCATCTCACTAATCAATATCAGAAAGTTTGGAAATAATTGCTGAAGTAATTAAGGAGTAATTAGCTTAATTACATTTTCAATAAAACCCAAATTGAGTCAAAATTATTGTTCAAAATTAATTGATTTTAATTTTTTATTATTTTCCACTGAATGATCTTTAAAATGAGTGTTTATTTGTATTTTTGCATTTTTCTATAATTAGTTATGAATTTTGAAAGTTTCACCATTAAAATTGGATTAATTAGGCTTAATTAAACCCTTATTCACTTCGAGCCACATGGCACCACTTTTCAAGTGGCATGATAATTGGTTATTTAAGTTGACATCCATTGGATGAGCAACACATCTTCTCGGCCGATCTTAGATGGTCGAGATTAATCTAACAGTTTAGGAAGGAATCACAGTGGATCTAGCGTGATTTAGTCATAGCTGTCCATTCTAATCATGCGGAATGGACAGTGTATGATCATTCTCCTTTGTGAGCGATGAGAGATAAACAATGTTCATCTTTCCTCATTCAATTCGAGCTCACCCAAGCTCAGATTGGGATCAAAATGATCCCACGCCTTCGGAAAGAGAGGGATGCACATCCAATGGTCAAGATTGCATGGAATGATAATTCTCTTCGAAAAGGGTCAACTAAATTTTCCTATAGTTACGTTTGAAGCAATTACCTCACCGGAGGCTATCACCGTCACTTCCAATGGAGGAGGTAGCTTCGTCTAGTAGAGACGAAGCCCTGTTGAAGGAATCCGGCTTTGATTTGAAGTGGTTTGCTTTGTCGACCAAGCTCCTTTTCAATGATGATCAGCTTTGATCGAAGTCCTACTTTCCATTGCTTGGAGACATGGAAAATGATTCGATTGAGCTAAATAAGGTCCAAGGATGGAGTGCAAGGTTAATTTATTTTTGGTTCAGAATTGGATGAGTTTGATTTGGAGTTCACCTCCCCTATTTTGGCTTTGAGTAAAATTGAAAATGGGAAATGAGGGAGCTCGAGAATGGCTTGGAAAAGCTTAGGGAGGCTTCAATTCAACCTCTCTAGCTCTAAGAAATAGATTGCTTATTGTTTGAGTGAGAATGAGGGGGAGTATATGTCCCACTCCTTGGATCAGATGGTGAGTAGCTGGTTTGCCATTTTGGCTCAATGACTTGGATTGGAGGCATGGTTTGAGCTACAAAACATCCCACATGGGTCATTTTGGTGGTGGAGTGAAGGAGAGTGGCTACCCATGTGAGTGGTCAGTGGATTTACTGATTGTGGTGTTTATTTTTAGAGATAGAGTGTTATGATGAGGTGGGGTTGTTGATGTGTCTGTTTTGTGTGAGGGGACACCACGTAGATCCACAGATGTACTTATTAAGGTGATCAGGTATGACATTATGGAATAGTGTACTATCTCAAGAGATAGAGGTCGCTACCCAATAATGGATCTGATCACTTAATAAAGACTCTTAAGGCATGATGGGTCTTCGAATATACTAGAGATCTTTGCCCTTCCTTACATGGAAAAGTAAAGTAGGGTTTATTTAAGCTAGATTTGTTGAGTTTCCTATGGAGGCAAGCCCCATAGTTACATTCTAAGGAATGAGATTCCTTAAAAATATTCTTGATTAAGGTAAATGATCATTGTCTCCAAAGATTTCAAAGATAGGACTATCGATCAATTGGTTATTTTTAGAAAATCAAGTCGGATTGATCAAAAGAGAGGGAGATTTATTAACAAAACCAAAGGGAGATAAGTAAGGGATGCTCATGACACTAGGAAACTGGTGAGCATCCCAAACTATCATATGGTTGGGCTTTATATTTTTCATATTGAGAAGAATTATATATTTGAGTTGAATTTTATTAGAAATCTAGGGCTTACATTTCTACAATTCAAGATTTTAGATATGCCTAAAAGGTAATGATTCATTCTTATAGCCCCAAAGGGAAATAACAATCTCAGATCCTAAATCTATGAAGCTTTGGCGAGGGCAAAAGCTCATTCTAAACCTAAGACAAAAATGGGTATATGGTTTAGCTCTTAAAGATAGAGTAAACCACCAACTATTGGACTTATAATTGCCTGGGGTGGCCGCCAACTAACTCCTCCTATGATTTTAAATACATGTAGGCTAATCATATTCTTTGCAAGATAGCTAGACTATTATTTATTTATAAAAGAGACAAAGCCCTTAAACTCACTCTCTAAGAGACTAGATCATGAAGGGTATGAATTCATGACTTAATCTAATGCAAATTTTATCAAGTTTTACTTTTATTTTTGGACATTTTTATTTGACATAGGCTAAGGGATTTTGTATGCCTAATTCATGAGAAAATTAGTTATAGGCTAAAATCAATAAAAAAAGGATGTGTGTTTTCACCATGGCTCTCAAAGGTCAAGCCATTTTCTCTGACCAAGGTGGAAGTTGTTCATTGGCAAGAGTGAGATAATATGATTTATACATGGTATGAGACATACCACATCCAGCTAAGGGATTGCTAAATCTTTTATTATCTTGATTTAGGTCCTAGGCTTTAAATGAGGTTATGAATTATTTAGTTTAAATTTGAGTTGATTAATTGGATAAAAAATTTAATTTTCCTAGCCTAATTGCACGTGCCATTCAACAATCATTAAACAATCAAGAAACTAATTAAATCATGTCATCCTAATTGCACAATCATAAACATAACATCAATAAATTCATAAAATTAGTACAAAAAGAATAGGAGGCTGATGTGGTCGAGCTCTACCACAACCCAAAAAACAAAAATTGTGGGTAGCCGAGCTCTACCCTTATACATCCCGGTATAATGAAAGAATAAATTACAATTATGAAATGACAAGTGTTATGGGTGTCTTCATTCTTCATCCTCCATTCTTCACTCTTGTCCTTCATTCTTTCATCTTAGTTTGCCCCTTTTCTTTCTTTTCTTTTGGTTTGGCTTGGGATGTAGGTTGTTCCAAGGCTTCACATGGTAC
The DNA here is from genome assembly GCA_021442155.1 of Cymbidium sinense. Lineage (NCBI taxonomy): Eukaryota > Viridiplantae > Streptophyta > Magnoliopsida > Asparagales > Orchidaceae > Cymbidium > Cymbidium sinense. The sequence continues at coordinate 51,294,793 of CM038225.1, read as the reverse complement.
ATAATACATGGTCTTATAACCAATGTTCACCTTAGTCCCCATAACACTTATCCTAGTCCTTATGCAAATATTACATTAAAAATAAGGGAAATAAATCAAGCTAAACTTGCAAGACAAATGTTAGCTAAATACATCATACAACCCAAGCAATTGTAGGAATAATTTAGACTTAGTACCCTACACATGGGTAGCCAAGTCCACTTATCCTAATTTGGATTATGCTTAGGGGTATAAGCAACCTGCACAACAAAAGCATTTTATATTTTTATTACAACTCCCCTTAAGCATAATCCCTTACAGAACATATGATTAGGCTAAGATTTCCCAATCATCCAATCTACGCACATACACCTTAACATCCAATCTAAAATATTACACCACAAAATAAAATCATACATTAAACCATGCACCTCCCTAATATAGAGCTAAAAGTGATGGCTTAGCCTAATGTGTGTGCCATTTAAGGCTTGTGTGGCATTTCTTAGCTAGATTTAAGGTTGAAATTTTCCAAGTGTGAAAGATTCAATTTAGATGGTGGTTTTATTTTTAGTGATTTAGTTGGCTTATAAAATTTAGTTGGTGATTTGATTTGGTTTTAATGAACCTACACTTAGCAATTAAGTGTTATGAAGGGAAGAAAAGAGAAAAGAGCTCTCTTTCATCCCTACCTTAAGCCATTTCAAGATAAATTTGATTAATGAATTTATTTTAATGAATGATTTATTATGTGTTTTAATTAACCCTAAGTTTAGATTCATTATAAATTACCCTATTCAATAAGAAAGGCATCTTATGATTAGTTAGGGTGGATTAATATCACATAACTCACATTCATTTATTTTTTCCACCATGTATACCATACATATGAATAATCCTAAGCATATCTATACATGAAATACAAATCTTAGCACACTTTGATGATGAATGCAAAGAGATATGATTTGAAAATTTGGATATCCCATTAATGCATGACTTTGTTATGTAGAAAAGAGGGATTTTTCATCCATTAGCTAAATGCAAATCCATATGTATAAAAGTTATAAGTGAGTATGTCACCATTATTTTCTACAGCTTAAGGTATAAGACCTACTTAGCTACTTGAAGCCTCGCAACCTCGGGATGTCCAGACTAATATACAACTTTTCTTAGATACATGTAGATATACAAAAAGAACCAAATGGATAAAGAATCATGCAAGAAATTGTACTTGATTTGATTGTACAATTTACATGTGTCATATGAAGGTCCTCATTAAGTCTTAACAGAGAGATGCATAGGAATAGGTTCAAACAAGTGTTGCGTTCTTTTTGAATGAACTATATACTTGCAAATCCTATGCAAATCCATGTTAAGAAAAGGGTTTGCCAATCCTAACCCATTCCCCCAAGTGTGAATTGGTTAGTTTTAATTTAGAATAATTAGGTTATTTTTTATGTTTTAATTAGGTTAAGGTATGAGTTAATCCATTAATTACCCCTTACCTATACAACTTTAACATAATTATTGAATTAATTATGAGCCAACTTATGATATGCAACCACATGGAAATTAAATTAGCAATGTAACTAAGAAATGAAGGGCTTAATGCAATTGTCTCATAGTTTTTGGTTAATTAAGCTAAAGGATTTGATTAAGTACTATTACAACCCTTCTACACATGTAGTTTGATTATAATTTTCTTGAGAATTCTCTTAGGTTATTGAACACCTAAGAATCTACCCAGGAATTCATTGATTGAGTTCTATAATGATTTAGTTTAGAGTTTGATTAACTAAACTACTTAATGAAGTGATTAAGTCATTAATTGCAAATTGATTAAGTGTTATTCAAATGAAATAAAATTTAGGGAAAAAGATTGAAAAAAAAGTCCTAATCTAATTCCTTATGTCTATTCACTGTTTCATAATGATTAACTAACTTAATTAGTATATTCATCATTATTTAACATGTTAATTAATCATTTGATTAATTAAGAAAGTGATTTAGAGTGAAATAAGAAATTTTCCTAATTAACCAAGCAATAAAATCCAAGAAAATCATGGGAGGCAGAGGTCATCCCACTAATTAATCTCACAAAGGTTGGAGTTAATTGCTAAAGTAAGGAGTTATTAGCTTAATTATATTTCCAATAAAAACTAAATTGAGTTATAATCACTATTCAAAGTCAATTGATTTTAATTTTATATTATTCTCCTATGAATTATCTTTAAAATGAGTGTTTATTTATATTTTTAAATTTTTCTATAATTAGTTATGAATTTTGGAAGTGTCACTATTAAAATCAGATTAATTTGGCCTAATTAAAACCCCAATCCTATCGAGCCACGTGGCGGTTGACGCAGTGCGCTGACGCGATGTGCTTTCCACGTGGCGTGATGGGATATGTTATTTAAGTTGCCATATCTGTTGGCTGAGTGAGCTGGCGGTGAACGCATCTTCTAAGCGGGCTGTCCGATCTAAAATCGGATGGTCGAGATCAATCCCATGATTTAGGAATTAATTAGAGGGAATCTAGCATGATTGTAGTGTTTATTTTTGGGAGAGGGACACCTCGAAGATCTTAGGGGATACTTATTGAAGTGATCGGGTACAACATTAAGGAATGATGTACTATCTTGAAAGATAGAAACCACTACCCTATAATGGACCTAATCACCTAATAAGGACTCCTAAAGCATGATAGGTCTTTGAATATACCAGAGATCTTTCCCCTAGTTTTCATGGAAAAGTAAAGTTGAGTTTATTTTAAGCCGGTTGTTAAGTTCCATGGAGGTAAGCCCCCATAATTAAATCTAAGGAATGAGATTCCTTAGAAATACTCTTGATTGAAGTAAATGATCATTGTCTCCAAATATTTCAAAGATAGGACTATCAATCTATTGGTTATTTTTAGAAAATTAAGTGGGATTGATCAAAATGGGAGAGAGTTATTATCGAAACCAAAGGAAGATAAGTAAGGGATGCTCATGATACTAGGAAACCTAGTGAGCATCTCAAATTATCCTATGGTTGGGCTTTAGATTCTTGAAATTGAAGAGAATTATATGTTTGAATTGAATTTATTAGAAATCTAGGGCTTACAATTCTACAATTCAAGATTATTGAAATGCCTAAGAGGTGAGGATTTATGTTTGTAGCCCATGAAGGGAAACAATAACCTCGGATCCTAAATCTAGGGAGCTTTGGTGATGGCCAAAGCATGACCTAAATCGAAGGCGAAAATGGGTATATGATTTATCTCCATAAGAGAGAATAAATCACCCAACTGTTGGAATTACAATCGCCTAGAGTGGTCGCACACTAACTCCTCCTACAATTTTAAATACATGTAGGAAAGTATTATGCTTTGCAAGATATCTAGGCTATTGTTTATTTAGAAAGGAAATTAAGTCCTTAAAACTCACTCCCTAAGAGAATAGATCAATGAGGGGTATGAATTCATGACTTAATCTAATGCAAATTTTGTCAAGTTTTATTTTGATTTTTGGACATTTTTATTTGACACGTTCTAAGGGATTTTGTATGTCTAATGCATGAGAATATCAGTTATAGGCCAAAATCAGAAAGAATGAGGTGTGTTTTCACCATGGATCTAAAAGGTCAAGCCATTTTCTCTGGCAAAGGTGGAAGCCCTCCATTGGCAAGAGTGAGACAATATGGTTTATGCATGGTTTGAGACATACAACATCCAACTAAGAGGTTGCTAAATCTTTTATTATCTTGATTTATGTCCTAGGATTTAGGTGAGGTTATGAATTATTTAGTTTAATTTTGAATTGACTAATTTGATAGAAATTTTATTTTGTTCCTAAGAGCCTAATCACATCCAGACCATAAAATAATCACCAATCATAAATAAACTATGAAAAGGCATGCTTTTTTTAATGCATAAGATAAATAAATCATCAAACAATTTTGTAAAGCTATTGTAAAAGAATAAAAGGTTTATGCAGTTGGGTACCTCCATACAACCCAAAAAGAAATGTTGGTATCCGAGCTCTACCCTTATACAACCTGAATTACAAATGAATAACTATAATTAAGAGGAATTCATGTTATGGGAGTCTTTATTCTTCATTACTTCACTTCAATTTGCTTCTTTCCTTTCTTCCTTTTGGCTTGATTGGAATATTGTTGCTTCAAAGACATCACATGAAACATAAGACTTGGTCTTATGACCAATGTTCATCCTAACCGCCCATAACATTCATTTCGAATCTTAATTTCAAAATTTACATCATAATGGGAAAGGTAAATCTAACTAAACCAGCAAAATAAAGGTTAGCTAAACATACCACACAACCCAAGCAATTATATGGATAATTTGGACTTAGTACCCCACACATGAGTAACCAAGCCCACCTGTCCTAATTTGGATTATGCTTAGGGGTATAAGCAACCTGCACAGTAAAAGTATCTTTATATTTTTATCACAGCACCCTTAAGCACAACACTCTACAAAAGACATGATTAGGCTAGGATCTCCCTATCATCCAATCTATACACATACACCGTAACATTCAATCTAAAAATATTACATCATAAAACAAAATCAGGCATCAAACCATGCACCTCCCTAATATAGAGCTAGAAATGATAACTTAGCCTAATGTGTGCGCCATTTAAGGCTTGTGTGGCATGTCTTAGCTAGGCTTTAAGGTTGGAATTTTCTAAGTATGAAAGATTCAATTTAGATGGTGGTTTTAGTTCAAGTGATTTAGTTGATTTGCCAATTTTAGTTGGTGATATGATTTGGTTTGAATGAACCTACACTTAGAGACTAAATGTTGTAAAGAGAAGAAAGAGAGGAAAGCTCTCTTTCAACCATACCTTAAAGCATTTCTAAGATAGATTCATTAATGAATTTTTCTTAGTGAATGATTTATTATGTATTTTTAATTAACCCTAAGTTTAGATTCTTTCTAAATAGTCCTATTCAGTAAGAAAGGCCTCTTAGGATTAGTTAGGTTGGGTTACTATCACATAACACACCCCCATTCATTTCTTTCCACCATGTATACTATTCATGTGAATAATCCTAAGCATACCTATACATATAATGCAAATCTTAGCACATTTTGATGATGAATGCAAAGAGATGTGGTTTGAAAATTTGGATATTCCATTAATGCATGTCTTTATTAGGTAGAAAAGAGGGACTCTTTTATCCATTAACTAAATGCACTTCCACATGTATAAAAGTTATAAGTGAGTACAGCGTCATTATTTTCTACATGAGGGGCGTAAGGTAGAAGACCTACTTGGGGGCTACTTAAAGCCTCGCATCCCTAGGATGTTCAGACTAATATACCACTTTTCTTAAATACATGTAGATGTACAAAAAGAACCAAATGGATGAAGAATCATGTAAGAGATTTATGTTTGATTTGGTTGTAAGATTTATATGTGTAATATGAAGGTGCTTCCTAAGTCTTAATATAAATATGCATAGGAATAGATTTAGGCAAGTGTTTTATCCTTTTGAAATGAATTATACACTTGCAAATCCTATGTAAATCCATATTAAGAGAAGGAAATAGAACTTCATAATACACTTTCTATTCTATCATCACATGCAAGCTTATAATTATTCATAACTAGAATCACTTCATTTGAAACTTTTTATTTATAATTTTTTAAAAGTAATTTTTTATTTTAATAGTGATAATAGACACTCATATTCTTAATTTTAGCCAACACAATAATTTGACAAAAAAGGAAACATTTTATTTAATTGATTTTTAAAAGAAATGAATGCATGATTTCATATAGCAAATAATATTTAACATGATTCAAAAGAAATAAAGGAATGTAAGCACATAACTTCATTCACCCTAATTAATTCTTAAAGACAATCCTATAAAATAAGATCATTTAAAATGAATCATAATTCTTTAAGGAGATTTTTTGTTTTTTGTTTTTTTTATTTTATTTGACTTAGAAAAATGAAAAAGGTTTGTTACTCCTAACCCAATTCCCCATGTGTGAATTGGCTTGGTTTAATTTTGAATAATTAGGTTAATTTATATTTTGATTAAGTTAAGTTATAAATAAAATCCATTAATTATCCCTTACCTAAATCACTTTAACATAATTATCCAAGTAATTATGAGCCAATATATGATATGCAACCACATAAAAATTAAATCAATAATGCATCTAAGAAATAAAATGGCCTAATGCAATTGGCTCATAATTATTGGTTAATTAAGCTAAAGGGTTTAATTAAGTACTTCTATAACCCTCCTACACATGTAGTTTGATGATAATTTTTTTTGGAAACCTCTTAGGTTATTGAACACCTAAGAATCTACCCAATAATTGAATGACTAAGTTCTCGAATGATTTGGTTTTGAGTTTGATTAATTGAATTAATTAATGAAGTGATTAAGCCATTAATTAATTACAACTTAATTAAGTGTTTATCCAAATGAAATAGACTTAGGAGAAAAGATTGGAAAAGAAGTCATAATCTCATTCCCTAAGTCCATTCACTATTCCATGATGATCAACAATCATAATTAATGAATTTATCATTGTTTAACATGTTAATTAATCATTTAATTAATTAAGAAAATGATTAGAAATTAAATAAGCAATTCCCCTAATTATTCAAGCAATAAATTCCAAGAAAATCATGGGTGGCAGAGGTCATCCTACTAATTAACCTCAGAAAGTTTGGGATTAATTGCGGGATTAATTAAGGAGTAATTAGCATAATTACATTTCCAATAAAATCCAAATTGAGTTAAAACACTATTCAAAATTAATTAATTTTATTTTCTATTATTCCTCTCTGAATTATCTTTAAAATGAACCAATATTTGTATTTTTTTGGATTTTTCTACAATTGTTATGAATTTTAGAAGTTTCAAAGATTAAAATTAATGTATTAACGCCAATGAGGTTGACGCGATGCTTTCCATGTGGTGTGATGGGATAGGTTATTTAAGTTATCATATTTGTCTACAGAGTTAGCTGGTGGCAGATGCGATTTCTCTGTAGGCCGTCTGATCTAAGATCGGATGGCTGAGATTAATCTCATAATTTAAGCTTAAATCAAAGGGGATCTAACATGATCTAATCAGTGTCCAATCACAATGGATGACATGTGATCTTCGCGCATGAGAGACAAACACTCCCCCATTCAACTCGAGCTCACCTAAGCTCGGATTAAGATCAAAATGATCCCATGCCTTCAGAAAGAGGGGGGATGAACATCCAATGGTCAAGATTCAATGGCATGACACTTTTCTTCAAAAGGACTAAGCAAATTTTTCTAAGGCTAAGGTTTCAAGCAATTACGTCGCCAGAGGCTATCACCGGTGCTTCTAATGGAGGAAGTAGCTTATTCTAGTAGAGACGAAGCCCTATTGAAGGAATTAGGTCTTGATTTGAAGTGGATGGTTTGGTTGACCAAGCTCCCCTTCAATGGTGATCAGCTTTAATTGAAGTGATGCTTCCCATGGCTTGGAGACTTGGGAAATGACTTGGTTGAGCTCGATGAAGTCCATGTTGGTGCGTGCAAGGGTAACTTGGTTTTTATGGAGAATTGGAAGAGTTGGAATTGGATTTCACCTCCCCTATTTTGACATTTAGCAAAACCAAAAATGGGAAAATTGGGGAGCTCGGGAATGGCTTGCAAAGTCTTGGAGAAGCTTCATTTCAACCTCCTTGGCTCTATCAAATTGAATGCATGTGGTTTGAGTGAGAATTAGGAGGAGTATATCTCCCCCACCTTGGATCGGATGGTGATGAACTATTTTGCCATTTTTTATCAATGGCAATGATTGAGAACACGGTTTGAGCTGCTAATCACCCCCACATAGGTCATTTTGAGTAGTGGAGGGAAGGGGAGTGGGTGCCCATGTGCTAGGTGACCACATTTGGAATTCCAAGTGTTCAGTTTCTATTGGTGAGGTTGATTTGGACTTGGCTTGTGTCATGGCCTACCCAAGCTCATTGGGTCATGCTCACCACCTCCCTTGGTGACCATGTGAACTAATGGAAGGATGCCAAGTGGTCTTAAGAGAGAAATGACCAGATTTCATGTGAATTTAGTCATAGGATACCCTTTGACCTAAGGACAAAGTGGTCATTTGGGCATGATTTTGATTTGGGTAGATTTGAAATGATTCAAAAATGGGTTGGGCCAAATTTCAAGTGATTTAGAGTTTATTTGATTTGATTTGGTTCAATTTGATCCATTTAGGTCAAGTCAAATTAAGAAGTTGACTAATTGGTCAGATTGGGTCAAACCATGGGTTAGGTCAAGTTCAAATGATTATTTATAGCCTATGGGTTTCATTGGTTTGGTTCAATTTAGTTTATATTTGGTTTTGGTTCATTTAGATTCATTTAGGTCTGATGGGTCAAGTTGACCAATTTGACCCATTTGACCCAATTGGGTTAGGTCATGGGTTGGTTTATACTTGGTTGATCATTTAAAATGTATTGCAAGCTTTGGTTTCAATCAATTTTGATTTAGTTTGATTTCAATTTGATTTAACCTTTCAAGTCTAGTTGGGTTCATGATCAATTGGGCTAGGTTGGATCTAATTGGTCAATTGAAGCTTTGGTCAAGTAGAACAAGTGATTTGGAATGAATTTGACCCGAATTAATTTGGCTTAGATAAAGATTTGACCAATTTTGACTTTTTAGGTCAATTTGGATCAACTTAGGTTAAGTGGCCAATTAAGCTTTGTTTGGCTCAATTGATGGGTTGATCAGGTTTAATCATTGATTATGGATTGGTTCAGATCAATGGCTTTAATCAATTTGGCTTATAGTGAATTTTGGTTTGTTTAGTTTCATTTAGCTAATTGTTGACGGTCAAAGGCTAGGTTTGACTTGGTTTGACCTAATTGAGTGATTGATCATCCTAGGATGAATGTTGCTCACAATGTGAGGCTTAGATGGGCTTAGTTCAATCCAATTTGGGTTGGATTAGAATTTGGCTCAAAAAGATCTTTTAGGTCACTTTGGATAAAGTGAGCCTAAATATGTTAATTGGCTTGATCAAGGCTTGATTTAAGTTTGGTTAAACTCACTTATGGACTTATAATGGAAATATAAATCAGTTGCAAGTGATTTGGAGTCAAATGAATTTTGATTCATTTGACAATTTCAAGTCAAAAGGATGAACATGGGTTTGACTTGGGTTAGTTTGATTTTGGTTTGGTGATTAGTTCATGTTTATATTTGAGCATGTGATTGAAGGAGTGATTGTTTGAAGAGAAAATCCAAAGGGTTGGATTAATTTGAGAATGATTTGGCCAAGTTCAAAGATTTGTCTTGAAAGATGTAAATTGAATTTTGGTTTAATTTTGGATTTAGTTTTGCTTGCTTGAACTTATATTTCATTTATATTTTTGGATATAAATGAGAATATAAATGGGTTACGAGAAAATCTTTTGAGTTCGGAGTGGTTTGGATTTGGTTTGAGCTAATTCCATTATTGACCTCATTTTTAAAATGAGTTCTCAACCCCTCCATCTTAGACATAGGACTCCTTTTAGACTTTAAGAGATCCTTAGTCCTAAGACACCTCTAGTGATTAGGTGGACACCACTAACCTAGAGATTTGAAGAGTTAGCCATAGAGTAGGTCATGCCTTAGGGGTGTTAGGAAAATCTACCTATAGCTTGAACCACTATCCTTACTTCCTTCCTTCAAGTCAAACTCCAAATCAAATCAATATGAAACCTAAATCAATTCCAGCCAAATTGATTTTCTCCAAACTCAAATCAATGCCATAGGATTGAAACCAATAATTGAAATCCATGATTGAAATCGATGATTGAAATTCCAAATTTCAAACATTTCCCTAAATCCTTAATCCTCTCTTAAGGACTTAGCCTAAAAATCATTTTCAAATCAACTCAAATTCATGATATTTTCTCATAACTCATTTATATTTATATATATAAATGAAATATAAATTCAAATCAATCAAACAAAAATCCAAATTAATATTCCTAATTCAAAATCTTTTCTAAGTCCTTAATTTACACTTTAAGGACTTAGCCAAAATTATGTTCAAATCAATTCAAACTCATGAAACTTTCTTATAGCCCATTTATATTTTTATTTATATTTACATATATAAATAAAATATAAATTCAAATCAATCAAACTAAACTTTAAAAAAAATCAAATCCAAACTCCAAATATTTTGTCCTTTAATTTCCTCTTAGGGACTTAGCCTAGATCATGATCAAATCACTTCAAATTAATGAAATTTTCTCATAACCCATTTATATTCTCTTTTATATTCACAAATATTAATGAAATATAAATTTAATCAATCAAAACCACTTCCAAAAATCAAACTCAAACTCATTCAAAATCCAACCTAAGCCTTTTAAGTCAAAATCATGAACTTAGCCAAATCAATTTTAAATCAAGCCAAACTCTTGACTTTCCTTAATGACTCAATCAATCCTTCAATCATGAATCCAGATATAAATACGAACTTCAATCACTTAACTAAAACTCAATTCAAAAATCAAACCCAAGTCAAACTCATGTTCACCCCTTTGAACTTGAAATTCTCAAATAAACCAAAAATCATTTGACTTCAAACCGCTTGCAAATGGATTTATATTTCAATCATAAGTCCATATGTGAGTTCAATCAAACTCAAGTCAAGCTTTGACCAAGCCATTTGATCCACTTAGGCTCCCAAAGTGACCTAAAAGTATGAGCCAAATTTCTAACCAAATTGGATTGAACTAAGCCCATCTAAGCCTCTCATCATGATCAACAAACATGAGATGATCAATCACTCAAATTGGGTAAAACTAAGTCAATCTAAGGGTTGACCAAGTCAACACTTAGCCAAATGAAATGAACATAGCCAAAATCACCATATGCCAAATTGATTGAAACTAATGATCTAAGTTCATTCATGACCAATATTTGAACTTGACCAAGTCAACATTTGAGCCTAACCTAGCCCAATTGGCCACTTCACCCAAGTTGACCCAACTTGACCTAAAAAGTCAAAATGTGTAAAAACTTGATCTAAGACAAATTGATTAAAACCAATGGGTCAAGTCCATTCCAAAACACTTGTTGAACTTGACCAAAGCCTCAATTGGCCAACTAGACCTAACCTAGCCCAATAACCTTGAACCCAACTTGACCTGTCATATTGAGCCAAATTCAAACCTAAACCAAATTAAATCAAACCAAAGCCACCAAAATATTTCAAATGGTAATATGAACTTGACCCAACCCTTGGTTTGATCTAATTTGACCAATTGTTTAATTTGACCAATTGTTCAATTTGACCCAAGTTGACCCATTTTGATCTAAATGGGTCAACATAAGCCAAACCATACCAAATGAACTCCAAATCCAATGAAACTTGGCCAAACCTATTTTCTCAACATACCAAATATACCCAAATTCAAAAATCAGCCAAATGATCATTTTACCCCTAGGCCATAGAGCAAATTCTAGCCAATTCCACTTAGAATTTGGTCAAATCCTCTTCATACATACTTGATACTCTCATAATAGATCAAGTGAACACTAGGGAGGGTGGTGCACCCAACCCAAAGGGTTTGGGTCAACCCAACTTGACCCAATGGCCAACCTACCACTCCCCTTAAAATGGCCACATGGGAATCGTGCCTCCACTTATTTTGAGCATATGGGAAGTTCATATTCCCACTCACTAGCCTAGAACAAACTCAAGGACAATCCTAACAGCTCAAACAACCCTTTCAATTTTAGCAATTGGACAAGCTTATGCTCAGTCATTCGATTGCCAAAGGGAAGATTTACTCCCCCTAATTCTTTTGAATCCACACAGAGCCATTGTCGATTGAGTGAGAGAGAGTCATAGGAGCTATTTGCAAATGATCCTAAGCTTCCTAGAGCGAGATTCAATTTGCATCTTCTCATTTTTTTCTTAAGTAAAAATAGGGGAGGTCCATTGAATTGTCAACTTTCTCCACACTCAAACTCTACTCAATTCCTTCTTCATGCTTCATCAGAGGATCGAGTCGAGTTCATTCATACTCTTTCCCAAGCTTCAAAGGCAGAAGAGGAGTGCCCTAGACCAAAATTGAGTTCAAGCTAAGGAGGAGGTGACCCATAGGAAGATTCACTCAACCTCAGCCCCTCAAACTTTTGCCAAAGCTTCTCTCACAGAAGCTTCTCAGAAGGTGATCACCTCGGAGATTAGCCATTTTTTAACCATTAAACTCAATGTGGTGTGGAGCTTTGTGAAATAAATGCTAATTGCATAGGATCTTGATCGTTATATGTGATCTAGGATGCATGTTGATGGTGTGGGTTGAGTTTCATCCCAATCCGAGCTCAACCGAGCTCGGATCAAGGCCTAGAATATGGACTGTCTCCATGGCTCATAGGCATTTGCAGGGAAGGATCTCTGGTCATCCATCTACGAGTTTTCGATGGACATTGAGATTAAAACACACTATATATTTATTTTTATCCCCACTAATTTGCTGCTTTAATCTCAGCCATCCGATCATCCGATTCTTGATCGGATGGCTGAGGAGAAAGCGCATTGCACTGCCGCCATGCAGTGCTATGATGGGACATTTTAAATAGCGAATGGGGAGGCGTTGTGTGTAAACTCCATGCCGTGTCAGCCTATACACGTGGCGCCGTAGGATTAAGGATTTAATAAGGATTTAAATAATTCTAATTAATTACCTAAACTTTTAAAATTTGTATCTCAACCTAGAAAAATTAGAAAAATATGAAATAAATTGCATTAGAAAGATAATTGAACATAAAATATTCTAAACTTGATTTTGATTAATTTTGAATAGCTCTTTTCTCAAAATTTGGGTTTTATTGGGAATATTAATTTTTTAATTTTCCTTTAATTAATTCACTAATTATTCTTGAACTTCTTGAGTATATTTTGGGGGATGACTTCTGCCTCCCCTAATTTTCTTGGGATTTGTTTGTGGCTAAATTGGAGAAATTGCTAATTCATTTCCTAATTACCCCCTTAATGTAATTAAGGTTAATTAAGGATTTGATTAGTGGTTTAATCCTTTGTTGAAGTTGATTAAGGTATGTTTCTATGAATAGGAGGTTTAGCAAATAATTTTGGGGCATTTTCCCTAAGCTATTTCTTAAACCCCCTTTTCTCCCTTAATCCTCTATTAATTAAAGTGTTAATTCACTAATTACCCTCTTAATTAATTTCTTAAAATTTTAAAACTTTCCATAACTCAACTAACTCTTCTTGGGTAGATTCTTAGGTGTTCAAGAGCCTAAGTACAATTAAGGAAATCAAAATTCAACTCATATGTGTGAGGGGTATTTTGAAATTACTTAAGTTAAACCCCTTAGCTTAATTAATCATTAATCATGAGCCAAATAGCATTAGGCCTTTTCTTCCTAGGTGCATTGCAAATTTAAATTCCTTGTGAGGTTTTATGTCATCTCATTGGCTCATAATTATTTGATTAACTATGCTAAGGTAGTGTAGGTAAGGGGTAATTAACATGCTTAATTCATACCTTAACCTAAATCAAAAAACACATTAAATATTTGCTTTTAGCTTTCTTATTTCATAGGATTATCTTTAGAAATTAATTAAGGTGAATGTGTTTGCATGCTTTCATTACTTTAGTTCTTTTCTAACATGCTAAATGTGTGTGGCATATGATTTCATGCATTCATACTTTTCAAAAATCAAATTCAAAATGAAAATGTTTCCTTTATGTCAAATTGCATGTTTTGGCTAAAGTAAGAATATGAGTGGCTATTATCACTATTAAATCCAAATTATTTTCAAAATATGTGAATCAATTATCAAAACTAAAATTTTGTTACTTATATCTTAATTATTAGTTTGCATGTGAGTAAAATATAAGGATGTGCTTAGTGTAGGTTTTCCTTCTCCTCTCTTTTAGTATAATTTTGAATTGGATTTGGAAAAGTGTTTAATTCATTTAAAAAGAATCTAACATTTGCCTAATTCCATATCCTATTCATTCCTATGCTGTTACTTAAGATGGATATCTATACTTATACATATAAATTGTATAAACAAAAATAAATCAACCAACATAAACTTTTGCATTCTTTTTTTCCCATTCATTTATTTTGTACACATACTTGTATTTAAGGAAAGTGGTATATTAGTCTGGACAACCCTAGGGTTGGGAAGGTTTAAGAGTCCCTAAGTAGGTCTTGTACTTACACCCCTGGTTAACAATGGTTCCATACTCACTTATGCCTTTCATACATTCATATGTGCATGTGAAAATTGGATAAGAAATCCCTTTGCTACTTAAATGAAAATCATGCATCATAAACATTCCAATTTTCTTAAATGAATTACTTAGCATGCATCATAAAGTGTGGTAAAAATTCCCATTTGCATGTATAGATATGCTTAGGATTCATTCATATGCATGTTATACATGTTGGGAAAGAAATGAAGTGATGTATGTTTTGTGAATTTAGTTCATTTTACTTAATCTTAAAATGCCTTTCTTTTTGAATAGGTTTGTTTAGAGTTCATATAAACTTAGGATTAATTAAAACATATAATAAAACATTTACTAAACAAAACTAAAATATGAATATACTTTAGAAATTACTTAGGTTAGGGAAGGAAAGAAAAGTTTTATTCTCTTTCCCTCTCTTTATAACTTAGTAATTAATTCAATGATTCACTTGAACCTAATCAAAACAAAAAATAAAATCAACCCAAAATAATTAAATCACTTAAATGAAACCATCCTCCAAGTTGAACATTCTTCACACTTAAAAAATTCTAACTTAAAGTCATAGCTAAGCATACCACACAAACCTTAAAAGCACACACATTAGGCTAAGTCACCACTTCTAGCTTTAGGTTAGGGCAGTGCATGGTTCGATGTTTACTTTTATTTTATGAGATAAGTTTTAGTTATTGGATGTATGTGTGTAGAATGAATGATAGGATTATTTAGTCTAATCATTGATTTCTATAGGGGATTGTGCTTAAGGGGTGTTGTTATAAATAAAAAATATATAAATGCTTTTACTGTGGAGGTGCTTAGAGCCCTAAGCATAATCCAATAGTCTAGGTGGACTTAGTCACCCATGTGTGGGGTGATAAGTCCAATATACATGCTTGGGATTTTGTGTGGTTTGTTTAGCTAATATCTATTTTGCAAGTGTTAGCTAGATTTACTTTTTCTTTTCATGTAATTTTTTACAATTAAAATTTTGAAATGATTATTATGGGGATTAGGATGAGCATTGGTCATAAGATTACATCTTATGTACCATGTGAAGCCTTTGGAGCATCTATCTTTCAACCATCAAAGAAGGAACAAAAGAAGAAAGAAGAAAAGAAGAAGAAAGAAGAAGAAAGGAGAAAAGAGGAATGAAGAAATGAAGCTTAAACCCCCTTGCAATTTTAATTCATTTATAATCTGGGTTGTATAAGGGTAGAGCTCAGCTACCCAACTTTTTTCGGGTTTGTGCGGTGGTACCCGACCATAATGACCTCTTATTCTTTTGTGATTAGCTTTATGAATTGATTGCTGATTTATTTAGCTTGTGCAATAAGTGGCATCCTTTTCTTAGTTTTTTTTTCTTGCTTTATGATGGCCTGGATGTGCATTAGGCTCTTAGGGAAAAATAAATCTTCTACCAAATTTAACAAATTCAAAATTAAAAATAAAGAACTCACAACCTCACTTAAAGCTTAGGCTAAAAATCAATATAAAAGAATTAGCAACTCCTTAGCTGGATGAGTATTTCTTTTGTAACATCATGCATAAATGCATATTATTTTCACTCATGATTGGAGGGCTTCCACCTTTGCCAGAGAAACTTGGCTTGACCTTTGAGAGCCATGGTGGAAACACACCTCCTCCCTTCTCGCTGATTTTGGCCAATAATCTTATTTCTCATGCATTAGGTATATGAATCCTATTAGCCAGAGTTAAAATGATTTTCCAAAAATAAAAATAAAATGTAATATGATTTGCATTAGATATAGGTCATTTGAAGCATACCCTTACATGATCTAGTCTCTTTAGGGAGTGAGTTTAAGGACTTAGTCTTTTTCTAAATAAATAACGGCCTAGCTATCTTGCATAAAGCATATGACTTGCCTATATTAATTTAAAACCATAGGAGAAATTAGTTGGCGACACCCTCAGGCAGTTGTAAGTCCAAGCAATTGGGTGATTTGTCCTCTCTTGTGGAGGCAAACCAAATACCCATTTTTTCCTTAGATTTAGGTTGTGCTTTTGGCCCTCGCCAAAGCTCCCTAGATTTAGGTTCTGAGATTGCTTCTCCCTTCCATAAGCCATAAGTATAAATCCTCACCTCTTAGGAATTTTCTTAATCTTGTGTTATGGAATCATAAGCCCTAAACTTGTAACAAAAAATCAACTCAAATGAATAATTCAATTTCAAAAATGTAAAGCCCAATCATAGGATAGTTTGAGATGCTCACTAAGTTTCCTAGCATCGTGAGTATCTCCTACTTATCTTCATTTGAATTTGATAATAACTCCCTCTTTTTGATTAATCCCATTTAATATTCTGAAATAACCTAATTAATTGATAGTCCTGCCTATTGAAATCTTTAGAGACAATGATCATTTACCTTAATCAAAAGTATTTCTAAAGAAGCTCATTCCTTAGGATGTAATTAACTATGGGGGCTTGCCCCTGTATGGAACTTAACGAACTTGGTTTAAAATAAACCCTACTTTACTTTTTTGTGTAAAGTATGAAAAGAATCTTTGGTACATATGCAGACCCATTTCCCTTAGGAGCCCTTGTTGAGGTGATTAGGTCCATTGCAGGGTGGTGACTTCTATCTTTTGAAATAGTATACCTCTCCTTAATGTCATACCCGATCATCTTCAATAAGAACATCTGCGGATTACATGGTGCCAAAATTGCATAAAGAGAAGAAGATGTATATTTCCATCCTCATTTTATCCCACATAGAGTGTTGATGGAAGTATATATCTTATTCTTCTAAAAATTCTCATAATAAAAAATTTTCACCATAGATTTTTTTGGCAACTCTGCTAGGGATTTTTCCTCTCTCCATCTTTGGTAATTGATCATTGTCTTCAAGTATCGATATTAAGTTTGTACTTTAGTATAAATTTGAGACTATCTTTCATTCCATTGGCACTTAGCTTATTTCATTTTTAAGTTAAGCTAGCCAACATCTTTAGGTTTTAGGACCTCACCCCGTGTTAGTCTTAAAACCCCATTGGGTTCTCCAATGGGTAAAAATAAAAAGACCTAATAAAAAAACATTTAAATACTTCCTTCTTATCATTTCTATGATAACGAAAGGTTAATTCTAAACTAATAAAGGCAAAATAAACCTTATAAAAAATCATGCTTTTCAAAAACCACTCTTTCAAAAATGCACATAATAAAATATTTTTACACAAAATTTTCTTAAATCATCTTCATCTAACAATCTTTATGATTGTTATATGTAAGAACATCTTTATAAAAAATAAAATTCCAATAATCATATTTGTTTAATGGGCTCCAATGGGCTTTTCCATTCAATACATCTAAATGTGTTGAATGGATATTACCTCTTCAAACAAAATCAAAAATAAATTTTTCAAAAAGCACATGTTCACCATTCAATATACCCACACTACTGAATGGAAATATCATTTTGAAATAAAACTAAATTTTTCAAAAGCACATATGAACATCTTCATTCAATATACTCAAATTTATTGAATGAAGATTTCATTCCCAAATAAAAATAACATCATGTGGAAATCTCACTTAAACGTATCCCATATATGATTAAATTGGAATTCCCTCTTTCAAAAAAGCAATAATCACACACAAAACAAAATCTTCACATTTTGCAAAAATAAGATTGACTTCCATTTCTATATACCCAAATTTGTTAGATGGAAGTCTTCTTTTTGAAAATAAAAATTTAACAATCATATTTTAAAATTTTAAAATACATTGGAACTTCATTTAGCACACTCAAATTTGGTAAGTGAAGTCTCCAAATTTAAAAAATAAAATTTTCAAATACATTTGAAACTTCATTCTAGCATAGCCCATTTGCTAAAATGAAGTCCATCTAATTCCAAAACAAAAATTTGAAACACCTTTAGAATTTCATTTAACATATTCAAATTTGGTAAATTAAACATCCCCTTCATAAAATTTCCAAATGAACTTTTTGAAATTCACTCTTTAGCATACCAAGTTAGCTAAAGTGAAGCCTCCATTTCAAAATAAAACCAGAACACAAAAATTTTTTTTTTTTGAACACATCTTTTGGAATTTCATTTAGCATAGTAAAATTTTCTAAGTGAAATTTCAATTTCACAAAATTAAGTGGAACTTTATCTTTAGCATACCATATTTTCTAAAGTGAAGTCTCCACTTTCAATCAAAAAAATAAATTAAAACTGAAAAGGAAACACATCAGTATTCCCATAGAATACTAAAATTTTCTAAGGATCCTACTTTTCATAAATAAATCAAAATCGAAAGGAAACAAAATAGGATTTCCTTAGCATACCCAAATTTTCTAAGGATCCTATTTTTGCAAAATTAAAATATCCAAAAATAAATGAAACACTTTAGGATTTCCTTAGCATACTCAAATTTGCTAAGAATCCTATTTTCAAAAATCTTTCAAAAACTAAACACACTTAGGTTCTTCACTTAGCATACCTAAATTTGCTATGTGGAAATTCTAATTTTCAAAATCAATAACAATTCACAAAAAGAAACAATTATTTTCAAACACTTCACTTAGCATACCCAAATTTGCTAAGTGAATAAATTCCAAAATATCAAATAAAAAAATAAAACCAATTGACCCTTACTTTAACATACCCAAATTTGTTAAAGGAAAGGGTCCTCAAATCAAAATCTAATTTCAAACATGAACCTATGAAATCATCTTTCTAAAAATATTTGAATCCATTTTTCAACATACCTAAATTTGTTGAAGTTGGATTCATACTCACAAATTTCTCTTTCCTATCAAATCTCTAAATCTTCTCTAAATCCATTTGAACCCCACTTAACACTTCCCAGAGATTGCCTCCCCAGCCTTTGAGGTTGGGTCTTATTTGTACTCCACTCATCCTACCCAGACATAGAGGAGAAATAAAAACCACATGATTAAGTCATATCATACCAGGATTTCTAGGGAGATGGAGGCCACTACGCGGTCAATTGTACAGGAGGTACCTACTCTGACCACCTTGCTAGTTATAGTGAACCGATTTCATCCTCTCTCTGGGTAAGAGAGAGAGGATGCTAGGAGGATCTGTACTTCACCTCCACTAGTGGTTTAGCACCAGCCCTCAATTACTAAGAGCAGGAGGTCATATGCCAGCCTCCAATCAATTTTACACTAGGTTGGCAGAGCTTACAGACGTTCTCAGTCCGGAGCTCAATTTGATTTGAAATCTATCATCCCCTGCCATTTGGGAAACATCTTTGACAGGAGAGAGCCAGAGAGGCCCTTACATCTATTCATATCACTAATAGGGAGAGGCGGATGTTCAATCGCCAGTCGATAACTTATGCACTCATTGATTTTCCAGCTCGATGCACTACCTGCACCGACCATTCAGATAGCATTTTACTCATAGGGATGACCCATCATAGGAAGAGGGTCCCTATTCTGAGAGAGTTGGTGGTGTCTCCATCACATCACCCTCCGCTGTCACATGTTCATGTCACAGTATTTCCAATTCCATCGAAGGCCATGAAGGCTATATTTGGGGAGAAGCGTACCCCGTTGGTGATCCAACTATGGTCGAGGGATCCTATTCCATCTACACCACCTATTATGGTGAGGCTGAGCTCTCATATTCAACCTTCTACCCTAGTGGTGGTGCAGACAGAATGACTACCCTTAAGCATAGTGGTGGTATCACCAACACCTCGTTTGATAGACATGGAGATGGTAGCGGCATTCAGAGGAGGCGAGATGTGACTGCAATGATAGTAGAACCTCTTAAGAATGTCACCTCTTTCAAAGTTAGTGAAAGTCAGGAGTGTGTCTCTTCTAGTGAGTACAGTCCTCATAAGATTGATGCTCTAGCAGCAGGCGAGATCAGGTGCCTCTCAGTACAAGATAATGATCACACCGATCAACCAAAATCATATGTTCATGTTCATATTGATCATTCTCTTAAAGAGATATTAGCACATTATCTTGTAGAGAAGAATGGAATTATGGGGTATGACTGGTCAGATGAGAAGAAGATCAGCTTTGATCCCAATGAAGATGATTTGTTGGGACACTTAGATACCAGGAGATCCTTCCTCAAGGTGTAGCAGGCCATGGAGGGTGATGAGGTTGAGTAGGAAGACACAGCCCAATCAGCCCAACATCTCTTATATCAGTTAAAGTAGAAAGATAAAAAAATAGATAAGGTGGCGGAGAAGTTAGTAGCGGCGGTCACTTGAAATAAGTCCCATCCATCTACTAAAGGAAGTCATTAGAGTTAGTCCATGTCTTGGACCCATCCAAGACCTTACCTCCCGTTGAGCAAGGTAGCACTAGCTTGTATAGGAAGGTAGAGGACACTACCTCAATACAGTTGAAAGAGATCAGATCTATGGTCGAGCATGAAGTTAAGTAAGCATTGGCTCAAGCCTGGGGAGGATCATCAGTTCCAAAGGGTAGACCCTACCTAGAGGAATTCAATGCAATCCAATATCATAAGGGTTTTGTGCCACCTTCCTTCAAGATCTTTGATGGCAGTGGAAACCTGAGGCATATTCCACACTTCAGCACCAGTTGTTGCAATGCTGATGGCTGTGATGCTTTACTATTTTGCATCTTCATCAGTAGCCTAGCAGGGATAGCTTTCGATTGGTATGATAAACTTCCCAACGATTCATTGAAGACATTTGCTGAGTTGGAGCAACTCTTTATCAAGAGGTTTGTTGGAGCTCAGTAAAGGGTTACTATTGGTGATCTCATTGTAATACAACAATACTCGAGTGAGTCCCTTATTGATTATATTCTCAAATGAGATAACCTGAGTATGAAATGTGAGCCGTAGCTGTCTGAACAGCATGCCATTGAAATTCTTCTAAAGAATATCCATGGCCTGGTCACCTTCATGCTTAAGGGCTTCACTATCAAAATATTTGATAAGCTAATCAACAAGGTGGGTAGCCTATAAGGAGAGGCCAAACAGTTGCCTTTTTAAGACCAGTTTCCCAAAGCAAAGCTACAGAAGGTCTATGAGAAGAAGTCAGGAATAGTGACAGTTGTAGATAAGGGGAAGCAATCAGCTAGAGATCAGTCCTAGAGACCAAGACCTCGGCGACCAGCTTCCACGTACTCTACCGGCCTCCCATAAAGCCTTCCATGGCTATCACTAGCACGCCTCCTCGCCCATACCATTAGTAGTAGTGGCATACATACCCATCACCAGGTAGCTATGGTCCACCTACTCTTTTAGATAAGCTTAATAAACCTTATTCATTTAAGAGGGAGGTTATCAGGAAGATCATTAAGAATATCTTAAATAAACTTGATTTTAGCTACCTGAGCCTAGGAGATTGGAGGAAGTGGGCAAAATCCATGATCCTAACTTTTTCCCTTACCACCGTATGCTAGGTCATATTTTGCAGGATTGCTTCATATTTAAGGACTAGCTTGCACATAGCTTCAAGA
This sequence comes from Cymbidium sinense, assembly GCA_021442155.1. Classification (NCBI taxonomy): domain Eukaryota; kingdom Viridiplantae; phylum Streptophyta; class Magnoliopsida; order Asparagales; family Orchidaceae; genus Cymbidium; species Cymbidium sinense. Next base: position 51,273,122 of record CM038225.1, on the reverse strand, counting down.
CTGGTATTGTAGTTATCCTGAAGGAATACCTAATGGAACAACCATCGAGTTCTATTAGGGTAATCCTTGGGGATACATGTGATCATTCTAAAATCAAAGAAGGTTGAGATATCTCCTTATCCAAAACCTCTAAAAAGATTATCCAGAAGATCAAGAAACTTTCCTTGCAGGTACCTGAGTCAACTCAAACCTCCAACATCAAGGAAGGTTTGCAAGTTGCCAATGCCAACTCGGGGAAAGGGGAAGCTCAACGGCAGTAGCAGTAGGAGCATGTGTCAGCCCGGGATAGCCCAGTAGTAAAACCACCGATCAAGTCCGTCCTCTAGCCTACCATTGTAGCTATCGGTGACATCCTCGACTTCAGCTAGTTCTTCTTCTTCTACTAGTAGAACTCTTATATCGGCAGATAAGGGCATCAAATCCCTTACCCCACTTACTTTACTTGATGTCTACTTTATAACACCAATCAAATCCAAGAAATTGAATAATAAAGCTAGCTTGAATTACATATGTGTAACTTCTGATGGGTTGTTTCTATTCTTAATGATAACACTTCAAGTCAAAATAACTATAACAATTATGATCTTCTTCTTTCTGATTCAGAGTTAGACTTTCCTACTCTAAATGCTATGGGTTCACCTCTTGAGATAGACTTGGAATCATACAATTTTGAGGGTCCCACAGGAGAATCTTTGGGTGAGCCTGATGTGCAGGTAGAACCTTCCATTACCCTGCCACAAGAGATCATCGAAGTCAACCTCCGTAGTGGCAAGGTTCTACCTCCTAGGGCAGCACCTCAAGATAGAGGGAAACAAGTCATTGGTATAAAGGATTGAGAAGGCCCTCCACAAGATGCTCCACCCTTGGATATTCTTGTGGAGGACCAGCCCAAGGTGGACTACAATGTCCTCGCTAATCTAAGAAAGTTGTCATCTAAGCTAAGCATATATGATGCCCTTATCTTATCTAAAGAGATGAGGGAGTCATTAATCAAGGCTCTCCTTGATCCCAACATATGCTTAGCTCAATTGAATGCTATAGGTGAGGAGACACATTACACAATAGAAGCCCAGGGGATCACCATCATAGATGAAGACCTACTTCTGAAGGGCTTAGAGCACAACCGTCCCCTCTACATCACAGTTGACATGCGAAAACTCAAACTTGCTAGAGTTCTCATTGATCTAGGTGCATTGGTGAACATTATGAGTCTAAAGACCCTTGCCTATTTGAGGATTGACATCTCCACACTCAAAGAAGATCAAATGATGTTGAGAGGATTCAATAAATAAGGTGAGCGGGATTTAGGTTCCATAGTGTTTTCTTTGGAGATAGGTGACTGGAAGACTGAAGCCAAGTTTACATTATTGATTCAAATACTTCATTCACTGCTTTGCTCGGTAGTCCTTGGATACATCAGAATAAAATAATTTCATCCTCCTCGATCAATGCATTAAGTTCAGAAAAGATGAGATTGAATACCGTGTCAATGGAGATGAAAAGGTATTTTCAGTTAAAGAGGTTGAGATTTATGAAGATGTAACCTACTATCTTCCTTAAAACACCCTTTCTTGTGAACTTGGATAAAATTCAAATTCAAAAAAAATTAAGAAAAAGAAAAGGCAAAAGAAAAAGAAAAGAAAAATAAAAACCAAATGAAAAGAAAGGCGAATTGAAGAAGAAATAGATCCGAATATCACATTCCACCCACAATTTATTCCATCATATAGACACGTGAGTAGGATGACTCAACCTCCACCGGGTAGGCGAGGCAAAGAAATAGAGGCAGTTCAGGAGGAAGACCTAGTTGGCCAGAGGTGATGTTCCAATTCAAGTACCCTACTATTCACATAGACTTGGAATCTATCTGAGGATGAGTCTAATGTGATTAGTATACCACCAACCCTCTGGGTTCCATTGAGGTGACTTTCAATCTAGGACAATGAAGATCGCCTCTACAAAGCAAAGTATTGAATCAGGTTTATGTAACTATTAGAAAGAATTGGGAACCTTAGCTCTAACCTCATTTACATCTAAAAGTTAAAGGTTTAGTAGTTAAAGAAGTTCAAGTCTTCGATATGAAGTTGAAGAGATTCTTTTGGGATCATCATCCTCAAGTCTGTTGATGTAGAACTTGAAGAGGATACATTTAAAGAATTAATGGAATTACCATTTTACTTTTACTCGCCTTGTGTTCATAATCTTATACGTAAAGGTTTAGTTCCTCATACATGGTCTAAAGTGTCGAAAATTTTAAAAAAGCTAAAAATACAGTGGGAAGCACAATCAAGCAAGGCTAGGATTCTGATATAGTGGGTTGTTAATGACAATGACAGATTACCAATTATTTAGAATATTATAGGTTCTTTTCACACACCCCCAACTTTTATGAGAATGTGTGTTTATAAAACCCAGATGATCCAAATGATCTCCAAATCAAAGATGCACCGCCAGAATTTGAGGAGGAGATCCATTCAACAATTGACAAGCTTAAAGAAATCAATCTAAGGATAGAAAATAATCCACACCTGACGTACATCAATTCATTGCTGAATGAAGAAGAAACCAATTAATTAGTTAGGCTAATGACTGAGTTTAAAGACTACTTCGCATGGAGTTATGAAGAGATGCCTAGATTATCTTCTAATGTAGCAGTCCACAAGCTAGCAATAGAATATAATGCTACACCTATTAAGCAAGCTCCTAGGCACATGCAATTAGAAATCGAACAACAGGTCATTTCTGAAGTCAAGAAACTGATCGATGATGGTTTCATCAGGGAAGAAAAATACCCTACCTGGTTAGCTATTGTTGTCTCAGTTAAGAAGAAGAATGACCAAATTTGCATATGCGTCAATTTCAGGGACTTAAATAAGGCATGTCCTAAGGATGAGTTTCCTCTTCCTATACTAGAATTAATGGTGGACATTGCCTCATCTCATGTAGTTTTCTTTTTCATGGATGGGTCATTTGGCTATATCCAAATCAAGATGTCTACAGAAGATGAAAGAAACACTGCTTTTTGAACCCCGATCATAATCTTCTATTATAGGGTCATTCCTTTCAGCCTTAAAAATGCTGGTGCTACATACCAACAAGTCATGACTCAAACCTTCAATGAACTCATCCATCATCAGGTTGAGTGTTACGTTGATGATCTAGTAGTCAAGAGAAGAGAAAAAGGAAAACTATCTCTTTGGCTTGAGAGTAGTTTTTGAATGGTTAAGATAATATAATCTCAAAATGAATCTAAGTGTGCATTGAGTAGGAAATTCCTTGGGTTTGTTATCTAACATTGGGGAATAGAAATAGATCCTGAAAAGATTAAAGCTATCTTAGAAATGCCACCTTTTAAGAGTTTAACTCAACTCAGATCTTTCCAAGGATGGCTAGTGTATATAAGACAATTTATTTCCAACTTATTGGGGAGATGCAAGCCATTTTTAGTACTTGTCAAAGAGGATGCCAAGTTCAAGTGGGATGATAAGTGTCAGCATGCCTTTGAAGACATCAAGCAGTATTTGGTGAAGCCGCTAGTTTTAGCAGCCCCTATCTCGGCAGGCCACTTATTCTCTACACTGCTGTATTGGATAACTCTCTCAGTGCTCTGTTGGCTCAAGCCAATGATGAAGGGAAGGAGAACACTCTCAATTGCCTCAACTATCATCTTATCCCTGCTGAAGTGAACTATCCACCTATTGAGAAATATTTCCTAATTTTAATCTTTGCTTCCCAAAAGCTACAGCATTATATGCTTTCTCATAAGGTGAACTTGATTTCCAAAAAGAATCCACTGTAGTACCTCATGACACGGCCAATGCTATCCAGATATTTGGCATAATGGTCCATGATTCTCTCACGGTTTGATATCACATTCATACCCCTCCGTGCAGTAAAAGGATAAGCACAAGTGGATTTCTTAGTAGCACACCCACTTCGCTGATTCTCCACTTAGTGATAATCTCCCTGATGAACAAATCATGAACTTAGGGGAGGCTGATAACTACTAATGGGAGATGTATTTTGATGGTGCAGTTTCTTTTCACAAAGGGGGAGCACCACGATCTATTTTGTCAGGAAAGGCAAGGGTAGGAATAGTTCTTCTAACTCCAGATCACGATGTGATGAGATTCTCATACTATCTATCCAACCCCTACACCAATAATGAAGCCGAGTGTGAGGCTTGATTGTCAATCTAAAGTTAGACATCACTATCAGTGTTAAGAGCATCAACATCTTTGGGGATTCTTAGTTGGTCATCAACCAGACTGTCGGGTCCTACAAGGTTCTCAAACCTAAGCTTCGTTATTACCACGAGTATACCATGAAGCTGTTAGCCCAAATTCTTGATGTCACCATCTATAAGGTTTCCGAGTAGGAACGCGAGAGTGATGCTTTTGGACCTTATTGAAATGATGAGCTCCCTTCCAAATATTTCCACATTGATGTTTAACTCCTCGAGAGACTTTCTCTTGAAGGGGAGGTTATCATTTCCACATTCAGGTCTATGCGCTGCACATCAATCAGGTCTGAAGATGAAGATGAAGATCAAAAGACTAGGATACTACTGGCCATCGATGATTACAAACTGCATGGATGTAGCTAGGAGATGTCATCAGTGTCATATGCACGATGTGGTCCTCCACCAACCACCCAACATTCTACACCCTACATTTGCCTCATGGCCATTCGAGTGTTGGGGTACCAATATTGTGGGTCTGATCGATCCTCCTTCTTCCAAGGGGCATCGGTTCATTTTAGCTGCCAAAGACTACTTTTCCAAGTGGCTAGAAGCAATCCCACTCAGAGAGGTCACAGCTTAACATGTGCTTCAATTTTTTAGAACCATATCATATATAGGTTTGGGGTGCCTTGACAAATTATATCTGATAATAGTACTACATTCAAAAGCACCAAGATCAATAGCTTCGCTAGAAGACACAGTATAGATTGGAGATACTCCACCATCTACTACCCCAGAGCAAATGGATTAACAAAAGCATTTAACAAAACTCTCATCGAGATAATAACGAAGACTCTTGACGATAACAAATGACAGTAGAACGAGTAGTTGGTTGAAGCCTTGTGGGCCTACAGCACCACATACCAAACTCAAACTCAGTCTACCCCATTTTCCTTAGTGTATGGATCTGAAGCTGTTTACCTTTAGAAGTTTAACTCCCGTCACTAAGGATAGCATTGCAAGATCACTAGATGAATGCAAAGTGTGTAGAAGAGCTCAAAGATTTGGAGGAAAGTCACATACGGGCGTGCTAGAACCTCGAGTTATACAAGACCAAATGATTCAAGCTCACAACAAGCTGGTCTGCCCTAGGTGTTTCTGAGTAGGAGAACTTGTGTTAGTCTAAAGGAGACCAATTATTGCCCATCGAAAGATGGGGGGGGCAAGTTTGTACCAACTTGGTAAGGTCCTTATGTCATAAAAAAGGCCTACCAAATAGGATCTTATCACCTCATTAATTGTAAAAGAGAACACCCGATGTTTCCAATTAATGGGCTCTATCTAAATAAATATTACCCATGAAATAAATCATGTTTGAAAATAATTCTATCAATCAACAAAAATTCAATTCCATTTCATCAAAATCTTATCTTCATCCGAAGCGTTGTTTTTTTATCCTATGAGTCCTCCATGACATCTTTATTGTAGGTGTAAGAGTCCTTCAGCGGCATCCTATCCTTCTTTCACAACACAAACACAATCTCCTAGCACTATTAGAATAGGTGTGAGAGAACCTAAGAGGCATCCTATTTTGATTAGCACAACTAAGTTAGGTATGAGAGAACCCAAGTGACATCCTTTCTTAGTGGGAATTCCTAATTGCTATCTGTGGCACCACTTCATCAAAATTCCCAGCATGTTTTAGGATAGGTGTAAGAGTCCCCCAGAGGCATCCTATTTCCCTTTTAACACATGCACAAAAGCAAACACAAATCTTTTATCTTGAGCTATTTTGATGTGGGAGCAAGCCCCTTGTGGCACTCACTCATTAGCTGCTCTAGGTCGAGTCTACATGCTACCTTGCTAGTATGTCAACCCAGTGGTCACTTGTTTGGAAGATGTGAGTCCTCGAGCTTTCTTCCTAACTTGATCGTTGCACACCAATGAGCGACTTATTAGTATAATAGACTTCACTGCTTAGCCAGTAAGTTACCATGTGTTTATTTTATTTAAGAAGATATGAGTACCTGCACTTTCTTCTTGAACTAATCATCATGATCTAACTAGGTCGAGTATATTTGAGGTTTAGGATAAGTCCCCCAAAGGCTCCTTTCCTCTTGACTACATTTGAGTTAATATAATCCTCCCAGTGGCATAGTCACCAGGTGGATGGGACATGTCAAGTAAGATAGACTATCCCAAAGAATCGCCCATAGGATGTGAGTCCCCAGCTAAAGCTAATTATTGTAAACTAATGCACCTTAGGTTTGATGTTGCTATGTCGACAGTGACTCACCCGGTGGATACACCACTCTTGGCAGATGTGAGTCCCCACATTTTCTCCTTGAATTGGATGTCAAATACTTATTTGATATATGACTAGCCATGTCATCTTCTCTAGGGTTTTGGATTAAGCCCTTAGCGGCCCCATCCCCTGTGGGCACTCTATTTGGATCACGTCTATTGCAACCTCATTTAGAAACTACTCAGGTTACTCTTAGATTGGACAGTCCCCCTTCCTACTAGCCACCCCTGTGGTTAGAGAATTTTTTCAGTGGATGCACAGATTCTCCCTTGGTTCAATAAATCTGAGATAGGTCTAGGCTGATATAAGCTCCTTCTCAATTTGATCCCTCAAAAACTCACAGGGTCCACATTAAAATAAACTAAATAAAATAAACAAAATTAATTCGCTTGTGGATTAGGAATTCAAGCCCCTCAAAGGGCCCCTTTTCCCAAGCAGGCATCTTATCTTCAGGGTAGTGTTAGCAAAACTCCCTATAGGATTTGCCTGACTAACTGAGTTGAGATAAGTCCCCATGTCGGCACTCACTCTGTAGTCACCCTTAGATCGTTCAATCTAATTTTCCATAAGCAGGTTACCTCGATAGTCATTCTGCTTTGGAAGATGTAATATTATGATGCATTCTCTTTAGCATGATTATCTCAAACCGACAGGTAGCCTTAAGTCAGATTTGATTTGTTGCCCAAAGCAACTGATCACCCCAGTGGTCTTTTGTAGTGGAAGATGTAAGTCCTCAAGCTTTCTTCCCTTCAATTGATCATCATAAATTGAAGGGCACTCCTTTGGTCGGATAGTTCTCCCATCGGCCGGGATACTACTCTCTTTGGTTCAATAAATCTGAGATAGGTCTAGTCGATATAAGCTCATTCTCGTGAGATACATCGCAAACCAATGGAATCCATCAAAATAAATCTAAAAAATGAAATTAATGTTGACTATCTTTGAGTAGATCTAAGTCCACCAGTGGCATTCACTCAATAGTCAACCCTAGGTTGGGTTCAATATGTTGCCTTGCCAATAGATCACCCCAAGAACTGGTTCCTACTTTGGAGGATGTAAGTCTACTACACTTTCTTCCTAGTATAGATGTTGCATACTGAAAGGATTCCTTTTGGTTGGCTAGCCCTACTATGTATTTAGTAGACTACCCCTTTAGATTGGTAAATCTAAGTTAGATCTAGATCTTCGTGGCTCATACTCAGTGCGATCCATTGCAAACCAACAGGGCATATCTCAAAATCTAAATCTAAAAAAATTGAAACAAAATTCAACCCTCTTCCCTAGTGGAAATTTCTCCTCAACGAGATTCAAATCAAATCAAACCTCTCATCCCCTTGTGGATGACTTGAACCTACTTCCATAGTGGAAGGTTTACATACTCCATCCCTAGTGGATTTCTCCTTCCCTCTCTTATGTCTGTGACATAAGTAAAGCCACATTGCATTAAGTTCTGGATTCCTTCTACACCTCAGGTTAGGGGTAGATCATCTCTATTAGTGCTTATGATCGATCGGTGTTGTTGATCATTTTGATCAACACCGATACGTGCGATGTTCCTTGTCAGTCACACCACACCTATTGGGCGCCCTTTGTTGACCTCATTTTTAGAATAAGTTCTCAACCCCTCCATCTTAGATATAGGACTCATCTTAGAATTTAAGAGATCCTTACTCCTAAGACACCTCTAGTGATTAGGTGGACACTCAACCTAACCATAGAGATTTAGAAGAGTTATCCATAGGAGTAGGTCATGCCTTAGGGGCGTTAGGAAAATCTACCTACCATATAGCTTGAACCACTATCCTTACTTCCTTCAAGTCAAACTCCAAATCAATTCAACATGAAACCTAAATCAATTCTAGCCTAATTGATTTTCTCCAAATTCAAATCAATGTCATAGAATTCAAACCCATGATTGAAATCCATGATTGAAACCCATTATTGAAATTCTAAATTCCAAATATTTCCCTAAATCCTAAGTCCTCTCTTAAGGACTTAGCCTTAAAATCATCTTCAAATCAACTCAAATATTTTCCATAAAATTTTCTCATAACTCATTTATATTTTCATTTATATTCACATATATAAATCAAATATAAATTCAAATCAATCAAATAAAAATCCAAATTCAAAGTCCTAATTCAAAATCTTTTCTAAGTCCTTATTTTCCCTTAAGGACTTAGCAAAAATAATGTTCAGATCAAGTCAAACTCATGAAACTTTCTCATAACTCATTTATATTCTCATCTATTTTGACATATATAAATGAAATATAAATTCAAATCAATCAAACTAAACTCAAAAAAAAACATCAAATCCAAACTCCAAATATTTTCTAAGTCCCTTAATTTCCTCTTAAGGACTTAGACTAGATCATGATCAAACCACTTTAAATTCATGAAATTTTCTCATAACCCATTTATATTCTCATTATATTCATAAATATAAATGAAATATAAATTAAAACAATCAAAACCACTTCTAAAAATCAAACTCAATCTCATTCAAAATCTAACCTAAGCCTTTCAAGTCAAAATCTTGAACTTAGCCAAATCAATTTTAAATCAAGCCAAACTCTTGATTTTCCTTCATGATTAAATCAATCCTTCAATCATGAATCCAAATATAAATACAAACTTCAATCACTTAACCAAAACTAAATTCAAAAATCAAACATAAGTTAAACTCGTGTTCACACCTTTAAACTTGAAATTATGAAATGAATCAAAACTCATTTGACTTTAAACCACTTGCAAATGGATTTATACTTCAATCATAAGTCCATATGTGAGTTCAATCAAACTAAAATCAAGCTTTGACCAAGCCATTTGACCCACTTAAGGCTCACTTGACCCAAAGTGACCTAAAGTACCCTTATGAGCTAAATTCTAATCCTAACCAAATTGGATTGAACTAAGTCCATCTAAGCCTCTCATCATGATCAACAATCATCATGAGATGATCAATCACTCAAATTGGATCAAACCAAGTCAAACCTAAGGGTTGACCAAGTCAATATATAACCAAAATAAAACCCAAGGTAGCCAAAATCCACCATAGTCCAAATTGATTGAAATCAATGATCTAAGTTAATTTATGACCAATGTTTGAACTTGACAAAGTCAATATTTGAGCCTAACCTAGCCCAATTGGCCACTTGACCCAAGTTGACCCAACTTGACCTAAAAAGTCAAAATGTGTCAAAACTTGATCTAAGCCAAATTGATTGATACCAATGGGTCAAGTCCATTCCAAATCACTTGCTGAACTTGACCAAATCCTCAATTGGCCAACTAGACATAAGCTAGCCCAATTGACCTTGAACCCAACTTTACCTAAAGGGTCATATTGAGAAAAATTCAAACCTAAACCAAATTGAATCAAACCAAAGCCACCAAAATATTTCAAATGGTCATATGAACTTATCCCAACTCTTAGTTTGACCTAATTTGATCAATTGGTCAACTTGACCCAAGTTGACCCATTTTGACCTAAATGGGTCAACATGAGACAAACCATACTAGATGAACTCCAAATCCTGTGAAACTTGGTCAAACCTATTTTCTCAACATACCAAATTTACTCAAATTCAAAAATCAACCAAATAACCATTTTACCCTTAGGCCATAGAGCAAATTGTGGCCAATTCCATTTGGAATTTGATCAAATCCTCTTCATACATACTTGATACTCTCCTAATAGATCAAGTGAACACTAGGGAGGGTGGTGCACCCAACCCTATGGGTTTGGGTCAGCCTAACTTTACCAAATGGCCAAACCGACCACTTCCCTTGAAATGGCCATATAGGAATCATGCATCCACTTGTTTTGAGCACATGGGAAGTTCATATTCCACTCCCTAGCCTAAAACAAACTCAAGGATAGTCTTAACATCTTAAACAACACTTTCAATCTTGGTAATTGGATCAAGATGGCAAGCTTGTGCTCGATTGTCGATTGCCAAAGAGGGAGATATACTCCCCCTAATTCTTTTGAATATACACAAAGTCATTGTCAATTGAGTCAGAGAGAGTCATAGGAGCCATTTGCAAGTGATCCTAAGCTTCCTAGAGGGAGATTCAATTTGCATCTTCTCGATTTTTCTTAAGTAAAAATAAGGAAAGTCCATTGAATTGTGACTTTCTCCACATTCAACCTCCACTCAATTCCTTCTTCAAGCTTCATCAGAGGATCAAGTTGAGTGAATCCATGCACATTCTCAAGCATCAAAGGCAGGGGAGGAGTGCCCTAGACCAAAATTGAGCTCAAGCTAAGGAGGAGGTGACCCGTAGGAAGATCCACTCAACCTCAGCCCCTCAAACTTTCACTAAAGCTTCATCTCAATCAAACGAAGCTTCTCCAAGGGAATCAAGTGTCGGTGATCACCTCTGGTGAGGTTAGCCTTTTTCTGACCATTAAACTCAATGTGGTGTGGAGCTTTGTGAAAAAATTATTAATGGCATAGGATCTTGACCATTAGATGTGATCTAGGATGCATGTCGATAGTGTGGGTTGAGTTTCAACCCAATCCGAGCTCAATCGAGCTTCGATCAAGGCCTAGAACATGGACAATCTCCATGGCTCACATGCATTTGCAAGGAAGGATCTCTGGCCATCCATCCATGTGTTTTGGACGGACGACCGAGAATAAAACACGCTATATATTTATTTTTATCTACTCTAATCCATGACTTTAATCTCAGTCATTCGATCCTTTATCAGACGGCTAAGGAGAAAGCGTATAGCATCGCTAACATGCGATGCTACAATGGGATGTTTTAAATAGCGAATGGGGAGGCGCTGCATGTAAAGTGTGTCATGTCAACCTATGCACGTGGCGTAGTAAGATTAAGGGTTTAATTAGGATTTAAATAATTCTAATTTATTACTTAAACTTCTAAAATTCATATCTCAACCTAGAAAAATTAGAAAAAGTTGAAATAAAATGCATTAAAAATATAATTGAACATAGAATATTCTAAACTTGATTTTGATTAATTTTGAATAGTTTTTTCTCTGAATTTGGGTTTTATTGGGAATATTAATTTGCTAATTACCCTTTAATTAATCCACTAATTATTCCTAAACTTCTTGAATGTATTTGGGGGATGACTTCTACCTCCCCTAATTTTCTTGGGATTTTTTGGTGGCTTAATTGTGAAAATTGCTAATTCATTTCCTAATTACTCCCTTAATGTTATTAAGAATAATTATAGTGTTTGATTAGTGGTTTAATCCTTTGTTGAAGTTGATTAAAGTTTATTTCAATGAATAGGAGGTTTAGGAAATAATTTTGGTGCATTTTCTCTAAGTTATTCCTTAAACCCCCTTTTCTCCCTTAATCCTCTCTTAATTAAAGGGATAATTCACTAATTATCCTCTTAATTAATTTCTTAAAATTATAAAACTTTTCAGAACAAAATTAACTCTTCTTGGGTAGATGCTCAGGTGTTCAAGAGACTTAGTACAATTAAGGAAATCAAAATCCAACTCATATGTGTGAGGGGTGTTTTGAAATTATTTAAGTTAAACCCCTTAGCTTAATTAATCATTAATCATGAGCCAAATTGCATTAGGCATTTTCTTCCTAGGTGCATTACAAATTTAAATTGCTTGTGATATTTTATGTCATCTCATTGGCTCATAAGTGTTTGATTAACTATGCTAAGGTGGTGTAGGTAAGCGGTAATTAACATGCTTAATTCACACCTTAACCTAAATCAAAATCTAAAATGAATCTAATCATTTCAAAATTGAACAAAAATATTAAACATATGTGGGAATGGGTTGGGAACACATACTCAGTTCACATTTTCAAAATTAAATCAAATTCAAAATCAAACAAAAATCACATTAAGTAAGCTTTGATTTGCTTTTAGCTTTCTTATTTCATAGGATTGTCTTTAATTATTAATTAAGGTGAATGTGTTTACATGCTTTCATTACTTTAGTTCTTTCCTAACATTCTAAATGTGTGTTTCATATGATTTCATGCATTCATACTTTTTAAAAATCAAATTCAAAATGAAAATGTTTCCTTTATGTCAAATTGCATGTTTTGGCTTAAGTAAGAATATGAGTAGCTATTATTACCATTAAATCCAAATTATTTTCAAAATATATGAATCAATTATAAAAACTAAAAGTATGTTACTTATATCTTAATTATAAGTTTGCATGTGAGTAAAAACATAAGGATGTGCTTAGTGTAGGTTCTCCTTCTCCTCTCTTTTAGTATAGTTTTGAATAGATTTGACAAAGTATATAGTTCATTTGAAAAGAATATAACACTTGCATATTTCCATATCCTATTCATTCCTATGCTATTAGATTTAGGTTATTTGATGCACGCCCTTACATGATCTAGTCTCTTTAGGGAGTTAGTTTAAGGACTTAGTCTCTTTTTAAATAAATAACATTCTAGTTATCTCTTGCATAAAGCATATGACTTGCCTACATGAATTTAAAATTACGATGAGTTAGTGGCCACCTGTGGTTGTAAGTCAAGCATGGATTTATCCTCTTATGGAGGCAAACCAAATACCCATTTTTGCCTTAGATTTAGGTTGTGCTTTTGGCCCTCGCTAAAGCTCCCTAGATTTAAGTTCTGAGATTGCTTCTCCCTTCCATGGGCCATAAGCATAAATCCTTACCTCTGAGGCCCAATGAGCCATCTATCGAATTATTGCAATATTTCCTTAATCTTGTGTTATGAAATCATAAGACCTAAACTTGTAATAAAAAGTTAACTCAAATGAATAATTCAATTTCAAAAATGTAAAGCCCAATAATAGGATAGTTTGAATGCTCGTTAGGTTTCCAAGCACCCTGAGTATCTCCTACTTATCTTTATTTGGCTTTGTTAATAACTCCATCTCTCTTTGATCAATCACATTTGATCTTCTGAAATAAACTAATCAATTGATAGTCCTACCTATTGTAATCTTTAGAGACAATGATCATTTACCTTAATTAAGAATATTTCTAAGGGAGCTCATTCCATAGGATGTAAATAACTATGGGGGCTTGCCCTATAGGAAACTTAACAAACCTGGTTTAAAATAAACCCTAATTTACTTTTCCATGTAAAGTAGAGGAAGAATCTGTGGTACATATGTAGACCCATTATCCTTAAGAGTCCTTATTGAGGTGATTAGGTCCATTGTAGAGTGGTGACTTCTATCTTTCGAGATAGTACACCTCTCCTTAATGTCGTACCCGATCACCCTAAATAAGAACATCTGCGGATCTACGTGGTGTCAAAATTGCATAAAAAGAAGATGTATATTTTCATCCTCATTTTATCCCGCATAGAGTGTAGATGGAAGTATATATCTTATTCTTCTAGAAATTTTCATATTAAAAAATTTTCACCATATCCATAATGTGAAATCAAAAGGGCTTAGGAAAGATTTTGAATTCAATCATGGGTTTCAATCATTTAATTTGGAATTGATTTATGATTTGGATTTTAGAATTGATTTATGATTTGGAATTTAGAATTAATTTATGGTTTGAGAAAATCAATTGAGTTGGAATTGATTTAAGATTTGAGGAAATCAATTGAGTTGGAATTGATTTGAGATGTGATTTGAGAAAGTCAATTATCGATTTAAGATTTGAGGAAATCAAGTAATTACCTCACCGGAGGCTATCATCAGCGCTTCCAATAAAGGAGGTAGATTTTTTTAGTAAATATGAAGCCCTGTTGAAGGAATCAAGCCTTAGTTTGAAGTACTTTTCTCGATTGACCAAGCTCCCCTTCAATGGTGATCGGCCTTGATCAAAATTATGCTTCCCGTGTCTTGGGAAATGATTCGATTGAGCTTGATGAGGTCCAATGATGGTGTGTGCAAGGTTTTTGATTTTGGTTGGGAATTGAATGAGTTAGAATTTGAGCTCACCTCCCTTATTTTGGATTTGAGTAAAATTGAGAATGGGAAATGTGGGAGCTCAGAAATGGCTTGGAAAAGTTTGGGGAGGCTTTGATTCAACCTCTCAAGCTTTGTGGAAATGATTGCTGAGTGAGAATGAAGGAGGCGGGGTGTGGGGGGTGTATATCTCCTCCTCCTTGGATCAGATGTTGAGTGGCTAGTTTGTCATTTTGGCTCAATGGCTTGGATTAGAGGCAATATTTTGAAGGAGAGTGGATGTCCATGTGCCAGGTGAGTGCATTTTGAGTTCCAAGTGTTCAAATGCCATTGGGGATATCAGTTTGGCCTTGCCTTGGACCGTTCCAAGTATTTTATTATGTGAACTTTAGAAAGGTGCTTTTGAAAAGTGATATTTCTATAAAGGATTTATTTATCTCATTTGTAGAACGAACCTTACCTTACCATAGAGATGGTAAATAAGTTTAAAAAGATCATTAGTCATCTCTTTTGGTTAAATTTTATGTTTACCTATTGGGGGAACCCAATAGGGGTTTTAAGATCTACATAGAGTGAAGTCCTAAAACCTAAAGGATATTGGCTAGCTTAGCTTAAGGGTGAAATGAACTAAGCACCAACGGAAAAGAAGGTAGTCTCGAACTCATATGAAATATAAATCTGCTACCGATACTTGGAGACAATGATCATTTACCAAAGATGGAGAGAGGGACCTTCACGAGTAGAGTCGCTGAAAAGATCTGTGGTGTTTATTTTTAGAGAGAGGGTGTTATGATGAAGTGGGGTTGTTGATGTGTGTGTTTTTTGTGAGAGGATATCACGTAGATCTACAGATATACTTATTAGGGTGATCAAGTATGACATTAAGAAATAGTGCACTATCTCAAGAGATAGAAGTCACTACCCTATAATGGACCTGATCACCTAATAAGGACTCCTAAAGCATGATGAGTCTTCGAATATATCAGAGATCTTTCTCCTACTTTACATGAAAAAGTAGAGCAGGGTTTATTTTAAGCTGGGTTTGTTAAGTTTCCTATGGAGGCAAGCCCCCATAGTTAATTACTTCCTAAGGAATGAGATTTCTTAGAACACTCTCGATTAAGATAAATGATCATTGTCTCGAAAGATTTCAAAGATAGGACTATCAATCAATTGATTATTTTTATAAAATCAAGTCAGATTGATCAAAAAAGATAGAGTTATTATCAAAATTAAAGGGAGATAAGTAGGGGATGCTCATGACATTAGGAAACCTAGTGAGCATCCCAAACTATCCTATGGTTGGGATTTATATTTTTGAAATCGAGGAGAATTATATGTTGAGTTGAATTTTATTAGAAATCTAGGCTTACAATTCTACAATTCAAGATTGTAGATATGCCTAAGAAGTGGGGATTCATGCTTGTAGCCCCAAAGGGAAATAATAATCTCAGATTCTTAATCAAGGGAGCTTTGGAGAGGGCCAAAGCTCCAAAGCACATCCTAAACATAAGGAAAAAATGGGTATATGATTTACCTCTATAAGAGAGACTAAACCACCTGATTGTGGACTTACAACTACCTAGGGTGACCGCTAACTAACTCCTCCTATGATTTTAAGTACATGTAGGCTAGTCATATGTTTTGCAAGATAGCTAGGCTATTATTTACATAGAAAAGAGACTATGTCCTTAAACTCACTCCCTAAGAGACTAGATCATGAAGGGTATGAATTCATGACTTAATCTAATGCAAATTTTATCAAGTTTTACTTTGATTTTTTGGACATTTTTATTTGATAGAGGCTAGGGGATTTTGTATGCCTAATGCATGAGAAAATTAGTTATATGCTAAAATCAGAAAGAAGGAGGTGTGTTTCTGCAATGGCTCTCAAAGGTCAAGCCATTTTCTCTGGCAAAGGTGGAAGCCCTCCATTGGCAAGAGTGAGACAATATGATTTATGCATGGAATGAGACATACAACATCAAGCTAAAGGATTGCTAAATCTTTTATTATCTTGATTTATGTCCTAGGCTTTAAATGAGGTTATGAAGTTTAATTTTGAGTTGATTAATTGGATAGAAAATTTATTTTTCCCTAGGAGCCTAATTGCACTCAAGCCATTCAACAATCATCAAACAATCAAGAAACTAAGAAAATCAGACCATCCTAATTTTGAAATCATAAACATAACATCAATCAATTTATAAAATTAGCACAAAAAGAATAGGAGGTTGATGTGGCCGGGCTCTACCGCACAACCCGAAAAGAAAAATGTGGGTAGCTGAGCTCTACCCTTATACATCCCGGTATAAAGAAAGAATAAATTACAATTATGAAATGACAAGTGTTATGGGGGTCTTCATTCTTCATCCTCCATTCTTCACTCCGTGTCCTTCATTCCTTCATTTTAATTTGCTCTCCTTTGGTTTGGCTTAAGACATGATCTTATAACCAATGTTCACCTTAGCCACCATAACACTTATCATAGTCCTTATGCAAAAATTATATTAAAAGAATGGGAAATAAATCTAGCTACACCTACAAGACAAATGTTAACTAAACATACCATACAACCCAAGCAATTATAAGCATAATTTAGACTTAGTATCCTACACATGGGTAGCCAAGTCCATCTATCCTAATTTGGATTATGCTTAGGGGTATAAGCAACCTGCACAACAAAAGCTTTTTATATTTTTATTATAATGCCCCTTAAGCATAATCCCCTATAAAAGACATGATTAGGCTAAGATCGCCCGATTATATAGTCTATACACATACACCCTAACATTTAGTCTAAAACATTACACCATAAAATAAATTCATACATCAAACCATGCGCTGCCCTAACATAGAGCTAGAAGTGGTGACTTAGCCTAATGTGTGTGCCATTTAAGGCTTGTGTCACATTTCTTAGCTAGGCTTTAAAGTTGAAATTTCCCAAGTGTGAAAGATTCAATTTAGATGGTGGTTTCATTTTAAGTGATTTAATTGGCTTGTCAATTTTAGTTGGTGATTTGATTTGGTTTGAATGAACCTACACTTAGCAACTAAGTGTTATGAAGGGAAGAAAAGAGAAGAGGGCTCCCTTTCATCCCAACCTTAAATTATTTCTAAGATAAATGTGATTAACGAATTTCCTTTAATGAATGGTTTATTTATGTATTTTAATTAACCTAAGATTAAATTCATTATAAATGACCCTATTCAATAAGAAAGGCATCTTAGGATTAGTTAGGGTGGATTAATATCACATAACACACATACATTCATTTTTTTCTACCATGTATATCATGAATATGAATAATTCTAAGCATATCTATACATGCAATGTAAATTTTAGCACACTTTGGTGATGAATGCAAAAAGATATGATTTGAAAATTTGGATATCTCATTAATGCATCTCTTTGTTATATAGAAAAGAGAGATTTTTCATCCATTACCTAAATGCACATCCATATGTATAAAAGTTATAAGTATAAGTTATAAGTAGTACATGGGTATACCTACTTAGGGCTACTTAATGCCTCGCAACCTCGGCATGTCCAGACTAATATACCACTTTTCTTAGATACATGTAGATGTACAAAAAGAACCAAATGGATAAAGAATTTATGAAAGAAATTATACTTGATTTGATTGTATGATTTACATGTGTCATATGAAGGTCCTCCTTAAGTCTTAGCATAGAGATGCATAGAAATAAGTTTAAGCAAGTGTTGTATTCTTTTCGAATGAACTATATACTTGCAAATCCTATGCAAATCCTTGTTAATAAAAAGAAACAGAACTTCATAATACACATCACTTCATTTATAATCTTTAATTTATAAGCTTTAAAAAATAATTTTTTGTTTAATAGTGATAATAGCCACTCTTATTCTTAATTTTAGCCAACACATGCAATTTGACATTAAAGGAAACATTTTTGTTTATTTGATTTTTTAAAGGAATGAATGCAAGATTCCATATGGAAAGCAACATTTAGCATGATTGGAAAGAAATAAAAGAATGTAAGCACATGACTTCATTCACCTTAATTAATTCTTGATGATAATCACATAAAATAAGATCATTTAAAATGGGTCAAAATTCTTTAAAGAGATTTTTATCTTTGAATTTGATTTGACTTAGGAAATATGAAAGGGGTTTGTTAATCCTAACCCATTCCCCCATGTGTGAATTAGTTTATTTAATTTAGAACAATTAGGTTAATTTTTATGTTTTGATTAGGTTAAGGCATGAGTTAATCCATTAATTACCCCATACTTGCACCACTTTAACATAATTATTCAAGTAATTATGAGTCAAAAAATGATATGAAACCACATAGAAATTAAATCAATAATGCACCTAATAAATGAAGAGGCCTAATGCAATTATGTGGTGAAATATTCCCACCTTCATCTATCCTTTTGAAGAGAATAAATGAAAAAAGAAATATATGCCTTTTGGTCGGGACACCATCCGTAGATGTTCTTATTAGGGTGATCGGGAATGACATTGAGGGAAAGTGTACTATCTCAAAAGATAGAAGTCACCACCCTACAATGGACCTAATCATCTCAATAAGGACCCCTAAGGACTATGGGTCTTCGAATGTACCAGAGATTCTTCCCCTACTTTATATGGAAAAGTAAAGCAGGGTATATTTTAAATCAGGTTCGTTAAGTTCCCTACAAGGGCAAGCCCCCATAGTTAATTACATCCTAAGGAAGGGGATTCTTTAGGAATACTCTCAATTAAGGTAAATGGTCATTGTCTCCAAAGATTTCAATAAGTAGGACTATTAATCGATTAATTAATTTTTTATCAAATCAAGTGGGATTGATCAAGAGGAGGGAGTTCTTATTGAAGCCAAATGGAGGTGAGTAGGGGATGTTTAGGATACTAGGAAGCCTAGTAAATATTCCAAACTATCCTATGGTTGGACTTTACATTTTGAAACTGAATTACTTATTAGAGTTGAATTTTTATTAGAAGTTTAGGGCTTATAATTCCATAATACAATGTTATGGAAATGCCTAAGAGGTGAGGATTTATGCTTATGGCCCATAGAAGAAAGAAGCAACCTCAGAACCTAAATCTAGGGAGCTTTGGAGGTCCAAAGGCACGACCTAAATCTAAGGTGAAAAATGGGTATTCAGTTTGCCTCCATAAGAGGACAAACCACTCGACTGCTTGGACTTACAACTATCTGGGGGTGGCTACCAACTCCTCCTACAATTTTAAATACTTGTAGGTAAGTCTTATGCTGTTGCAAGATAGCTAGGATGTTAGTTATTTAGAAAGAGAATAATTCCTTAAACTCACTCCTTAAAGAGACTAGATCATGTAAGGGCATGCTTCAATGACCTAAATCTAATGCAAATCATATTACATGTTATTGTCATTTTTGGACAATCATTTGACTCAGACTATAAGATTCTTTATGCCTAATGCATGAGAAATTATATTATGGGCCAAAATTAGCAAGATGAGATGTGTGTTTCCATCATGGCTCTCAAAGGTCAAGCCAAGTTCTCTGGCATGGGTGGAAACCCTCAAAATCAAGAGTGAAGCAATATGTTGTTCTACTTGATGTTGTTAAAGAAATACTCATCTAGCTAAGGGGGTGCTAATTCTTTTTATCTTGATTTTCAGCTTAGGCTTTAAATGAGGTTATAAGTTATTTATTTTTAATTTTGAGTTGATTAATTTTGGTAGAAGATTTATTTTTCCTAAGAGCCTAATCCTCATCCAAGCTATGCATCAAAGGAAGGAAGAAACTAGGAGAAGGATGTCATTTCTAAAGCACAAGCTAAACAAAACATCAAACATTTTATAAAGCTAACATAAAAGAATAAAAGGTCCTATGTGGTCGGGCACCACCGCATAAACTTGAAAATAAATTGGGTAACCGAGCTCTATATACAACCTAGATTATAAATAAATTAATTACAATTAAGCAAGGAATTCATGTTATGGGGGTCTTCAAGCTTCATTTCTTTATTCTTCTTTCTTCTTTCTCCTTCTTTTGTATGGTTGGAAGGTAGTTACTTCAAAGGCTTCACATGGTATATGAGACACAGTCTTATAACCAATGCTCATCCTAATCCCTCATAATAATCATTCTAAAATCCTAATTGCAAAAGTACATGAAAAGGAAAAAATAAATCTAACTAACACTTGTAAAATAAAGATTTGCTAAACAAACCATACAGATCTCAAGCATGTATATTGGACTTAGCACCCCACACATGGGTAACTAAGTCCACCTAGCTTATTAGATTATGATTAGGGGTATAAACACCTACACAGCAAAAGCATTTATATTTTTATCTAATACATCACCCCTTAAGCACAATCCCTACAAAAAATAATGATTAGACTAAATCACCTTACCATTCATTCTACAAACATACACCTTAACATCTAGACTAAAACATCACATCATAAAACAAAAGCAAACATCAAACCGTGCACCGCCCTAACATAGGACTAGAAGTGGTGACTTAGCCTAATATGTGTGCCATGTAAGGTTTGTGTGGTATGCTTAGCTAGGCTTTAAGGTTAGGATTTTCTAAGTATGAAAAGGTTCAACTTAGAAGGGTGATCTCATTTAAGTTATTTAGTTGATTTGGGTTGATTTTATTTGATGATTTGATTTGGTTTGAATGAACCTACTATTAATTACTAAATGTTGTAAAGAGAGGGAAAAGATAAGAGAACTTCTCTTTCTTTCCCTATCTTAAGTAATTTCTAAAGTAGATTCTTATTTAGTTTTATTCAGTGAATATTTTATTATGTATTTTAATTAATCCTAAGTTTAGATTTTCTCTAAACAAACCTATACAAAAAGAAAGGCATTTTAATGTTAAGTAAAGTGAATTACTATCACGAAACACACAATATTTTATTTCTTTCCCACATGTGTATCACACACATGAATGAATCCTAAGCATATCTATACATGTGATGCAAGTATTTAGTACACCTTAATGATGAATGCTAAGAGATGTTGCTTAAGGAAACTTGGAATGTTTCATGTATGCATGATTTTGTTAAGTAGGAGAGAGTGATTCTTTTATCAATCTTTCATATGCACATTTACAAGTATAAAAGACATAAGTGAGTACAATGCCATTGTTAACTAGGGGTGTAAGGTACAAGACCTACTTAGGGATACTTAAAGCCTCATAACCCCATGGTTGTCAAGACTAATATACCACTTTTCTTAAACACATGTACATGTTACAAAAAGAAATACATGGAAAGAAAATTCTAAGTTAGCTACTTAAGAAAATTTGAATGCATTATGATGGATGATTTTTATTAAGTAGAAGAGAGGTTTTCTTATCCATTTTTCACATGCACACATGTATGTATGAAAGACATAAGTGAGTACAACATCATTGTTAACCAAGGGTGTAAAGTACAAGACCTACTTAGGCCTACTTAAATCCTCGCAATCCTAGGGTTGTCCAGACTAATATACCACTTTTCTTAAATATAATCATATGTACAAAAGAAATGAATGGAAAAGAAAGATGCAAAAGTTTGTACTTGTGTTTGAACTTGGTTATGCAATTTATATGTTTAAGTGTAAGGATCTTTCTTAAGTCATAATATGGAAGAGGATAAGAATATATTTAAGCAAGTGTTATATTCTTTTTAAAAAACTATACACTTTGCAAATCTTATTTAAATCCATATTAAGAGGAAAGAAAGGAAGCAAACATAAGACACATTTTTATATTCACATGCAAGCTTATAAATAAACTATAAGTAGCACACTTTCAGTTTTAGGTATTTGATTTATCGATTTTGAAAATAGTTTTGAATTTAATAGTGATAATAGCCACTCATATTTTTATTTTTGCCAAAACATGCAATTCGACATAAACAAAATATTTCATTTTAAATTTGATTTTAGAAAAGCATGAATGCATAATTTTCATATGACATACACATTTAGCATGTTAGAAATAAATAACATGATAGAAGCCTGTAATTTCATTCACTCTAATTAATTCCTAAAGAAAATCTTATGAAGTAAGATTATTTAAAGAGAATCAAAAGTTGTTTAAAGAGACTTTCATTTTATTTTGAGTTTGATTTGAATTAGAAAAGTGTGAGAAGGTTCACTGGTCCTTACCCATTTCCACATGTGTGTATTATTTTAGTTTAATTTTTAGGTGATTAGATTAATTTTATGCTTTGGTTAGGTTAAGGTGTAGATTAAGTTCATTAATTACCTATACCACTTTAACATATTTAATCAAATAATGAGCTGATGTATGACATAAAACTACATGGAATTTAAATCAGCAATGCATTCTATGAAAGAAAGGTACCAAATGCAATTGGTTCATAATTAATGATTAATTAACCTAAAGGGTTTAATTTAAGTACTTTCATAACCTTTCCCACACATGTGGGTTAGGTATGATTTCCTTAAGCTTCTTAGGTTATTGAACACCTAAGCATCTACCAAATAAGGATTAGTTAAACCACTATTAGTTCTAGAAAGTTTTGAAAATTCTATCAAGTTAATTAAGTAGGTCATTAGTGGATTAGCCCTTAATTAAGTTTAGATTAAGGAAGGAAAGGGGTTTAGGTAATAGCTTAAGCAAAATATCCCAAAATCATTCCATAATCTTCCTAATCACTTAAACAAAGTTAATAAACTTAATCAAGGAGTTAAACCACTATTCATAAGCTTAATTAACCTTAATCACATTAAGAGAGTGATTAAGGGTTCACTAATTAATTTTTCTGATTAACTCATTAATAAATTCTAGGAAAATTAGAGGAAGCAAAAGTCATCCACTAAACATTCCTGAGAAGTTTGGAATTAATTAATGAAGTCATTAGAGAGTAATGAGGGTTATTTAATTTTTAAATAAAAAGTAATTAAGGAAAATATACTGTTCAAATTCAATTAGAAATACTTTTATTTGATTATCCTCTACAATATCTTTAAAATGAACCTGAGTTTGTTATTTTTAGATTTTTCTACAATTAGTTATGAATTAAGGAAGTTTCAATTGATTTAAGTGATTTTAAAGAATTTTAGTAATTTATTTTTATTAAAATAAATAATTTGACACTCAAAATTTAATATCTTTTAATCCAGAGGTCATTTTGACTTGAAATTTTAATAATTGGTGTATTTTAACATCAATTTTAATATCTAAAAATTTCAACATAATTTGACTTGTATTTTTGATTTAATTAAATAAAATTTAATTTTCACTAAAGTCCAATTAAGCTCAAAATAGTCAATGAAATTTGGGGATTTTTCATTTGTTGGATTCCTCTCAGAAAGATGAATCCAATGAGCCCTTATTAGTAATTTTTGGTTAAGTGTTTTATTTTCTATGAATTTACAAAAGACCAATAGGGTGATCAATTTGTTTGGGCAACAAATCGAACCTGACCTAGGACTGTCCGTCAGTTTGCAACAGTCATACTAGAAAGAATGCATCATAGTCTTATATCTTTTAAAGCAGAATGACTGTCGGGGTAACTTGCTTGTGGAAAAATAGATTGAACCTGACCTAAAGGTGACTACATAGTGAGTACTAACCTAGGGATTTATCTCAATTGAGGTAGTCAGGCAATTCTTATAGGGAGTTATGCTAACACTGCCCTAGAGATAGGATGCCTACTTGGAAAAAGGGGCCCTTTCAGTGCTTGAATTCTTAATCCATAAGCAAATTAATTTGTTTGGTTTATTTATTTATTTGTTTGTTTATAATTGACCCTATTAGTTTACGAGGGATCAAACTGAGAAGGAGCTTATATCATCCAAGACCTATTTTAGATTTACTAAACTAAGGGAGAATCTGTGCAATCGCTGAACAAATTTTCTAACCATAGGGGTGGCTACTAGGAAAGGGGATTGTCCAATCCAAGAGTAACCTGGGTAGTGTCTAAATGGGGTCGCAAAGGATGTGATCCAAATAGAGCACCCGCAGGGGATGGGGCCACTAAAGGCTTAATCCAAAACCCTGGAGAAGATGACATGGCTAATCATATATCAAATAGGCATTCAGTGGCCAACTCAAGGAGAAAGTGCGGGGACTCACATCTACCAAGAGTGTTGTATCCATGGGGACTCACAATGCTTCGAAAGAAGAGAAGATTTTGATGAAATGGAATCAAATTTTTGTTAATTGATAGAATTATTTTTAAATATAGTTTTTATGGGTAATATTTCTTTAAATAAAGCCCATTAATTAGAAGCATCGGTGTCCCCCTTTACAATCAATAAGCTGATAAGATTCTCCTTGGTAGGCCTTCTCTATGACATAGGGGCCTTCCTAAGTGGGTTCAAACTTGCCTCCCATCTTTTGATGGGAAGTAATTGGTATCCATAGGACTAACACAAGCTGTCCTACTCGAAAAGACCTAGGATGGACCAGCTTATTGCGAGCTTGAATCATTTTGGCCTTGCACAACTTGAGGTTTTGGCATGCCCGTAGGTGACTCTCCTTGAAACATTAGAGCTCTTCTAACCGCAATTTCCCTTTCTACTCTGTAGTGATCTTGTTACCCAATGCTATCCTTAGTGAAGGGAGTTGAACTTCTAAAGGTAGAACGGCTTCGGACCCATACACTAAGGAAAAATTGGTAGATTGAGTTGGAGTTCGATATGTGGTACAGTAGGCCAATAAGACTTCAACCAACTATTCATTCCACTGCCGCTTGTTATCGCCAAGTGTCTTCTTTAGTATTTGGATGAGAGTTTTATTGAAAGCTTCTGCTAAACTATTTGCTCTGGGGAGTAGATGGTGGAGTATCTCTAATCTATATTGTGTCTTCTGGTGAAGCTGTTGATTTTAGTATTTTTGAATGCAATATCATTATTGGATATATTTCATCGAGGCACCTCAAACCTATATACGATATGATTCCTAAAGAATCAAAGCACATGCTGAACTATGACCTCTCTGAGTGGGATTGCCTCTGCCCACTTGGAAAAGTAATCAGTGGCAGCTAAGATGAACCGATGACCCTTAGAAGAACGAGAATTGATAGGACCCACAATGTCAGTACCCCAACACTCAAATAGCCATGAGGCCAGTGTAGGGTGTATAATGTTGGGTGGTTGGTGGAGAACCATACCGTGTACCTGATACTGATGACATCTCCTAGCTACATCCGTGCAGTCTGTAATAATCAAAGGACAGTAGTATCCTAGTCTCTTAATCTTCATCTTCATCGTCAGACTAGATTATTGTGCTCTGCATAGACCTGAATGTACCTCGATTATAAAACCACAGGTTTTATGTTTGTCTAAATAACATAACCACATTTGGTCAAAAGACCCTCGGATAGGGTGTCATCAATTAGAGCATGAGAGAGTTCTCTGTTTCACCTGATGGGCTTATGAATTTTCTTGAGGTATTTTGATGGTGTTCAAATATTTTATGAATAGTTGCCTCCAATCCAGCTCTTTGTCCTTATAGGCAACGACAACCTCCCATTCAAGGGAAAGTCCCTCGATGAGTTAAGCATCAATAAGGGATAGGACATGTCTATTTTGGATCCTTATTAGAATAGACTCATCTTTTGTACATGATAATTCTTTGGCAAGTTTAGCCAAAGCATATGCTACTACATTTTCTACTCAGGAAACCCTATAGATAGTGACTTCAGGGATTTGGGCCAACAGCTTCATGTTATACTCATGGTAATGATGAAGCTTGAGTTTGAGAATCTTGTAGGACCCGGTAATCTAGTTAATGACCAATTGAGAATCCCCAAAGATGTTGATTCTCTTGACACTGATAGTGATGGCTAACTCTAGACAGCATTCAAAGCATCATACTCGGCTTCGTTGTTGGTGCAGGGGTTGGAAAGATAGTATGAGAATCTCATCACATCGCGGTCTGGAGTTAGAAGAACTATTCCCACCCCTGCCTTTCCTGAGAGAATAGATCGTTGTGCTTATCCTTTATGAAAAAAAGTTGCACTGTCAAAATACATCTCCCATCAATGGTTGTCAACCTCCCATAAGTTCATGATTTGTTCATTAGGGAGATCGTCACTAAGCGAGGAGTCAGCAAGAAGTAGATGTGATGCTAAGAAATCTACTTGTGCTTATCCTTTTATTGCACGGAGGGGTATGAATGTAATATCAAACTGTGAGAGAATCATGGACTAGCATGCCAAACATTTATATAACGTTATTCGTGTCATGAGATACTACAGTGGATTGGTTCTGGGAATCAATTCACCTTATGAGAAAGCATGTAGTGTTGTAGCTTTTGGGAGGCAAAGATCAAAGCTAGGCAATATTTCTCAATAGGTGGATAGCTCACTTCAGCAAGAATTAGATGATGGCTGAGGTAGTAGAGAGCACTCTCTTTCCCTTCATCATTGACTTGGCCCAACAAAGCATCGAGAGAGTCATCCAATGCAGCAGTGTAGAGGATGAGTGGCACTGGATAGGTAGCGAGCTGGCTTCACCAAATCTTGCTTGATATTTTCAAAGGCATCGGCACTTATCATCCCACATCCTTTTTTAACAAGTGTTAAGAATGGCTTGCATCTCTCTGATAGGTTGGAAATAAAGTATCTTAGATACGCCATCTATCCTTGGAAAGATCTGAGTAACTCTTAAGAGGTGGCATTTCTAAGATAGCTTTAATCTTTTCTGGATCTATTTTTATTTCCTAGTGTCAGAAAACAAACCCAAGGAATTTCCCTAAAGCTACTCTGAATGCACACTTCAGGGGATTCATTTTGAGGTTATATTGCCTTAACTATTTGAAAACTACTCTCAAGTCAAAGAGATGGTCTTCTTTTCTTTGCTCTTGAATGCTAGATCATCAACATAGCACTCAAGCTGATGATGGATGAGTTCGTTGAAGATTTGAGTCATGGCCCATTGGTATGTAGCACCAGCATTTTTAAGGCCAAAAGGCATGACCCAATAAAAATAGATTTCGATCACAGTTAGAAAATCATTATTTCTTTCATCCTCAGGGGCCATCTTGATATGGTTATAGCCAGATGACCCATCCATGAATAAGAAAATTGCATGAGATGAGGTGATGTCCACCATTAATTCTGGTATAGGAAGAGAAAACTTATTCTTAGGACATGCCTTATTTAAATCCCTGAAATCAATGCATATACAAATTTGGTCATTCTTCTTCTTAACTAGTATGATACTAGCTAACCAGGTATGGTATTTTTCTTCCCTGATGAAACCAGCATTGATCAGTTTATTGACTTCAGAAATGACCTATTGTTGAATTTCTAATTGCATGCATCTAGGAGTTTGTTTGATAGGGGTAGCATTAGGATCTATTGCTAGCTTGTGGACTGCTATGTTAGGAGATAATTCAGACATCTCTTCATAACTCTATGTGAAGCAGTCTTTAAACTCAATCAATAACCTAACTAAGTCATTAGTTTCTTCTTTATTCAACAGCAAACAGATGTATGTCAGGCGTGGATTTTCATCTCTCCCGAGGTTGATTTCTTTACGTTTGTCAATTATTGAATGGATCTCTTCTTCAAATTCTTATGGTGTATCTTTGATTTGGAGATCATCTGGATCATCTGAGGTTTCTAACCACACATTCTTATAAGAGTTAGTGTTGTGTAAAAAGAATCTCTTCCACTTCATATCACTGGAAGACTTAGGGGCTACCTTAACTACTAAACCTTGAACTTTTTGAGATGAAAGTGAGGTTAGAGCTAAGGTTCCCAACTGCTGCTTAATAGTCTCACATAAACCTAATTCAAATACTTTGCTTTGTTTGGAGGCCCGATCTTCATTATTGTTTGGATCGAAAGTCACCTCCAATGAAACCATGTTGGTATACTAATTACATTTCATCCTCGGATTCCAAGTCTATGTGAATAGTAAGGGTACTCATATGAGTGGAACCAGATTGGCCAACAAGGGGTCTTCCACTACCTCTATTTCTACCTCTGCCTCTGCTTGGTGGAGGTTGAGCCATCCTACCCACATGTCATATGATGGGATGAACTATGGGTGGAATGTGACATGCGAATCTATTTCTTCTTCAATTCCCCTTTCTTGTTCACTTAAATTTTCCTTTTTCTTTTCTTTTACCTTTTATTTTTCTTTTTCTTCATTTTCTTTTTCTTTATAATTTTAGTTTTGTCCAAGTTCATGAGAAAGGGTGTTTTGAGGAAGATAGTACTTCACATCCTCATATATCTCAACCTCTCTAATTGAAAATATCTTTTCATCTTCTTTGACACAATACCCAATCCCATTCTTCCTAAACTTCATGCACTGATGGAGGGAGGATGAAACTATCTTATTTTGATGTATCCAAGGCCTATCGAGCAATGCAGTGAATGAAGTATTTGAATCAATTATGAAAAACTTGACTTCAGTCTTCCAATCACTTATCTCCAAAGGTAACACTATGGAACCTAAAGTCCGCTCACCTTGTTCATTAATCCTCTTAACATCATCTGATCTCTTTGGAGTGTAGCGATGTTGATCTTCAAATAAGCAAGGGTCTTTAAACTCATAATATTCATTGATGCATCTGGATCAATGAGAACTCTAGCTAATCTGAATCTTCCTATGTCAACTGTAATGTAGAGGGGACGGTTGTGCTCCAACTCTCCCAGAAGAAGGTCTTCATCTGTGAAAGTGATTCCCTGAGCTTCTTAAAATAATGTGCCTCCTTACTAATAGTGGTCAGCTGTGCTAAGCATATCTCAGGACCAAGGAGAGCCTTGATTAATGACTCCCTCATCTCTTTGGATAAGACAAGGGCATCGTATATGCTTAACTTAGATGACAACTTTCTTAGGTGAGAGAGGACATTGTAGTCCACCTTGGGCTGATCCTCCCCAACCATATCCAAGGGTGGATCATCCGGTGGAGGGGCTTCTCGATCCTCTGAACCAATGACTTGTTTCCCTCTATCTTGAGGTGTTGCCCTAGGAGGTAGAACCTTGCCACTACGGAGGTTAACTTTGGTGATCTCTTGTGGCATGGTAATGGAAGGTTCTACTTGCACGTCAGGCTCACCTACAGGTTCTCCTATGGGACCCTCAGAATTGGATGATTCCAAGTTTATCTCAAGAGGTTAACCCGTAGTATTCATAGCAAGAAAATCCAACTCTGAATCAGAAAGAGAAAGATCAGAATTAATACAGTTATTTTTTAGACTTGAAGAGTTATTTAGAATAGATTTAGACAACCCATCAGAAGTGACACAGATATAATTTAAGCTAGTTTAATTCTTCAATTTCTTGGAATTATTTGGAGGTACAAAGTAGAAATCAAGTAAAGTGAGTGGGATAAGCCCTTATTCGCCAATACAAGAGTTCTCCTAGTAGAAGAAGTAGAGCTAGCAGAAGTGGAGGAAATTACCGGTGGAAGCTACAACTATAGGCTGGAGGCTGGACTCGATCAAAGGCTGCGCTAATGGGCTATCTCGGGCCGACACATGCTGCTACTGCTGCTGCTGTTGAGCTCCCCCCTTTTCTTGAGTGGGCACTGGAAACTTGCAAACCTTCCTTGATGTTGGAGGTTTGAGCTGACTCAAGCACCTGTAAGGAAAATTTCTTGACTTTGGAGACAATTTTCTTAGAGGTTTTGGATAAGGAGTATCCCAACCTTCTTTGGTTTTGGAAGGATTGCAGTCATCCCCAAGGATTAACCTAATGAAACTGGATGGTTGTTCCACAAGGCATTCATTCAGGATGATTATAGCACCAGTCTTGAAACTATGTTCAAGCTAATCCTTGAATGTAAAGCAATCCTCCAAAACATGACCTAACAAGCGATGGTAGGCAAAAAAGTTAGGATCATTACTTTTTCCCACTTCCTCCGACCTTCTAGGTTTGGGTAACTGAAAGTCAAGTTTCCTTAAGAGATTCTTAAAGATTTTCCTAACTACCCCCCTCTTAAATAAATATGGTTTGTTTAGTTTATCCATAAGAGTAGGTGGATGGTAGCTACCTAGCGGAGGGTATGTGTACTGCTATTGTTGATGATGTGGCTGAGGAGGCGATGGTGCTGGCCATGGAGGCTACTGGTATGGTAGGGTCCTCTGGTGGTAGAGGAGGCGAAGCATATGGAGCACGAGGTCTCAAACTCGCTCTGCTTTCCTTATCTATTATTATCACTCCATCGGGCTTCTTCTCATATATCTTCTGCGGCTTTGGCTTTATTAGTAGATCGAGAAGGTAACTGTTTGGCTTCTCCTTGCAAGCTAGCTGCCTTGTTGATTAATTTCTCAAAAGTTTTGATGGTGAAAGCTTTGAGCATGAAGGTGATCGAGCCATTGATATTCTTAAGCAGAATCTTGATGGCATGCTGTTCAGATAGCTATGATTCACATTTCATACTCAAATTATGTATGTGAGAATGTAATCAATAAGGGACTCACCATGGTTTTGTTGAGCCACAACGAGATTGCCAACAGTGACCCTTTGCTGAGCTCCAGCAAACTTATTGATGAAGAGTTGCTCCAACTCAGCAAAAGTCTTTACTGAACTATTGGGAAGTTTAGCATACCAATCAAAAGTTATCCCTGCTAAGCTACTGATGAAGAG
Source organism: Cymbidium sinense (assembly GCA_021442155.1). NCBI lineage: Eukaryota > Viridiplantae > Streptophyta > Magnoliopsida > Asparagales > Orchidaceae > Cymbidium > Cymbidium sinense. Next base: position 51,242,207 of record CM038225.1, on the reverse strand, counting down.
ACAGAATAGTAAAGCATCACTACCACCATCGTTGCAATAATTGGCCCTGAAGTGTGTAATATGCTACCTTGGGTTTTCAGTGCCATCAAAACTCTTGAAGAAAGGTGACATGAAACCCTTGGAATATTGGATTACATCAAATTCCTCTAGGTAGGGTCTACCTTTGGAACTGATGATCCCCTCCCCTTGAGCTTGAGCCAATGCTTCCTTCACCTGCTGCTCAAAGATGGGCTCAATATCCTTTTCTTGTATGGAGGTACTATCCTCTACCTTTCTATACATGTTGGTGTTACCTTGCTCTACTGGAGGTAAAGTCTTAGCTGGGTCCAAGACATGCACCAACTCTGGCTGACTAGTCTCAACTATGGTACGATGAACTGTTGGGGCTTAGTTTTGCAATGCTAAGAGAGCTGCTAACAAAGCCTCAAGCCCCTTCTCCATCTTTTCTATCTTTTCATCCTTCTATTTGATTTATGCTATGAGGTGTTGGGTCGAGTGGGCTGTGTCTTCTTGCTCAAGCTCAACACCTTCCATAGTTTGATGCTCTCTGAGGAAGGATCCTATGGTATCTACAATACAGACCCCAGCTGAGTCTCCCAACAAACATCTTCGTTGGGATCGAAGCTGACCTTCTCCTCATCTAACAATCATACCCCAAAATCTCCTTCTTCTAAACCAAATAATGTGCTACTATCTCTTTCACAAAACAATCAATCTGAATGGAAACAAATGATCTCAGCTGAACAGTGTGATCACTATCATGCACTGAGAGGCACCAGACCTTCCCTACTGTTGGAGAATCAATCTTGTGAGGGATGTACTCCCAAGAATAAAGGCACTCCTAGCTGTCACTACCTCTAAAATGGGTGACAATCCTAGGAGATTCTACTATCATGGGTGCAACTGAGCTATCATCTCCTCCTCTAACCGCAACCATCTCTGTCCTGAACGGTGGTGAAGGGATGACCACTATGCTTTGGGGTAAATTCCTTCCTCACCAACAGGGCAAAAGGTCAAGCGTGAGAGCTCACCGCCATAATAGGTAGTGTAGATGGAATGGGATCCTTTGGCCATAGCCAGATCACCGAAGAGGTCCTCTTCTCCCCGGATGTGGCCTTAATGTCCTTCAACAAAACTGGAGATGCTGCAACATGGATGGGTGATGGTGGATGGGGGGTAGAGCAGTGTGGTGGAGACACCACTGACTCTCTCATGATAAGGACCCTCTTCCTATGATGCGTCATCCCTATAAGTAAAATGTTATATGTATGGTCAACTTGGGTAGTGCGCCAAGCTAGAAAATCAATGAGTGCAGAAGCTATCGACTGGTGACTGAACCTCTGCCTCTCCCTACTAGTGATATGAACAATTGTATGGGCCTCTCTGTCCCTCTCCTATCATAGATGTTTCCCCATGCTACGAGGGATGACAGATCTCAAGTCAAATTGAGCCCTAGACTAACGTAAGCTCATAACCCGGCATAGAACAACGAGGCATGACATGACTTCCTACCACTCGCTAACTATGGGCTAGAGGTGAAGTATGGATCCTCCTAGCATAATCTCTATCAGACCCAGAGAGAGGAAGAAATGGGTTCGATGTAACCAATGGGGAAATCAGAGTGGGCAACTCCTCCATAATTGATCGTGTAGCAGCCTCCATCTCCTTGATGATGCGTGTATGGTATCACTTAATAATGTAGTTTTATTCATCCTCTAAGACTTGGTGGAGTGAGCAGAGTAAGAAATAGACCTGACTTCAAAAGCTGGAAAGATAATCTCTGGGATCAGAGGAGCCTTACCCTTTGAGGGTGCTAATAAGTGGGTACTAGCCCTGATTGGGGTAGCACGGGAAACAACCTGGTGCACTAGCATTGTCACAGATGTTGGCACTAACACTAACACTATCAGAAAGCCACCGCTTCCTCTCTTGTGAGGGGATATCGAGTCTCGCAAGCCAATCTAAATGATCGACCGCCTCACCACTGGTCTCTAATATGGAGGGGAGTGCCCTCACAAGTAATCCTCACCCCCTCAAAGTCTCATTTGAAATAAATGATGTGGGTGAAATCAGCACGAGGAAGGCTGGCCTGACCTAGGGCCAAGCCCATCCCGTGGGAAAAGGTAAACACGTACTTGGGTGAAGCCATTTCTGTCAACTGATACTGAGACTGAACTGTAATTAAAAAATGATCATTGAATGAGAGTTTGAAATATTGAAAATAAACTTGAATCATATTTCTATTGACTTTGAGTTTTGAATTTAGAATTTGAACTCATACTCAACATTCTGAAAATGTTAAGTTAAGTTCAAATGATTTGGGATAGATTTTGAGAAATTGGAAAGAGGAATTATTTTGGATATAGAATCCACTTTCAAAAAATTTGGATATGTTGAAAATGGGTTCAAATATTTTTGTTTGAAGGGATACTTCCATAGGTTCATATTTGAGTTTTAATTTTGATCTTAAGGACCCTTTATTTAACAAATTTAGGTATGTTAAAGTAAAGGGTCAATTTTTCTTTTGTTTTATATTTGTGATTTTGAAATTTACTCACTTAGCAAATTTGGGTATACTAAGTGAAGTATTTGAAAACAATTTTCTTCTTCTTTTGCTTGTTTGCTTGTTTAGTGAATCATGTGAATTTTGAGAATGGAATCTTCACTTTAGAATTTGGGTATGCTAAATGAAGAATCAAAATATTTTGTTGTTTTTGAAAAAGATGACCCTTACTTATCAAATTTAGGTATGCTAAATAAAGGATCAACTGTCATTGATTTTGTTCTCTTGATTATTGGAAAGATGATTTCTACTTAGCAAATTTAGGTGTGCTAAATAGGAGATCCAAGTGTTCTTCTATTTTGATTTTGTTGAAAAGAGGATTCCTAGCAAATTTAGGTATGCTAAGGAAATCCAAATGTCTTTCATTTAGATTATTTTGAAGAGAGCATCCTTAGCAAATTTAGGTATACTAAGGAAATTCAAATGTGGTTTATTTTGGCTTTTGTTGATTTTTGAAAAGGAGATCCTTAGCAAATTTAGGTATGCTAAGGAAATCCAAGTGTGTTTCATTATTTTGATTTTTGTTTGAAAAGAGGATCCTTAGAAAATTTGGGTATGTTAAAGAAATCCAAATGTGTTTCATTATTTTGATTTTTGTTTGAAAAGAGGATCCTTAGCAAATTTAGGTATACCAAGGAAATCTAAATGTATTTTGTTTTTTGAAAAAGAGGATTTTTCGCTTAGAAAATTTTAGTATGCTAAATGAAAGATCCAAATGTTGTTTCATTTTTGAAATGGAGGATTTTCACTTAAAAAATTTGATTATGCTAAATGAGAGATCCAAATCTTATTTTATATTTTGAGAAGATGTTTATTGATTTTATTTTGAGATGAGGATCTTCACTTAGCAAATTTGGGTATGCTAAATGAAGAATCCAAATGTTGTTTTAATTTTGAAAAGATGATTATTAATTTTGATTTTTTTTGAAAAGGTGTTTGTTGATTTTATTTTTGAAAAGATGATTGTTGTTTTGTTAAAATGAAATATTCATTCAATAAATTGAGTATATTGAATTGAGATATTCATTTGTGCTTTTGAAAACATGATTGTTGATTTTGATTGAAAATGAAAATCTTCATTCAATAAATTTGAGTATATTGAATGGAAGTGTTCCTTTGTGCTTTTGGAAAAAGTGATTGTTGATTTTGATTGAAAATGAAAATCTTCATTCAATAAATTTGAGTATATTGAATGAAAGTGGTCATTTGTGCTTTTGGAAAATGATAATTTTGGATTTTATTTTTATTTTATTTTATAAAAATTTTTACATATAACAATCATGAAGATTGTTAGATGAGGTTGGTTTGCAAAAATTTTGTGAAAATATTTTTATTATGTGCATTTTGAAAATGTGCTTTTTGGAAAAAAGATGTTTTTTATAAAGGATTTATTTTTCTTTATTTTTGGAATGAACCTTTCCTTACCATAGAAATAGTAAGGAGGCAGCCCTTAGTTATTTCTTTATATAAAATTTTTATTTTCACCTATTGGGGAACCCAATAGGGATTTTAAGACTTACATGGAATGAGGTCCTAAAATCTAAAGATGTTGGCTAGCTTAGCTTAAGGATGAAATAAACTAAGTGCCAAAAAAAAAGAAAGATAGTCTTAGATTTATATGAAATACAAACCCACTATCGATACTTGAAGACAACGATCATTTATCGAAATGGAGAGAGGAACCATCCCTAGCGGAGTCGCCAAAAAAATCAATGGTGAAATATTCCCGCCTTCATCTATCCTTTTGAAGATAATGAAAATAGAAATATACGCCTTTTGGTCGAGACACTACATAGATCCATAGATATTCTTATTAGGGTGATCAAAAATGACATTAAGGGAAGGTGTACTATCCTGAAAGATAGAAGTCACCACCCTACAATGGACCTAATCACTTCAATAAGGACTCCTAAGGACTATGGGTCTTCGCATGTACTAGAGATTCTTCCCCTACTTTACATGAAAAAGTAAAGCAGGGTTCATTTTAAACCAGGTTCATTAAGTTCCCTATAGGGGGGCATGCCCACATAGTTAATTACATGTTAAGGAAGGGGATTCCTTAAGAATACTCTCGATTAAGGTAAGTGATCATTGTCTCCAAAGAATTCAATAGGTAGGACTATCAATCGATTTGTTTACTTTTTGGAAAATCAAGTGGGATCGATCAAGAGGAAGGAGTTCTTATCAAAGCCAAATGGAGGTGAGTAGGGATGTTTAGGATACTAGGAAGCCTACTGGACATCCCAAACTATCCTATGGTTGGACTTTACATTTTTGAAATTGAATTACTTATTTGAGTTGAATTTTTATTAGACGTTTAAGGCTTATAATTCAACAATACAATGTTATGGAAATGCCTAAGAGGTGAGATTTTATTCTTATGGCCCATAGAAAGGAGAAGCAACCTCATAACCTAAATCTAGGGAGCTTTGGCGAGGGCCAAAAGCACGACCTAAATCTAAGGTGAAAAATGGGTATTCGGTTTGCCTCCACAAGAGAGGACAAATCACCCGACTGCTTGGACTTACAATCTCTTGGGGGTGGCTGCCAACTAACTCCTCCTACGATTTTAAATACATGTAGGCAAGTCTTATGCTTATGCAAGATAGCTAGGCTGTTATTTATTTAGAAAGAGACTAAGTCCTAAAATGACTCCCTAAAGAGACTAGAACATATAAGGGCATGCTTCAAATGACCTAAATCTATTGCAAATCATATTACATGTTATTTTTATTTTTGTACAATCATTTGACTCAAGCTATAGAATTCTTTATGCCTAATACATGATAAATTAGATTATGAGCCAAAATCAGCAAGATGGGAGGTGTGTTTCCACCATGGCTCTCAAAGGTCAAGCCAAGTTTTCTGGCACGAGTGGAAGCCCTCCAAATCAAGAGTGAAGCAATATGTTGTTGTGCATGATGTTGTAAAAGAAATAGTCATCCAGCTAAAGGGTTGCTAATTATTTTATCTTGATTTTTAGCTTAGGCTTTAAATGAGGTTATGAGTTATTTACTTTTAATTTTGAGTTTATTAATTTTGGTAGAAGATTTATTTTTTTCTAAGAGCCTAATTCTCATCCAAGCTATACATCAAAGCAAAAAAGAAACTAGAAATAGGATGCCATTCCTAAAGCACAAGCTAAACAAAACCTCAAACATTTTATAAATTTAACATAAAAGAATAAAAGGCCATGTGTGGTCGGGCACCACTGCACAAACCTGAAAACAATTTAGGTAGCCGAGCTCTACCCTTATACAACCTGTATTACAAATGAATTAATTACAATTAAGAAAAGAATTCATGTTATGGGGGTCTTCAAGCTTCATTTCTTCATTCTTCTTTTCTTCTTTCTCCTTTGGATGGTTGGAAGGTGGTTACTCCAAAGGCTTCACATGGTACATGAGACATAGTCTTATAACCATTGCTCATCCTAATCTCCCATAACAATCATTCCAAAATCATAATTGCAAAAGTACATGAAAAGGAAAAGTTAATCTAACTAACACATGCAAAATAGATATTAGCTAAATAAACCATACAAATCCCAAGCATGTATATTGGACTTAACACCCCACACATGGGTAACCAAGTCCACCTTGCCTATTGGATTATGCTTTGGGGTATAAGCACCTGCATTGAAAAAGCATTTATATTTTTATCTATTTCAGCACCCCTTAAGCACAATCCGCTACAAAAAATAATGATTACACTAAATTGCCCAACCATTCATTCTACGCACATACACCCTAACATCTAGACTAAAATATCACATCATAAAATAAAAGCAAACATCAAACCGCCTCCTAACATAGGACTAGAAGTGGTGACTTAGCCTAATGTGTGTCCATGTAAGGTTTGTGTGGTATCTTAGCTAGGCTTTAAGGTTAGGATTTTCTAAGTATGAAAAGGTTCAACTTTGAAGGGTAATCTCATTAAAGTTGTTTAGTTAATTTGGGTTGATTTTATTTGATGATTTGATTTAGTTTGAATGAACCTACTATTAATTACTAAGTGTTGTAAAGAGAGGGAAAATAGAAGAGAACACCTCTTTCCTTCCCAATCTTAAGTAATTTTTAAAGTAGATTCATATTTTGTATTGTTTAGTGAATGTTTTATTATGTGTTTTAATTAATCCTAAGTTTAGATTTTCTCTAAATAAACCTATTAAAAAAGAAAAGCATTTTAAGATTAAGTAAAGTGAATTACTATCACAAAACACATAACATTTTATTTCTTTCCTACATGTGTATCATGCACATGAATGAATCCTAAGCATATCTATACATGTGATGTAAGTATTTAGCACACCTTAATGATGAATGCTAAGAGAGGTTGCTTAAGGAAACTTGGAATGTTTCATGTATGTATGATTTTGCTAAGTAGGAGAGAGTGATTCTTTTATCCATCTTTCATATGCAACTTTACCAGTATAAAAGACATAAGTGAGAACGACACCATTGTTAACTAGGGGTGTAAGGTACAATACCTACTTATGTCTAGTTAAAGCCTCGCAATCTCGAGGTTGTCCAGACTAATATACCACTTTTCTTAAATACATGTGCATGTTACAAAACAAATACATGGAAAGAGAATGCTAAGTGAGCTACTTAAGAAAATTTGAATGCTTTATGATGCATGATTTTCATTAAGAAGAAAAGATATTTTCTTATCCATTTTTTACATGCACACATGTATGTATGAAAGGCATAAGTGAGTATGACACCATTGTTAACCAGGGGTGTAAGGTACAAGACCTACTTAGGGCTACTTAAAGACTCACATTCCCAAGGTTGTCCAAACTAATAAACCACTTTCCTTAAATATAAGCACATGTACAAAAGAAATGAATGGAAAAAAGATGCAAAAGTTTGTACTTATGTTTGAACTTGGATATGAAATTTATATGTGTAAGTGTAAGGATCTTTCTTAAGTCATAATATGGAAGAGGATAAGAATAGATTTAAGTAAGTGTTATGTTCTTTTAAAAGAACTATACACTTTGCAAATCTTATTCAAATCCATATTAAGAGGAAAGAAAGGAGCAAACATAAGACACATTTTTATATTCACATGCAAGCTTATAAATAAACTATAAGTAGCACACTTTAGTTTTAGGTATTTGATTTATAGATTTTGAAAATAGTTTTGAATTTAATAGTGATAATAGCCACTCATATTTTTATCTTAGCCAAAACATGCAATTTGAAATAAAGAAAATATTTCATTTTGAATTTGATTTTAGAAAAGCATGAATGCATGATTTTCATATGGCATGCACATTTAGCATGCTATAAAAGAAATAAAAAGATATAAGCATGTAATTTCATTCACTCTAATTAATTCCTAAAGACAATCTTATGAAGTAAGATTATTTAAAGGGAATCAAAAGTTGTTTAAAGAGACTTTCATTTATTTTGAGTTTGATTTCAATTAGGAAAGTGTGAGAAGATTTTTTGGTCCTTACCCATTTCTACGTGTGTGTATTATTTTAGTTTAATTTTTAGGTGATTAGATTAATTTTATGCTTTGGTTAGGTTAAGGTGTAGATTAAGTTCAACCCCTTACCTATACCACTTTAACATATTTAATCAAATAATTATGAGCCAATGTCGAACATAAAATCACAAGGAATTTAAATCAGCAATTCATCCTAGGAAAGAAAGGTACCTAATGCAATTGGCTCACAATTAATGATTAATTAACCTAAAGGGTGTAATTTAAGTACTTTCATAACCTTTCCCACACATGTGGGTTAGTATGATTTTCTTAAGTTACTTAGGTTATTGAACACCTAAAAATCTACCCAAGAAGGATTAGTTAAGTTCTGGAAAGTTTTGAAAATTTTAACAAGTTAATTAAGTAGGCCATTGGTGGATTAGCCCTTAATTAAGTTTAGATTAAGGAAGGAAGGGGGTTTATGGAATAGCTTAAGAAAAATATCCCAAAATCATTCCATAAACCTCCTAATCACTTAAACTAAGTTAATTAACTTAATCAAGGAGTTAAACCACTATTCACATGCTTAATTAACTTTAATTATATTAAGAGAGTGATTAGGGGTTAATTAATTAATTTCCTTGATTAACTCGTTAATAAATTCCAAGAAAATTAGGAGAGGTAGAAATCATCCCACTAAACATGCATGAGAAGTTCAGAATTAATTAATAAAGTCATTAGGGAGTAATTACGGTTATTAGGTTTTCAAATAATCCCTAATTAAAGAAAATATTCTATTCAAATTCAATTAGAAATAATTTTATTAGATTCTCCTCTGAAATATCTTTAAAATTAACCAGAGTTTGTATTTTTATTTTCTACAATTATTTATGAATTTAGGAAGTTTCAATTGATTTTAAGTGATTTTTAGGAATTATAGTAATTTATTTTTATTAAAATAAATCATTTGACACTCAAAATTTAATATCTTTTAATCCATAGGTCATTTTGACTTGAAATTTTATCGTAGGTGTATTTTAACATCAATTTTAATATCTGAAAATTTCAACTTAATCTGACATGTATTTTTAATTTAATTAAAGAAATTTTATTTTCACTAAAATTTTAATTAATCTCAAAATATTCAATGAAATTTAGCGATTTTTAGTTTGCTAGATTCCTCTCGAAAAGTTGAATCCAATGAGATCTTATTTGTAATTTTTGGTTAAGTATTTTATTTTCTATGAATTTTTGAAGTTTTATGTAATTTAAATTATTTTTTTAAATTGAAATAATCGACATCACGCCATGTGGCGCAAGATGATGGATGCGGTGCCGTAGGCGCACACCACGAAAGCCACGCGATTTATCGCGTGGTGCCGCAAGCAAAATGGGCGAAGTCCCATCAAAAACCCGCGTCACTTTGATAGTCCGACGATCGGATGATCGAATCACGGATCCGAGGCTAGGATCGCGCAATCGATGCATGATCTGAGCCATCTAATCACATGAATATTATCATACATTACATCGATCAAGGCTGGATCAAAGCCGTCCGATCCCCGAACCAGTGGATCGAATGGCTACCCGCCGATGGTGAATAGTGATTTCAGGGTTTTTTTGGTAAAATGGGATATTCTAAGTGAAAATTTGTCTAAATGGACTTATTTTTTGCATCGATTCGCATCAAAAAAAATTATATTTTCTAATTGAAATGATTTAAAGTAAAAATGTAGAATTGTCTAGGGTAGATTCCTAAAAATCTCACAAAATCTATCACAAAATGAAAGATCCTAAGGCCAGCTATGGTTTTTGAAGGTTATCTTACTGAGCATGATTTCTGGTGGCCGTGGTGACTCGAGCACGCTGTTGAGTGAGGTAATAAGCCTTGGACTAAGCTTAGATCCTTGTCTTCACATTGAAATGAAGTTTCCTTCGATGATCATCATTTCCTCACTAAAATCCCCTTAATTTTAGAGTATTTCTCTCTGAAATGAAGTGGATGATTGTTAATGGATTTTGGGAGCTATAGAGGAGGAGAATGAGAGGAATGAGGGTTTTCTTCAGCCACTAAAGCCTTAGAATGAAAAGTGAAGTGAAATGAAGTTTTTCCACTTTTTGTTTAAAATTTTTGCTTCAAACTCATGTCATTGGCTTGGGGTGATTGGGAATGGAAGAGAATCATCCTAGGTGGCTTCCTATGGTTGGTTAAGGCATGGAAAGTGGCTGCCATGAAGGACAAGTTGGTGTCCTAGCCAAGGGGAGGTGAGTGTCCTTCATGCCAAGTGTTACAATGGGAGAGGTGAGGTGATTTTACCTCCCCATGAGTCATGGATTCTCCAACCACTCCTTAGGTCAGAAAATTAGTATTCTTGGTGCCTAAGTGGACCAATGGATGAGTGCCAAGTGGCCAAGGAAGAGAAAGGACCACTTGGGAAAGTGTCTTTTCTCATGAGATTCTTTTGACCCAAGGGTAAAATGGTCATTTGGCATTGGATTTAATTTGGGAAAATTTGGAAAGATTCAAAAGTAAGTTGGACCAAATTTCATGTAATTTGAAGTTCATTTGGTTTAATTTGTTAATTTTAATTTGACCCATCAAATTAGGTCAAATGGGGTTAGGACCAATTGGTCAAATTGGGTCAAACCAAGAGTTGGGTCAAATGACTATTTGGAGCATATTAGTTCAATTGGTTTCAATTAATTTGGTTTAATTTAGATTTAATTTGTGTTTTGGCCAATTTGATCATTTAGGTCAATTTGGGCTAACTTGGCCAATTTGACCCAATTGACAAAATTTGCTTGAATTATGGCTTAGTTTGGGTTTAGTTGATCATTTCGAATAGATTAGTATCTTTATTTCCAATCAATTTGGTTTATATTTGATTTTGGCTTGATTTGACCTTTTAGGTCAAGATGGGTTCATGGTCAATTGGGCTAGGTTGGGTCTAGTTGGCCAATTGGTTAAATTGGGTTTAATTGAGGCTTTGGACAAGTTCAATAATCAATTTGGAGTGAACTTGAGCCATTGGTTGCAATCAATTTGGTATAAGTTATAATTTGGCTAGTTTGGGTTCATTGGGTTAAAGGGCTGACTTGGTCAACGGCCTAGGTTGACTTGATTTGACCCAATTTATGATAATTAATTAACCTATGATGATCAACAAATATGACTTGAAGTTTAGATTGTATTAAATCACTTTGATTTGGATTAAATTGAATTTTGGTTCATGTAGGTCAAATTGGCCCCTTTAGGTCAAGTGAGCCAATTGGGTTTAGTTGGTTTGATCAAGGCTTGATTCAAGTTTGGTTGAACTCACATATAGACTTGTGATTGAAATATAAATCCATTTGCAAGAGATTTGGAGTCAAATGGGTTTTGATTCATTTGATAATTTCAAGTCAAAGGGTGAACATGAGTTTGACTTGGGTTTGATTTTTGAATTTAGTTTTGGTTCGATGATTAAAGTTTATGTTTATATTTGGATTCATGATTGTAGGATTGATTGAATCATGAAGAAAAATCAAGGGTTTTGCTTGATTTGAGTTTGATTTGGCTAAGTTCAAGATTTTATCTTGAAGGCTTAGGTTGGATTTTAGATTGAATTTGAATTTGATTTTTGAATTGATTCTTGGATATTTGAATTTATAATTCATTTATATTTGTGAATATAAATGAGAATACAAATGGTTTATGAGAAAATTTCTTGAATTTGAATTGATTTAGATTTGATTTGAGCTAAGTCCATAAGATGGAATCAAAGGGCTTAGGAAAGATTTTGAATTTGGAATTTCAATCATGAGCTTCAATCATTTGGAGTTGATCATGGATTTCAATCATTTGGAATTGATTTGAGTTTAGGGAAAATCAATTAGGAGTTGTTCAAGCTATAGGAAAAGATTGTTGATTTGATTTGGAGTTGAAGTTGATATGAGTTTGGAGTTGATTTTAATTTGACTTTAAGGAAGGAAGTGAGGAGTTGGTCAAGCTATAGGGTAGGCAAATTTTCCTAACACTCCTAAGGCATAACCTATTCCTATGGCTAACTCTTCTAAGTCTCTAGGGCTAGGTTAAGTTTCCACCTAATCACTAGATGTGTCTTAATACTAAGAAATTCTTAAAGTCTAAGAGAAGTCCTATGTCTAAGATGGAGGGGTTAAGAGCTCATTCCAAAAATGAGGTCAACAAATTGGCTCATAATTTTTGGTTAATTAAGCTAAAGGAATTGATTAAGTACTTTTATAACCCTCCTACACATGTAGTTTGATTATAATTTTCTTTAGAATTTTCTTTGGTTATTGAACACCTAAGAATCTACCCAAGAATTGAATGATTAAGTTTTGGAATGATTTAGTTTTGAGTTTGATTAACTAAACTATTTAATGAAGTGATTAAGTCATTAATTTATTGCAAATTGATTAAGTGTTATTCAAATGAAATAACCTTTTGGGAAAAAGATTGGAAAAGAAGTTCTAATCTCATTCCCTATGTCTATTCACTGTTTTATAATAATTAGCCAACTTAATTAATGGATTCATCACTATTTAACATGTTAATTAATTATATGAATAATTAAAAAAGTAATTAAGAGTGAAACAAGCAATTCTCCTAATTAATCAAGCAATAAAATCCAAGAAAATTATGGGAGACAGAGGTCATCCTACTAATTAATCTTTGGAAGTTTGGAGTTAATTACTAAAATAATTAAAGAGTAATTAACTTAATTATATTTCCAATAAAACCCAAATTGATCTATAATCACTATTCAAAATCAATTGATTTTAATTTTATATTATTCTCCTCTGAATTATCTTTAAAATGAGTATTTACTTGTATTTTTTGGATTTTTTTTACAATTAGTTATGAAATTTGGAATTTTCACCATTAAAATTGGATTAATTAAGCCTAATTAAACCCTTAATCCTGTCGGGCCACGTGAAGGCTGATGCGGTGCGCTTTCCACTTGGCGTGATGGGATAGGTTATTTAAGTTATCACATCCATCGATTGAATCAGCTTACGGCGGATGCATCTTCTCTACGAGCCATCCTATCTTAAATCAGACAGTCAAGATCAATCTCATAATTTAGGAATGAATCATAGGGGATCTAGCATGATCTGATCACAACCATCCATTCTAATCATGCGGAACGGATGGCATATGATCCTTCTCCTTTACGAATGATGAGAGACAAAAATCATTCATCTCTCCTCTTTCAATTTGAGCTCACCCGAGCTTGAATTGGGATCAAAATGATCCCACGCCTTTAGAAGGAGGGGGATGCACATCCAATAGTCAAGATTTTATGGGTCGACAATTCCCTTTGAAAAGAACCAACCAAAATTTCCTATGGCTACAGTTTAAAGCAATTACCTCGATGGAGGCTAGCACCAGCGCTTCCAACGGAGGAGGTCAGTAAATAAGGTTCCATAGGTTGGTTTTGGGTGATTTGACTTTATATAGTCAAAATAGGCTCATTTGGATTAAGTTGGGTTAGGTTGACTAATTAGTCAAATTGGGTCAAACCAAGTCTTGGGTTAGGTTCATATGATGATTTCAGATGTTTTGGTTTAATTGGTTTTGATTAATTTGGTTTAGGTTTGATTTTGGCTCATTTGGATTCAAATAGGTCAAATGGGCTAAGTTGACCAATTTGATCAATTTGACTAAATTGAGTTGGGTTAAGTGTTGAGTCAAGTTCAATTGGTTGATTGAAAAGAAATTGTAGGCTTTGGTTTAGTGTAATTTGGAATTAATTTGGATTTTGACCAATTTGACTCTTTATGTCAATTTGGGATAGGTTTGGACAAGTTGACCAATTGATCAAATTGGGCTCAATCATGGCTTTGGTCAAGTTCAATGAGTGATTTGGAATGAATTTGAACCATTGGTTACAATCAATTTGGATTAAATCATGATTTGATGCATTTTAGCTTTCAGGCCAATTTGGGTCAACTTAGGTCAAATGGCCAATTGGATTTAGTTTGACTCAATTGAGGGTTTATTCATGTTCAATCATTGACTATGAGTGGGTTTGAGTCAATGGTTTCAATCAATTTGGTATATAGTGGGTTTTGGCTAGTTTGGGTTTCATTTGGGCTAAAAGTTGACTTGGTCAATGAGCTAGGTCGACTTGGTTCGATCAAATTAAAGACAATTGATTTACCTAGGATGATTGTTGATCATGATATGGGGGTTCGGATAGGCTTATTTCAATCCAATTTGGGTTGGATTAGAACTTGGCTCAAAAAGGACTTTTAGGTTACTTTGGATCAAGTGGACCTAAATGGGTCAATTTGCTTGATCATGGCTTGATTAAAGTTTAATTGAACTAACATATGAGCATAGGATGAAGATATAAATCCATTTGCAGTTGGTTTGGAGTCAAATGAATTTTGATCATATGATAATTTCAAGTCAAAAGGGGTCAACATGGGTTTGACTTAGGTTGACTTGGGTTTCGTTTGATAATTGTAGTTTGTGTTTATATGTGGTTATGTGACTGAAGGGATGATTGAATCATGAAGAAATCCATGGGTTTTAAGTTGATTTGGGTGTCATTTAGCCAAGTTCAAGAAATTGGCTAAAAGGGATAAAATTGAGAATTTGATTTGATTTGGGTTTGGTTTTGGCCACTTGGATTTATATTTGTGAATATAAATGAATATATAAAGGTTTCATGAAAAAATCACTTGAGTTTGGAGTGATTTGGAAGCAAATTTGACCAAATTGAGGAATGTAGGTCAAAAGGGCTTAAGTAGAGAATTAATTTGGATTGATTTATTTTGATTTAATTTGAATGGTTTAAATTTAAACTTAATTTATATTTGTGAATATAAATGAAGGAATGATTAATTTATAAGAAAATAAACCAAATTTGATTTGGTTTGAAGGAGATTTTGACTAAGCATATGATGATGGTTCATATGACTTAAGAAAAGGATTTGGAATTTGAATTCAATCGTGGGTTTCAATCATTTGGTTTGGGATTTTATTTGGAATTTGGGTTGAGATTTAATTTGAGATTGAATTTGATGTTTAAGATTGGATTTGAGATTTGAATTTGACTAAGGCTAAGACCATAAGATAAAATCAAAAGTGCTTACGAAGGGATTTGGAGTTTGAATTCAATAATGGGTTTTAATCATTTGATTTGATATTGGATTTATGATCTTGGAATTGAATTTGAGGTTGAATTTCAAAGAAGGAAGCAAGGATTGGGTTTAAGACTATAGGGTAGGCAAGTCTTCCTAAATCCCTAAGGCATACCCTCTTCCTATGGCCAACCCTTCTAAGTCTTTAGGCTTAGGTTAAGTGTTCACCAATCACTATAAGTGTCTTAAGACTAAGGAGCTCTTAGTGTCTACAAGAGTCCTAGATCTATGATGGGAAAGTTGAGAGATTACTCCAAAAGTGAGGTCAACAAAGGGTGCCCAATATGTGTGGTGTAATCGATGAAGCACGTCAAATGTATTAATGTTGACTGAGATGATCAACAATGTCCAAAGGATTGCAACCACTAACAAAGATGATCTACTCTTAAACTCGAGATGTAGAAGGAATCAAGATCTTAGTGCAATGCAACTCAACTTATGCCAAGGGCATAAGAGAGAAAGGAAGGATCCACTGAGGGATCAAGCATTTAAACCTTACACTAGGAAAGCAAGTCCAGATTATCCATAGAAGATAAAAGTTTGATATGATATGATTTGGAGAGAAAATATCCATTGGGGATGAGTGCATGAACCTTCCACTAGGGAGGCAGGTTCATATCATCCACTAGGGATAGGGATTTAATTTATTTTAATTTTATGATGGCTCCACTGGAGAGAGGATATGATGTGTAGATTTGATTGGTGAGGCATCCACTGGAGATGAGAATTCAATTTGATGACTTATGGTTTGAGGCTCCATTGGGGAGAGGTCATGATTTCAATTTTGAGGGCACATCTGCTAGAGATATGAGCTCAAATAGAGACAAGGTGGATTTAAATTGGACTCCCCTAGAGGGAGGATGATGAATCGGATGAAATGGACCCTGTCGGTGTGTGATGGATCAACTAAGAAGGGGCTAATATCGGCCTAGTCATATCTTAGATTTACATATCCAAAGGGATAGTCTACTTGCCATCAGGCAGAGCTAACCAACCAAAGGGTTACCTTTCGGTGTGCAATGGTCAAGTTAGAAAGAAAGCTTGTAGACTTACAACTTCTTGAATAAGGAACCACTTGGGTGATCAGTTGTAGCACAACAAATCGAACTTGACCTAAGGAGACTATATGAGCGAATGTCATTGTAGACTCACATTGACTCAAGAATAGTCAGAATCAATTTAATTTTAGATGGATCCTATCGGTGTACGATGGATCCACTAAGAAGGGGCTAATATCATCCTAGACCTATCTTGGATTTACAAATCCAAAGGGATAGTCAACCAGCCGCAGGGTAAAGCTAACCAACCTAAGGGGTGCCTTTCAGTGTGCAATGGTCAAGTTAGGAAGAAATCTTGTAAACTTACAACTTTTTGAACAAGGAACCACTGGGGTGATCGATTGATAGCACAATAAATCAAACCTGACCTTAGGTTGCCCATCGGCATACAATGGTCGTGTTGGAAAGAATGGGTGATAGACTTACATCTTTTAAAGCAAGGACAACCGCCAGGGTAACTCGTTGGTGGCACAACAAGTCAAACCCGACCTAAGGGTGACTACTGAGAGAGTGCTGACCCGGGGACTTATCTCAACTCGAAAGTAGTCAGGTGATTCCTATAGGGAGTTTTGCTGACACTACCCTAAAGATAGGATGTCTGCTTGGTAAAAGGCACTGTTAGGGGTTTGCTCCTAATCCACAAGAGAAGATATTTATATGTTTTGATATTTTTGTTTGCATGGACCCTATTGGTGTGCGAGGGACCACCCTGATAACGAGCTCATATCAACCTAGTCATATCTCAGACTTACTGGACCAAGCGAGAATCTACATATCTGTGAGACATATTCTTCAACCACAAGGGTGGCTACTAATAATGGGGGACTGTCGAATCCAAGAGTAGTCAGGGTAGTGTCTAGATGGGGTCGCTAAGAAGGTGATCCAAATAGAGTGCCCATATGGGGGGTATGCCAGGGGCTTTATCTGGAACCCAATAAAATAAATCCTATAGGTATACGTAGGAGTGTGCGTTTGGTTGATTTGGATGGATCGGATGATAAATTTTTAAAATTGATTGGTTTTGGATTCCTAAAAATATTGAACCAAACCGACCAAATAAAATGCAAAACCAAACAAACCAAATAATAATTTGGTTTAGTTATTTTGGTTTGGTTTTGGATAAACTGAAGTTGGCTACATTTAAAAATTATTTGCATATTTTTTTATTGTATAATGAACAAGCAATAAGAAAAATAACATAAATATAATAATAAATGCATGCGCTAATAAAATATTTAAACTATTTTTTACTTGAATGATGTTTTGAACTTAGAAGTTGATGGAATCATATTACCATATTATGAGACCAAAATATTTTAGAAAATTGGATAATGATTCCCTAAAAAAGCACCTACCAAGTATTCAAAAATAAATAAAAATAAGTGTATAATAGATAATCCTATTATACATAAATTAATAATACCGCATTACATATATTTATTTTGGTTTATTTGGTTCCATCCAAAATTGTATTTAACAAATCGATCCAAAAACCAAAAACTAAAGTTTTCATTAATTAAAACTAATATCCAAATTACGAAGTTCAAAATTGAACCAAATTACTCAAAAACTTTGGTTTGGTTTGGTTTTTTGGTTAAAACCAAATAATGCACACCCTAGGTATACAGTGGCCAACTCAAGGAGAAAGCATAGCAGTCTTACATTTTCCGAGAGTGGTGCATCCACCGGGTGGGTCACCATCAACATGGCAAACACCAACCAACCTAAGGTGCCCATCGGTGTGCAATAATCAGTCTAGATAGATTGTAGACTTATATCTCCCTAAAGCGGAACTGATTGTTGGGATAGTCTGCCTTCAACTCAACAGATGCTATCTGACCTAGGGCTACCGTAGGTGTGCAATGGTTGTACTTAAGAAAAAGCATAGCAAACTTACATCTTCCAAAGTAGCGACCAACCACTGGGGTGACCCATTGATGATGCAACATATCAACTCGACCTATGGGCGACCACTAAGTACAGAGTCACAAAGAAGGACTGGACCTAGACTTGAAGTAGTCAGGAGGAAAGAAGATGTTGTGGGACTTACCCTAGTCCTCTACTCGACCAAGTCAGTTCATGATAGCTAGTTTAAGAAGAAGCTGTAGCAGACTTACATTCTTATAAATGAAGCTAACATTAGGGTAGCTTACCAGTTGCATAGTAAGGCCTACCAAACTAACAAGATGCTCATCAGTGTGTGGTGGTCAAATCAAGAAAGACTTACATCTTCTTAAACGAGGGACCACTGGGGTGACGCACTAGCATGGTAGCACATCAGCCTGACCTAGAGCAGCTAATGAGTGAGTGTCGTAGGGGGCTTGCTCCCACCTCAAAATATCCTGAGACAAAAGATATGTGTTTGTGTGTTTATCATATATACTCAATTGAGTCAATTCATAATAGCTAGTTTAAGAAGAAACCATAGCAGACTTACATCCTCTTAAACATAGCCAACATTAGGGTAGCTTACAGACCACAAAGTAAGACCTACCATGCTAACAAGGCGGTCATCGGTGTGCAGTGATCAAGTCAGGAAAGGAAGCGTAGCAGACTTACATCTTCCTGAACAAGGGACCACTAGGGTGATGCACTAGCAGGGTAGCATGTCAGCTCGACTTAGAGAAGCTAATGAGTGAGTGCCACAGGGGGCTTGCACCCACATCAAAATAGACTGAGACCAAAAATATGCATGTGTGTTTATGTTGTGAAAGAAGGAATAGGATGCCGCTTGGGTTCCTTACACCTACCCTAAACACCTTGTGGAAAATTCACAAGGAAAGATATTTATAAACAACTATGAAGAAATAAAATTTGATATGAACAGAAGTTTTATTGATAATTATTTTCAAATAAGATTTATGAATAATATTTCTTTAGGCAGAGCCTGTTGATTAGAAGCATAGGGCTCTCTCCTTTACAATTTATAAACTGATAAGATCCTTCTTTGTAGGCCTTTTCTATGGTTAAAAGGCCTTTCCAAGTGGGTTCAAACTTGCCTCCCAACTTTTGACGGGCAACAATTGGTCTACTTAGAACTAAAATAAGCTCTCCAACTTGAAAAGCTTGAAGGTGGACCAACTTATTATGACCTTAAATCATTTTGGCTTTATATAACTCAAGGTTCTGGCATGCCCGGAGGCTTCTCTCCTCCAAACCTTCGAGCTCTTCTAACTGCAACTTTGCATTATGCTCCAATATGATCTTACTATCTACAACTATCCTTAATGATGGGAGTTGGACTTCTAATGGTAGAAATTCTTCAGACTCATACACTAAGGAGAATGGGATAAATTAAGTTAGAGTCATGTATGTGGTACGGTAAGCCAACAAGACTTCAACTAACTGCCCATGCCACTACCGCTTATCATCATTGAGTGTCTTCTTTAATATCTGGATGAGAGTTTTATTGAAGGCTACTACTAAGCCATTTTCCCATCGGGTAATCGATGGTGGAATATCTCCAATCTATGCTTTATCTCTAGGAAAAGCTGTTGATTTTAGTGCTCTTGAATACAGTACCATTATCGGATATAATTTATTGAGGCACCCCCAACCTATATACGATATAGTTCAGGCTGGAAGCACATCTTGTGTGACCTCTCGAATGGGATCGGTTCACACTTAAAAGTAGTTGTGGCGGTAGAATGATTCGATGACCCTTAGAAGAAGGAGGATCATTTGGACCCATTATATTGGTACCCCAACACTCGAATGGCCATGAGGCCAATGTTGGATGTAGAATGTTGGGTGGTTTATGTAGGGCCACACCATGCACTTGACATTGGTGGCATCCCCTAGCTACATCCATGCAATCTGTGATCATCAAAGGCTAATAGTATCTTAGTCTCTTGATCTTAGCTTTCATCTTCGGACCAGATTGATGCACTTCACATAATTCAGAGTGTACCTTGGTCATGATCTTATGAGCTTTGTGTTTGTCCAAACAACATAACCACATACTATCAAAAGATAAGGTGCCATCCACGAGAACGTATGAGAGAGCTCTCTGCTTCACCTGATGGGCTAATGATTTCTCTTGAAGTAGTTTACCTGTATTTAGATAATCCATGAATGCTTGCCTCCAATCTGACTTATCATCCTTTTTGGCAACAACAACCTCCCCTTCAAGAGAGAGTCTCTCAATGAGTTCAGCATCAATAAGAGATAATACTTGTCTATTTTGGACCTTTATTGATATGGATTCATTTTCTGGACATGCCAACTCCTTGGCAAGCTTCTCCAATGCATCTGCTGCTGCATTTTATTCTCGTGGAATCTTGTAGATGGTAACCTTTAAGATTTGGGATAGCAACTCCATGGTATACTTATGGTAATGATGAAGCTTAGGCATTAGAACTTTGTAGGACCCAACAATTTGGTTGATAACTAATTGAGAATCCCTGAAGATGTTGATGATCTGGATGCATATTGTAATGGCAAACTTCAGATTGGTAATCAGAGTATCATTTTTGGCTTCGTTGTTGGTGCATGGATTAGAAATATAATATGAGAATCTCATCACATCACGGTCCAGAGTTAGAAGAACTATTCTTACCCCTACCTTTCCAAAAGGAGTAGATCATGGTTCTTCTCTTTTTTGAAAGGAAGACACACCATCAAAATACTTCTCCCAATGGAGAATGCTAGTGTCCCCTAGGTTCATGATTTGTTCATTGGGGAGGTCATCACTAAGCAATGAATCAGAATAAAGCGGGTGTGCTGCTAAGAAATCCGCTAGCACTTGTCCTTTCACCACACAGAGGGGTACGAATGTGATGTCAAACTATGACAAAATCATGGCCCAACATGCCAACTATCTAGATAGTGTCAACCATGTCATGAGATATTACAGTGGATTGATCCTAGAGATCATATTCACCTTATGAGAAAGCATGTAATATTGTAGCTATTAAGATGCAAAGAATAAAGCTAAGTAGTGTTTTTCAATTGGTGGGTAGTTTGTCTCAGCATGCATTAGAAGATGACTGAGATAATAGAGTGCATTCTATTTTCCTTCGTCATTGGTTTGAGCCAACAAAGTGCCAAGGGAGTCATCTAATGTACATGTATATAATATCAATGGTTTGCTCAAGATAGAAGCTGCTAAAACTAGTGGCATCATTAGGTAGTGCTTGATGTCTTCAAAAGCATGATGACACTTATCATCCCACTTGAACTTAGCATCCTTTTTGACAAGTACTGAGAATGACTGGCATCTTCCTGATAGGTTGGAAATGAAGCATCTTAGATATGCCAACCGCCCTTGGAATGATCTGAGTTGAGTTAGACTTTTAGGGGGTGGCATTTCTAAGATAGCCTTGAACTTCTCTGGATCAATTTCTATTCGATGGTGTCGTACAACAAACCTAGGAAATTTCCTTGAAGCTACTCTGAATGCACACATCAGAGGATTCATTTTAAGGTTAAATTATTTTAACCATTCAAAAATTACTCTCAAGTCAAAGAGATGGTCTTCCTTTTCTTTACTTTTGACTATAAGATCATTAACATAGCATTCAACTTGATGATGAATGAGTTCATTGAAGATCTGAGTCATGCCGCTGGTATATAGCACTATCATTTTTAAGGCCGAAAGGCATGACTCTATAACAATAGATTTCGATCGAGGTTCAAAAAGTAGTATTTTTCTTATCCTCGGGGGCCATCTTAATTTGGTTCTAGCCAAATGACCCATCCATGAAAGACAAGACTACATGAGATGAGGCAATGTCTAACATGAGTTCTAGAATAGGAAGTGGAAATTCATCCTTAGGACATGCCTTATTTAAATCCCTAAATTTGATGCATATGCAAATTTGGCCATTATTATTCTTAACTGGAATGACATTGACCAACGAGGTGGGATATTTTTCTTCCCTGATAAAGTCAGCATCGATTAATTTCTTGATTTCAAAAATGAACTACTACTCAATGTCTAATCGCATTCATCTAGGAGCCTGCTTGATAGGGTTAGCATTAGAATCTATTGCTAGTTTGTTGACTGCTATGTTAGGAGATAAACTGGGCATTTCTTCAAAACTCTATGAAAAGCAATCCTAAACTTAGTTAATAACCTAACTAGGTCATTGGTTTCTTCTTCATTCAATAAGGAACTGATGTATGTAGGGCATGGATCTTCTTTTGTTCCTAAGTTGATTTCTCTGAGTTCATCGATGGTTGATCTGATTTCATCTTCAAATTTTGGTGGTGCATATTTAACTTCAAGCTCATTTGGATCATTTGAAGTTTCTAAACACACCTCCTCACATGAGTTAGCATGATTTGAAAAGAACCTATTAGACTCCAAATGATTGGTGATGACTAGGAAATGGTTGTCATTGTCGACTGGATCCACTGTGCTAAATTCTAGTCCTAGACTTCATTGAGAATATATATTTTGGTTGTCCCATAACCTTTCAAAGTAATTTGAACTATGTTTAGACCTAGTATGTGGGATTAGTCACTTCTTTGTTAAGTTAATAACACAAGGAGAATACCAATCAAAAGTCAACTATACTAAATCTTTATATGAATCATCCTCATGTTCTACATCGGCTTCCTGACTTGAGGATGATGCTCCCAACAAAAACTTTTTTGGTTTGACATATGTCGATGACTTGGGGGCCTCCTTAACTACCAAACCTTCACCTTTCTGAGAAGAAAGTGTGGTTAGAGCTAAGGTTCCCAACTACTACCTGACTGTTCTACATAATAATAATTCATAAACATTCATGACTTACTTGGAGGCCTAGTCTTCATCGCTATTTGGCTCGAATGTCACCTCCAAAGGGACCTGCTGATAGGGTTTGGTTGGCGTGCTAACCACATGAGACTCATCCTCACGGTGAACTCCCCAGAGAGTACTCTGAATTCATGGTGGTGGTGAGTCATCCAACCCATGTGTTTATATGGAGAAACAAACTATGGGTGGAATCTAACTTCAGGCTCTACATCTTCCCCAATGTTTGATTCTCACTCATTTGTATTTTTATTTTCATTTTCATTTTCTTTTCTTTTCATTTTTCATTTATTTTCTTTTTCTTCTTCTTCTTTTTCTTTTATTTTTGAACATTAACCAAGTTCATGAGAATAGACATTTAATTTTTAAGAAAAGTAATAGGCACATCCTCGTATATCTCGACCTCTCTAACTAAAAATGGCTTCAAGACATAATACTCAATTTCACCTCTTCAGAATTTGATGCACTGATGTAAAGAGGATGGAACCGTGTTATTTTCTTATATCCAATGCCTACAGAGTAAATGAAAGATATATCTGAATCAATTATGTAGAACTTGGATTCTATCTTCTAGTCATCTATCTCTAATGTCAACACTATGGAACCTAAAGCCTTCTCACCTTGTTCATTGAATCCTCTCAACATCATCCGATCTCCTCAAAGTTTAGAGATGTTAATCCTCAGGTAGGAAAGGGTCTTTAAACTCATAATGTTCACTAATGCACCTAGATCAACTAACACCATGGAGTCGAATCGCCCATGTCCTTGTGATGTAGAGGGGCAGGTTGTGCTTTGTCCCCAAAAGAAGTCTTCATCGGTGAATGTAACTCCATGGGCTTCTCTTGAAAAAATGCCTCCTCTCCAATAGCGGTCGGTAAGCATATTTATGGATCAAGAAGGGCTTTGATCAATGAATCATCTCTTTGGATAAGACAAGGGCATCATATATTCTTATCTTAGGCCAACTTTCTCGGTGCAGGACATTGTAGTCAACTCTGGGCTGGTCCTCCACAAGAATATTCATAGGTGGAGCATCCTATGGAGGGGTTACTTGATTGCTAGAACCAATGACTTGTTTACTCTTATCCTGAGGTGCTATCTGGAGGTAAAACTTTGTCACTACAGAGACTGACTTCAGTGACTTCATGAGATGGTTTAGTGGAAAGTTCTACTTGTTCATCAGGTTCACCTATAGCTTCTCCTATAGAATCGTCAGTCAGATGACTTCAAATCAATCTCAATGGGCAAACCTAAAAAATTTAGGAATAGATAATCCATTTCCAAATTTGAGAAAAGAAGAGTGATCAGAACTAGAGTTAATATTAATTATACTTGGAGAGCTATCTATACGAATAAACTCAAGAAGATCATCAGAAGTGACACAAATGTAAGTGGAATCAATATTCTTCATTGGTTTCTTAGATTTTGATGGAGGTACAAAATAGAAATCAAGTAAAGTAAGCAGAGTGAGAGATTTGGCACCCCTCTCTGCTAATACAATATATGCTAGAAGAAGAGCTGGCTGGAGGAACTGTAGTTGTAATTGTGGAAGGAATGTTGGAATCGGTCGGTGGTTGCGCTACTGTACTATCCCGGGCAAGTGGAGGCTGTCGCTCCTACTACTGGGCTTCTACCTCCCTCAAGTTGTCCTTAGTAACTTGCAAACCTTCCTTAGAGTTTGAGGTTTAAGCTACTTTAGGCACTTGCAAGGGTAATTTTTTTATCTTAGAAATAATTTTCTTGGAGGTTCAGGATAGGGCGATATCCCAACCTCCTTTGTCTTAAGAGTATCGTATGTTGTTGACCTCATTTTTAGAATGAGTTCTCAACCCCTCCATCTTAGACATAGGACTCCTCTTATATTTTAAGAGATCCTTAGTCCTAAGACACATCTAGTGTTTAAGTGGACACTCAACCTAACCCTAGAGACTTAGAAGAGTTAGCCATAGAAGTAGGTCATGCCTTAGGGGTGTTAGGAAAATCTGCCTACCCTATAGCTTGAACTACTTTCCTTCCTTCCTTCAAGTCAAACTCCAAATCAAATCAACATGAAACATAAATCAATTTTAGCCTTATTATTTTTCTCCAAACTCAAATCAATGCCATAGGATTGAAACCCATGATTGAAATCCATGATTGAAACCCATGATTGAAATTCCAAATTCCAAATATTTCCTAAGTCCTTAACTTCCCTCCTAAGGACTTAGCCTAAAAATCATCTTCAAATCAATTCAAATTCATGAATTTTTTTCAAAAGCCATTTATATTCTCATTTATATTCACATATATAAATGAAATATAAATTCAAGTCAAATTCCAAGTTGAAATTCCAAATTCCAAATCTTGCCTGTCCTTAATTCCCTCTTAAGGACTTTAGCTTAATTCATCTTCAAATCAATTCAAATTCATATTTTTTCACAACTCATTTATATTCTCATTTATATTCATATATATAAATGAAATATAAATTCAAATTAATCAAACTACATCCAAAATTCAAGATCAATTCATAATTCTTTCCTAAGTCACCTTGATTTTCTCTTAAGGACTTAGCCTAGATCATGTTCAAATCACTTCAAACTCATGAAATTTTTTCATGGCCCATTTATATTCTCATTTATATTCACATATATAAATGAAATATAAATTCAAACAACCAAAACCAACTACAAAATTCAAGTTCAAATTCGATCAAAATCCAACCTAAGCCTTTCAAGTCAAATTCTTGAACTTAGCCAAATCAACTTCAAATCAAGCCAAAATCTTGATTTTCCTTCATGACTATATCAATCCTTCAATCATGAATCCAAATATAAATACAAACTTCAATCACTTGAACCAAAACTCAATTCAAAAATCAAGCCAAAATCTATTTCATGTTCACCCTTAGAACTTGAATTTATCAAATGAATCAAAACCCATTTAACTTCAAACCACTTGCAAATGGATTTATATTTCAATCATAAGTCCATATGTAAGTTCAATCAAACTCAAATAAAGCTTTGACCAAGCCATTTGACCCACTTAGGTTCACTTGACCCAAAGTGACCTAAAATACCCTTATGAACCAAATTTTAATCCTAACCAAATTGCATTGAATCAAACTCACCTAAGCCTCTCATCATGATTAACAATCATCATGAGATGATTAATCACTCAAATTGGGTCAAACCAAGTCAAACCTAAGGGTTGACCAAGTCAACACTTAGCCAAATTGAAACCCAACATAGCCAAAATCCATCATAGGCCAAATTGATTGAAACCAATGATCTAAGTTCATTCATGATCAATGTTTGAACTTGACCAAGTCAACATTTGAGCCTAACCTAGCCCAATTGGCAACTTGACCTAAGTTGACCTAAAAAATCAAAATGTGTCAAAACTTGATCTAAGCCAAATTGATTGAAACCAATGGGTCATTCTAAATTACTTTTGAACTTGACCAAAGCCTCAATTGGTCAACTACACCTAACCTAGCCCAATTGACTTGAAACCCAACTTGACCTAAAGGGTCATATTGAGCTAAATTCAAACATAACAAAAAATTTATTGGAAACAAAGATACCAATCCACTTCATATGACCTACCAAATCTAAATCTACCCATGACCTAGCTCAAATAGGTCAAATGGGTCAAATTGGTCAACTTGACCCATTTGACCTAAATGAAGTCATATGAATCAAATTCAAACCTAAACCAAATTGAATCAAACCATAGCCACCAAATCATTTCTAATGGTCATATGAACTTGATTCAACCCTTGGTTTGACCTTATTTGACCACTTGGTCAACTTGACAAGTTGACCCATTCTGACCTAAATGAGTCAACATGAGCCAATTCACTTCAAACCAACTCCAAATTCAATGAAACTTGGCCAAATTTATTTTCTCATCATATCAAACATACCCAAACTGAAATAAAAGTCAAATGATCATTTTACCCTTAGGCCATAGGGTAAATTTTGGTCAATTCCACTTAAAATTTGGTCAAATCCTCTTCATACCCACTTGGCACTCTCCTAGTGGATCAAGTGAACACTAGGGAGGATGGTGCACCCAACCCAATGGGTTTGGGTCAGCCTAACCTAGCCCAATGGCCAAATCAACCATGTGCATTGAAATGGCCACATGGAAATTCTCTTTACACTCAATTCAAGCACATGGGAAGTTCACCATCCCACCTAAAGCAAGGACATCCTAAATGGCCTAACCAACTCATTTCATGAGCTCAATTGGATCAAAATGGCAAGGAGTCTTGTGCCTGTCTAATTTCCAAAGAGGGAGATATACTCCCCCTAATTTGATTTCATTTCAACATTCCCTCATTCGATTGAAGCCAGTGGAGTTTTTTCCAAGTGATCCCAAGCATCCTAGAGTGAAATCAAAATCCCACTTCTCAGTTTTCCTTAACAAAAAATAGGGGAACTCCATTGAAATTCCAACTTGCTCTACATTTCAAACCAACCCAATTCCTTCTTCAAGCATCAACAGAGGACCAAGTCGAGCTCACCTAAACTACTTCCCAACCTCCAAAGGCAAAGGAAGGGTTCCCTAGACCAAAGCCAAGCTCAAAGCAAAGGGTAGTTGGTCCATAGAGGCATCCACTCAATTTCAAGAGTTCAAACCTTCAACAGAGCTTCGTCTCAACCAAACAAAGCTTCTCCAAGGGAATCGACCACCGGTGAGTTTAGCCATTTTTTTAGTTTAATTTCAATGTTTGTTGGTCGTTTGTGAAAGGAATTTTAATCCCATGGAATTTTAGCCATTATATGTGCTTGCCATTAGGTTTAGATGGTGTAGGCTAAATTTTAGCCCAATCCGAGCTCAATCGAGCTCGGATCTTACCCTAGAACATGGACGGCCTCCATTGCTCACAGGGGATAATAGGGATGGATCTCTGGCTATCCATCTACACATTTTGGATGGATGGCTAGATTAAAATGTGTAATATCTTTATTTTTCTCCCTGATCTGACTTTAATCTCAATCGATCCTTGGTGGACGAGAAACCATTAGAGTCACCCCAGGCTATGATGTGATGGGTTAAAAATCCCATCATTCCATGTAAAGCATCGTCGCACATGGCCGATGGGATTAATAATATAATTTGGGTTTAAATAATTCCTAATTAATTACCAAACCTTCTAAAATTCATATCTAAATGTAAAAAAAATCAAAAAAATATGAAATAAATTTCATATTAAAGATAATTGAACATAGAATATTTTAAAATTAATTTCAATGGATTTTGATTAGTATTTTTCTCTGAATTTAAGTTTTATTGGGAATATTGATTTTTTAATTACCCTTTAAATACTCCTCTGATTAATCCCAAACTTTTTATGCTTAATTAGTGGGATGAATCTTTCCTCCCCTAATTTTCTTTGGATTTATTGGTGGCTTAATTAAGGGAATTGCTAGTTCATTCCATTATTACTTCTTAATGTAATTAAGCTTAATTAATGGTATAATTAGTGGTTTAACCCTCTCATTGAGTCAATTAAGTTTTAATTAATTGGATGTGAGGTTTAGGGAATAATTTTGGGATACTTTCCTTGAAATATTCCTTAAACACTTTCTTCTTCATTAATCCATCTATAATTAAGGGTAATTTACTAATTACCCCCTTAATTAATTTCATAAAATTCTAAAATATTCCAAAACTTAATTAATATATCTTGGATAGATTCTTAGGTGTTCAAGAGCCTAAGTACATTAAGGAAATCAAAATCCAACGCACATGTGTGAGAAGGGTTATAAAATTACTTAAGTTAAAATCCCTTAGTTTAATTAATCATTAATCGTGAGCCAAATTGCATTAGGCATTTCCTTCCTAGGTGCATTGCAAATTTAATTTTCTTGTGAGGTTTTATGTCATCTCATTAACTCATAATTATTTGATTAAATCTACTAAGGTGGTATAAGCAAAGGGGTAATTAATGCACTTAATTCATACCTTAACCTAATCAAAATATAAAATGGATCTAATCATCTAAAAATTGAACTTAAATATCATACACATGTGGGAATGGGTTAAGAATAGAAAACTCACCTTACATTTCTTAAATTAAATCAAACTCAAAACAAAACCAAACCTTCTTTAAAAATAATTTGATTTGCATTAAACTTTCTTATTTCACAAGATTATCTTTAGGAATTAATTAGGGTGAATGTGTTTACATGCTTTCATCATTTTAGTTCCTTCCCAACATGCTAAATGTGTATGTCATATGAATTTCATGCATTCATTATTTTCAAAAATCAAAATGAAAGTGTAATGTTTTCTTTTATGTCAAATTGCATGTTTTAACTAAAATAGAAATATGGGTGGCTATTATCACTATTAAATCCAAATTATATTCAACATATATGAATCAATTACCAAAATTGAAAGTGTTTTACTTATATTTTATTTATAAGCTTGCATGCGAGTAAAATATAAATATGTGATTAGTGTAGTTTTTTCTTCTCCCCTCTTTTAGTATAGTTTTGGATAGGGTTGGTGAAGTGTTTAGTTCATTTGAAAAGAACTTAACACTTGCCTAATTCCATTTCCTATTCATTCATATGCTATTACTTAAGAATGATACCTACACTTGTACATATAAATTGCATAAACAAAAATAAATTAATGAACACAAACTTTTGCATCCTTTCTTTTCCATTTATTTCTTTTGTACACATGCTTGTATTTAAGGAAAGTGATATATTAGTCTAGAAAACCCCAGTTGTGAGGCTTTAAGTAGCCCAAAGTAGGTCTTGTTTATGCCTTTCTTATATTCATGTGTGCATGTGAAAATTGGATATTATACCCTTTTTCTACTTAATGAAAATCATGCATCATAAGCATTCAAATTTTATTAAGTAAACTACTTAGCATTCATTATAAAGTGTGCTAAACATTCTCATTTGTATGTATAGATACGCTTAGGATTCTTCCATATGCATGTTATACATGTTGGGAAGGAAATGAAGTGATGTGCGTATTATGAATTTAGTTCACTTTACTTAATCTTAAAATGTCTTTCTTTTTTAATAGGTTTGTTTAGAATTGATCTAAACTTAGGATTAATTAAAACACATAATAAACATTCACTAAATGAAACTAAACATGAATCCATTTTAGAAATTACTTAAGGTAGGGAAGGAAAGAGAAGTTCTCTTCTCTCTCCTCTCTCTTTTAAACTTAGTAATTAATTGTAAGATTCATTCAAACCAAATAAAAATACAAAATATAATTGACCCAAATCAGTAAAATAACTTAAATAAAACCATCCTCTAAGTTGAACACTTCCACATTTAGAAAATATAAGCCCTAAAGCCATAGTTAAGAATACCACACAAACCTTCTAAAGCACACACATTTAGACTAAGTCACCACTTCTAGCTTTAGGTTAGGGTGGTACATGGTTTGATGTTTGATTTTATTTTGTGATATATGTTTTAGTTTGGATGTTAGGATAATGTGCGTAGAATGAATGATAGGATTATTTAGTCTAATCTTTTTTTTTTTTTTTTTGCAAGGGATTGTGCTTAAGGGGAGCTGTAATAAATAAAAATATAAATCCTTTTGCTATGCAGGTGTTTATACCCCTAAGCATAATCCAATAGGCCAGGTGGACTTAGTCACCCATGTGTGGGGTGATAAGTCTAATATACATGCTTGGGATTTATGTGGTTTGTTTAGCTAATCTCTATTTTACAGGTGTTGGCTAGATTTACCTTTCCTTTTCATATATTTTTTGCATTTAGGCTTTTGGAATGATTATTATGGGGATTAGGATGACCATTGGTCATAAGATTATATCTTATGTACCATGTGAAACCTTTGGAGCAACCACCTTCCACCATCCAAAAGAAAGAATCAAAGAAGAAAGAAGAAAAGAAGAAGAAAGAAGAAAAGAAGAATGAAGAAATGAAACTTGAAGACCCTCATAACAATGAATTCCTAGCTTAATTGTTCTTAATTCATTTGTAATCCGAGTTATATAAGGGTAGAGCTTAGCTACCCAATTTATTTTTTGGGTTTGTGCAGTGGTGCCCAACCATAAATGGTCTCTTATTCTTTTGCATTAGCTTTATAAATTGATTGATGATTTGTTTAGCTTGTGCATTAAGATGGCATCTTTTTCCTAGTTTCTTTCTTGCTTGATGTATGGCCTGGATATAGATTAGGCTCTTATAGAAAAATAAATCTTCTACCAAAATTAATAATTCAAAATTAAAAATAAAAACTCATAACCTCACCTAAATCTTAGACTAAAATCAAGATAAAAGAATTAGCAACCCCTTAGCTAGATGAGTATTTCTTTTATAACAACATGTACAAATGCATATTATTTTCACTCTTGATTGGAGGGCTTTCACCTTTGCCAAAGAAGCTTGGCTTGACCTTTGAGAGCTATGGTGGAAATACACCTCCTCCCTTCTTACTGATTTTGGCCAATAATTTTACTTCTCATGCATTAGGCATATAAATCCTATAAGCCTAAGTCAAATGACTGTCCAAAAATGAAAATAACATGTAATATGATTTGCATTAGATTTAGGTCATTTGTAGCATACCCTTACATGATCTAGTCTCCTTAAGGAGTGAGTTTAAGGACTTAGTCACTTTCTAAATAAATAACAACCTAGCTATCTTGCATAAAGCATATGACTTGCCTACATGAATTTAAAATCGAGGAGTTAGTTGGCGACCACCCGGGGTTGTAAGTCCAAGCAGTCGGTGGTTTTCCCTCTCTTGTGAGGCAAACCATTTTTTACCTTAGATTTAGGTCATGCTTTCGGCCCTCACCAAAGCTCTCTAGATTTAAGTTTTGAGGTTGCTCTTCCCTTCCATGGGCCATAAGCATAAACCTTCACCTTAGGCATTTCCACAATCTTGTGTTGTGGAATTATATGCCCTAAACTTCTTATAAAAAGTCAACTCAAATGAATAAAATAAAAAGTCAACTCAAATGAATAATTCAATTTCAAAAATATAAAGCCCAACCATAGGATAGTTTGAGATGCTCACTAGGTTTCCTAGCATCGTGAACATCTCCTACTTATCTTTCTTTGGCTTCGACAATAACTCCCTCTCTTTGATTAATCTCATTTGATCTTCTGAAATAAACTAATTGATTGATAGTCCTACCTATTGAAATCTTTGGAGATACCGATCATTTACCTTAATTGAGAGTATTTCTGAGGGATCTCATTCTTTAGGAAGTAATTAACTATGGGGGCTTGTCCCTATAGAAAACTTAATGAATCTGGTATAAAATAAACCCTAATTTACTTTTCTATGTAAAGTAAGGGAAGAATCTTTGGTACACATGCAAACCCATTGTCCTTAGGAGTCCTTGTTGAGGTGATTAGGTCCATTGTAGGGTAGTAACTTCTATCTTTAGATATAGTACACCTCTCCTTATTGTCATACCCAATCACTCTCAATAAGAACATTTGCAGATCTACGTGGTGTCAAAAATTGCATAAAAAGATTAAAAAAGTATATTTTGATCTTCATTTTATTTTGCATAGAGTGAAGATGGAAGTATATTTCTATTTTTTAGAAATTCTTCTTCACATATAAAAATTTTACCACACATGTATCCCCAAAGATTACTCTAACAGAACTATAAGGTTGTTCTAATATGTATTCCTCATGGATGGAAATAGAACCCAACTTGAAGCTACGCTCAAGCCAGTCCTTAAAGGTAATGCAATCTTCTAAGACATGGCCTAACATGCAGTGGAAGGGGCAAAAGTTTGGATCATGACTCTTGCCCACTTCCTCCAGCCACTTAGGCTCTGGTAACTGGAAATCAAACTTCTTAAGAGATTCTTAAAGATCTTCCTGACTACCTCCCTCTTGAATGAATAAGGTTTATTCAATTTATCGGTAATAGTAGGTGAGCAATAGCTACCTGGTAGCAGGTAGGAATATTATTGTTTTTGATGCTAATGAGGAGGTGGTAGTGATGGCCGCTGTGGCAACTAAGGTGGCTGGTATGATGGTCGAGGTTGTGGTAGAGGAGACTGCTGAGCTTGAGAACTATCTGACTGAACCTAGCTAGTTGCTTTCCCTTATCAACTACTATGACTACCCCTAATTTCTTCTCAAATGCCTTCTAAGGTCTGGGCTTGGCTGACTGGTCCTGGAACGGCAACTATTTAGCCTTTTCTTGTAGACTAGTCTCCTTATTGATTAATTTCTTGAAGGTTTTGATTGTAAAACCCTTGAGCATGAAAGCAACTGGGTCATGGATGTTCTTTAAGAGAATCTCTATGGTGTGCTATTCATATATCTATGGCTTGCATTTCATACTCTGGTTTCTCCACCTGAGAATGTAATTAACAAGGGACTCGTTGGGGACTTGTGTTGCTACAACAAGTTCGCCTACAGTATCCTTTGATGAGCTCTAGCAAACCTCTTGATGAAGAGGTGCTCTAAATCTAAATGTCTTCACCAAACTGTTGGGCAATTTGGCATATCATTCAAACTTAACACTCGCTAGACTGCTAACAAAAAATCTAAAAAGAATGGCATCATTACCTCCGATGTTGCAGCAATCGGCCTTGAAATGTGTAATGTGTTGGTGAGGGTTCCCACTGCAATCAAATATTTTGAAAGAAGGAGGTATAAAACCCTTAGGATATTGGACTGCATTGAATTCCTCTCGGTAGGGTCTACCCTTTGGAACATATGAGCCACCTTAAGCTTGTGCCAATGCTTCTCTCACCTATTGCTCCACCAACTATTTGATATCCTTCTCATGCATGGAGGTGCTATCCACCACCTTCTTATGCAAGCTACCACTATCTTCCTCTATGGGAATGCACCTAAGATGATCTGAGGTATGTTCCAACTCTGTCATTCATGGGAGGGAGAGGAATGCATGTCTTTGAAACCAGTCATCAACTCTTCAATCTTTTTCCCCATCTTGTCAATATGATCATCTCTTTGGCTAAGCTGGTGGAGGAGGTGCTCAGTTGAATAGACGACGTCATCCTCTTCAACTATAATACCTTCCTGACTCTGTTGTTCTCTCTGGGGGGAGCTCTTAGTATCAACCATGTGGACTTCCCCTGAATCCTCAAGAATGACATCCTCATCAGGATCAAATGCTACCCTCTCATCATCTAAATCTGTATGATCACTACCTAAGAGTTCCTCTTGAAAAGTCATTTGTATAATCTCATCCAAGGATCAATCTCTATTACCAAATAAAGACTCAACCATTGGTAGTAGGGTAGGTGCCAAATACATCTACTCTCACTCTAGTTATCTCTAGGAGGACTACGCTCACAAGTAGATACATGCACATGACTATCCACTATTAGTGGAGTGTTATCTCTAGGAGGGGTCCACTGCCATGGGAACTATAGAACTGTCTCTCTCCCCTCCACTATCCACTACTAGCTCACGATGGTGGTGGTGACCACCGATCTTTGCGTCGCCACTTTTCTTCACCAAGATTAAAGAGGTGGTAGGGGAGCTCACATTCACCTCAGTCTATGGAGTAGATGAAGTGGGATCCTTTGGCCATAGTCGGATCACCAAAGGGGCTTTCTTCTCTCCAGAACCTTACTTCATGACCTTTGTGGGAATGGTGGATGGTGGGACCTGAACTGGAGATTGCGAGCGAGGAGTGGATCAGTGTGGTGGAGACAGCACCGGCTCCACCCTCTTCAGGGCTTTCCCCCTATGACTTGTGGTACCCATCAATACTATAATGTTGGTCCTATCGACCCTGGTGGCTTGATGATCGAGGAAGTCAACTAGAGCGGAAGCCGTCTTGCACAAACCTCCATCACTCTCCTTACTTACTTGGTCTTTGATGCTCTATCCCTGGATGCTGAACACTCCTCGGGATGATCGACCTCAAATGAAATAGTGTGTCAGACTCTAAGCATCTGTGGGCTTTGCCAAGATGGCATAGTACCATCCATAGACCGGCATAGAGCTTCCTCCTATCCCTAACCGAAACCTCATGGTATGTGGGTGGTGGGCGATGCTATCCTCATGGTCTTCCTCTCCATATGATCAGAGGGGTGAAACCTACTATCACTAAGTGGAGAGGTCTCACGAGGAGATCCCTACTTAAACATGGGATGCTTTATCTCTCGTGTGCATACCATGATCTTTGCTTGATCTTACTTATTGTGGTGTTGTGTATGGGCGTCGATTAGTAGAGGCGGTGAGAATTAGATCCTCAAGGTAGAGACTATCTCTAAAGTTAAGATAGCCTTCCCCTTATAGGGGACCGAAGAGGAGGTGCTAGCGCACACCTAAGCTATTGTAGGAGCAACTGATTGCGTGGGAACTAAACTAACTGGTGGAACCTGCACTAGATTCTTCTTTAAGGAAGGATACTTAGTATTGAAAAGTAGGTCAATGCAAATAATTGGCTTCTACCCAACCACCTCATCCTGACTGATAATGTTGAGGGTCACCCTCTCATAAGTAATGCTTGCTCCCTCAAATCCTCGGCCAAAGAAAACTTAGTGGGTGGAGTCAATCTAAGGGAGGCTGGCTCGATCCAAGGCCAAATCCATCCTGAATGGAAAGGTAAAGATTAACTTCTGGGAGGCCATGTATAATGACTGCTAAAACAAACTGCACTGACAAGTCTACACTATATCTCTACATGTGTTAAAATGTAACTTGAGTCAGATCTCTACTTTAATAATTATCCCAAGAGAGTAATAGAGATTTGGAGTTTTGAACCCACACTCAACAATTCAAATATGTTAAATGGGGTTCACTATAGAGATTTTGATATGTGAGGAGAGCCTTTGCCATTTGACTTTGATTTAAAACCCATACTCAACCAATTTAAGTAGGTTGGGCGGGGTTCAGATATTTGAAGATGTTCACATTGTTATCTTGTTTGAAAATTTTTTATTCTGAAAAACTTTACTTAGCAAATTTAGGTATGCTAAGGAAAGGTTGTGATTGCATGTTTAAGCATTTGTGAAAAATCTTTGCTTGTGATGATTAATTATGTATGTGATATATGTTGATTATGATTTGAAAATGGGGCTTCTTACTTAACAAATTTGGTATGTTAGGTTAAAACCAAATGTGATTGATATGTATTTGTTTGATTTAAAAATGAGGCTCTCCACTTAACAAATTTGGTATGTTAAGTTAGAATAAAATGTGATATGATTTGAAAATATGATTCTCACTTAACAAATTTGGCATATTAAGTGGAACCAAATATAATATGATTTGAAAATGGGATTCTCACTTAACAAATTTGGTATGTTAAGTGGGAATCAAGTATGGCATGATTATGTGATTCGCACTTAACAAATTTTGTATGTTAAGTGGAACCAAATGTAATATGATTTGAAAATGAGATTCTCACTTAACAAATTTAGTATGTTAAGTGGGAATCAAATGTGGCATGGTTTTGTGATTCTCACTTAACAAATTTGGTATGTTAAGTGGAAGCTAAATGTATGTTTTGAACATGAGACTGTCACTTAGCAAATTGGGTATCTTAAGTGAAATCCAAGTGTATGTTTTGAAAATGAGACCCTCACGAAACGAATTTGGTATGTTAAGCGGAGGTCAAATTCATGTTTTGAGAATGAGACTCTCACTTAACAAATTAGGTATGTTAAGTGAAAGTCAAATTTATGTTTTGAAAATGAGACTCTCACTTAACAAATTAGGTATGTTAAGTGAAAGCCAAATGTATATTTTAAAAGTGAGACTCTCACTTAACAAATTTAGTATGTTAACTGGAGGTCAAATTTATATTATTTTTGAAAGAAGAGAAATCTATTTAACAATTCTAGGTATGTTAAATAGAGTTCAATGATATGTCTTACTTTCAAGTGTGATTTTTTGCTTTTGAAAAGAGAGAAACTTCAAGTTTAGCACATATGAAATATGTTAAGAGAAGTTTTAATTTTATGCTATGAATTTATTTGAAAATAGACTCCTCATTCAATAATTTTGAGTATGTTGAATGAATATGGTCATTTTCAAGAATGTTCTTTTGAAAAGATGAAAACCCCAACTCTAACATATGTGAAATATGTTAAGTGAAGTTTCAATTTTATGCTATAATTTTATTTAAAAATAGACTCCTCATTCAACAGTTTTGAGTATGTTGAATGAATATGGTCATTTTCAAAAATGTGCTTTTGAAAAAATAAATTTGATTTTGATTTTGAAAAGAACCTCTATGTAACAATCATAAGGATTGTTAGGTGAGGTCTTGTTATATCAGTCTTGCATTTTTTGAAAATTTTGTGCAAAATTATTTATTATGTGGGTTTTGAAAGAGTGCTTTTGGAAAGTGGCACTTTGCAAAAGAGTTTATTTTCTTAATCATCAAGATGAACCTTGCCTCACCAAGCTAGTGGCAAGGAGGTTCCAAATTTTTGTCATTTCCATTCATGAGTTAATTTTATTTTTCACCTAGGTAGCTTGATAGGGGAAAGTGAGGTCCTAAAACTTAGAGGATGTTGGCCAGCCTTGCTTAAGAATGAAATAAGCTAAGTGCCAATGGAAGGAAAGATAGTCTTGGACTCATATGAAACACAAGACTCATATGAAACACAAGTCCACTATCGATGCTTAGAGACAACAATTGTCTACTAGAGATGGAGAGAGGAACCATCCCCAGTGAAGTCGGCAGAAAAATCTGTGGTGTTTATTTTTGGTTCATGTGTATGTGTGTGTATATGAGGGGGACACCACGCATATCTGAGGATGTATTTATTGAGGTGATCGAGTATGACATCAAAGAATAGTGCACTATCTCAAAAGATAGAAATCACTATCCTATGATGGACCTAATCACCTAATAGATCAAAAGGAAAGACTTATTATCAAAGCCAAAGGGAGATGAGTAAGGGATGCTCATAATACTAAGAAACTTATTGAGCATCCTAAACTATCCTATTGTTAGGCTTTATTTGTTTGAAATTGAGAAGAATTATATGTTTGAGTTGAAATTTTATTAGAAATCTATGACTTATAAATTCACAACACAAGATTATAAAAATGTCTAAGAGGCGAGGATTTATGCTTGTAGCGCCAAAGTGAAACAACAACCTCATATCCTAAATCTAGGGAGCTTTAGCGAGGGCCAAAGCATGACCTAAATCTAAGGTGAAAGTGGGTATCTTGTTACCTCCACAAGAGAGAGTAAACCACCCAACTGTTGGACTTATAACGGCCCGGAGTGGCAGCCAACTAACTCCTCCTACGTTTTATAACCATGTGGTCAAGTCTTATAATTTTGCAAGATGACTAGGTTGTTATTATTTAGAAAAGAAACTAAATTAAAGTCCTTAAACCCACTCCCTAAGAGACTAGAGCATGAGTGGTATGAATAATGACTTAGTCTAATGCAAATTTTATCAAATTTTATTTGATTTTAGACTCTTTATTTTTGACATAGGCTATAGGATTTTATATGCCTAATTGTATGATGAAGTTGATTATGGGCTAAATCAAAAGAGAAAGAGGTGTTTTTCATCATAGGTTCTCAAAGACCAAGCCTTTTTCTATCTAGCCAAGTAGCATATTGAAACAAAATGACATGCATGATATTAAGCATACAATATTCAGCTAAGGAATTGTTAAATATTATATTATCTTGATTTGATTCCTAAGCTTTATGTGGGGTTATGAGTTATTTTTTTAGAAAATTTAATTATGAGTTATAGTGGGATAGAAAAAATTAATTTTATCCTAAGAGCCTAAACGGATCCAGACCACCAGCAATCATCAATCATAAATAAACTATAAAAATACATGCCATTTCTATTGCACAATGTAAATAAAGCATCAAATAATTTATAACCTTGATGTGAAAGAATAATAAGCTGGTGAGGTCAGGTACTACCGTATAACCCAAAAAAGAAATGGGTAGCTGAGCTCTACCCTTATACATCTTGGTACAATGAAAGAATAATTATAATTTAATTATAACAAATGAATGAATGGGGGGGGGTGGGTCTTCAAATCTTCAAAGCTTCTTTTTTCCTTCATTTCCTTATTTCATTTAGTTAGGCAAGCTCCATAGGATCACATGGTACATAAGACTTGGTCTTGTAATCAATATTTATCATAAGCCCCCATAGCACTAATCCTAATTCCTAGTGCAAAATTATCTTAAAAATATGAAAAGTAAATCTAACTACACATGCAAAATAAGTGTTAGCTAAACACACCATATAATCCAAGCAGTTATATGAATAATTTGCACTTAACACCCTGCACATGGGTAACCAAGTCCACTTGTCCTATTGTAGATTATGCTTAGGGGTTAAGCAACCTACAAAAGATAGCATTTATATTTATTTTAAGCACCCCATAAGCATAATCTTTGGCATAAAACATGATTAGGTTAATCATGACCTAACATCCAGTCTACAAAATATACACTCTAACATCCAGACTATAATATTACATCACAAAATAAAACATACATCA
Source organism: Cymbidium sinense (assembly GCA_021442155.1). Classification (NCBI taxonomy): domain Eukaryota; kingdom Viridiplantae; phylum Streptophyta; class Magnoliopsida; order Asparagales; family Orchidaceae; genus Cymbidium; species Cymbidium sinense. Next base: position 51,202,801 of record CM038225.1, on the reverse strand, counting down.
AACCATGCACCGCCCTAATATAAAGCTAGAATTGGTGACTTAATCTAATGTGTATGTATTAAGGCTTGTGTAGTATGTCCTAGCTAGGGCTTAGAGTTATCATTCTCTAAGTATGAAGGATATTTAATTATAAAGTGTGGTTTCACTTTAAATGATTTAATTAATTTGTAAATTTTACTTAACATTTTCTTTTCTTTCATTTGACCTACACTTAACAACTAAGTGTTATGAAGAAAAAGAAAGAGAGGATCACTCTCTTTTATCCCTACCTTAAGTCACATCTAAATCAAATTAATTAATCAATTCCCTTTAATGAATGGGTTATTACATGTTTTAATTAGTCTTAAGTTTAAATTCACTTTAAATAAACTCATTCAATAAGAAAGACATCTTAAGATTAGTTGGAATGAATTACTATCACATTACACATGTTTATTCATTTATTTTCATTATGTATATCATGCATATGATTAAATCCTAAGCATAGCTTTATATGCAATATGTATTAACACACTTATATGATGAATGTGAGTAAAGGTATTTGGAATTAATATTCCATTTGATTGAATGATTTTATCATATTAATTTAAAGCTCTATCTAAATTCTTATGCAAAAGCGTAAGAAAATAACCTTAAATCATATGACTTATCAACTCAACCAAATAAATAAAGTATGAATGCATATCTTTTTAATAAAAATGGCATTTTTTTATTCATTAGTTAAGTACACAGTCACATGTATAAGAGTTTTAAACAAGTACGTCATCATTGTTATGCACCAAGGGAATGAGGTAGGAACCTCCTTGGGGCTAGTTATAGTCGTGCATCACTGGACTATCCAAACTAATATACCCGCTATCTTTAGATACATGTGGATGTAGAAATAACTACAAGAATAGAAAGCTATGCAAAAATTGTATATTGATTTGATTGATTTATTTTGTGTAAATGAATTAAAGCTCTATCTAAATTCTAGTATTGAAATACATAAGAATAAAATCAAGCAGGTACGTCACCATTGTTTCGCACCAAGAGAATGAGGTAGGAACCTCCTTATGGCTACTTAAAGTCGTGCGTCCCTGAGATGTCTAAACTAATATACCCGCTAACATTCTTACTTAGATAAATCAATATATAAATGTAAGGAAGAGACTTTATTTCACACACTAAGTCTATATTCACTTGCATTTCATATATATATATATATATATATACTAAATTTGCAATATATATGTATATTCATTCATTAATAAACTTTTAAAAATATATTTGATATTTAATAGTGATACTAACCACACATATTTTTAATTTAAATCAATACATGCAATTTGACATAAAGAAAAATCATTTTTATTTGATTAATTTGAAAGACATGGATGCATGAATGATACAACATACAACATTTAGCATGATTGGAGGGAAATAAAATAACACAAGCATGTGATTTCATTCAAATTCAACCAAGTTGTAAGGACAATCAAACTAAATAATATTATTTAAAACAAATCAAAGTTCTTTAATGTCATTTCATTTTCATATTTGATTTGATTTAAGAAAATGTGAAAGTGGTTTGCTAATCCTAGTCCCATTCCCCATGTGTGAGTTAATTTGGTTTAATGAAGAATAATTAGGTTGATTTTATATCTTAATTAGGTTAGGTTATGGATTAAGTCAATTAATTAACCCTTACCTACATCTCCTTAAGTTAATTAACTAATTAATAATGAGCCAATATGATATGCAACCACATGAAAAGTAAATTTGTAATGCTCCTAAGAAATGAAAGGAGCCTAAAGCAATTGACTCAAGATTAATAATTAATTAGGCTTAAGAGATTTAATTGATTACTTTTATGATTTTCTTATACATGTAAGCTAATCATAATTCATTAAATTCCTTAAGACTATTAAACATCTAAAGGGCTATCAAAATTGATTAAAGGTAATTAGATGTGAATTGGATTTTAGATTGAGTTAATTAAGCTCATTAATCCATTTGGTTAAGCATTAAGCATGTTCAATTAATGAAATGAGATTAACCTTGTGGAAAGAGATCAATAAAGAGGTCTTAGTCTCAATCCCTAAGTCCTATATTTGATCACTTAAGCTTTGATTTTATCTTGAAGATTAATTAATTAATTAAGCAATTATTTACCTCATTAATCATTAATTTATTTGATTCCAAAATGTAAGGAAAACTTAGGAAATAAATTAGAAAAAATATCTCAATCACAATCCCTAAGTTCCCTTACTGTTCAACAGGTAATTAGGCATAATAAATTAATTAAGTCATTGTTCATTCACTAATTATCACTAATTAAATTAAGAGAGTAATTAAAACTTAATTTATTAATTTTTTTGATTAATCAACCAATAAAATCTCAAAAAAATAGGGGAGGCAGAGGTCATCCCCCTAAACATCCATATAAAGTTTGAGATTAATTGGGTAATTAAGTAAGGAGTAATTAAGCTAATTAAATTTTTAATTAAACCTTATTAAGCCAAAATCACTATTTAAAATTAATTAGTAATAATTTGTCAAGATTCTACTCTGAAATATCTTTAAAATGAGCCTTAGTTTGTATTTTTTAGGATTTTCTAGGATTAATTATAATTGTTAGAAGTTTCAGCCTTAAAAATTGATTAATTAGGCCTAATTAAAGCCTTATTCCCATCGAGCCATGTGGTAGATGATGTGGAGCACTTTTCATATGGTGTAACGGGATTGGCTATTTAAGTTGTCAGATTTGTCGCTAACTTGGATTATGGCGGATGCGCTAACTCTGTGGACCGTCCGATGTAAGATCAGACGGCCACGATCAGATTCACGATTTTGGAAATGAATCAAGGGATCTAACATGGGATTAGAACATGACTGTCCATTTCGATCACACGGAATGGATGGTCCGTGATCTGTCCCATTTGCGAGCAGTGAAAGATGTGACATCCATCTTTCCCATTTTGATTCGGGCTTACCCGAGCTTAGATTGCCTCTAAATTGATCCCACACCTTTGAGGAGGGTAGGCACATACATCCAACAGCTAAGATATAATGACATTTACATTTACTTCAAAAGGACCAACTTATTTTCCATACAAGGCTCAATTTGCAAACTTACCTCATCGAAGCTAATGTTCGGCAGTGGGATCGACGGAGGTAGCTTGTCTAGTAGAGACGAAGTCTTGTTGAGGAGATTTGGGTTTGATTTTGTGTAGAATGATTGGTTGACCAATCCACATGTGTAAAGGCTTCAGCTTTGATCGAACTCCAATTTTTGGTGATTGGGAAGGCTCGGGGATGATCTGGTTGGCTTCGATTAAGTATGAGGATGGTGTGGGTGCAAGGAATTAGTATTTGATCAAGTATAGGACGAGTATTGCTGAGAAGGAGGCTGCGCTATTTTGGCTTCACACATAGAGAGCAATGGCCGATCGAGGGAGGCTTACTGCTCTAGGAAGCTCTGAGGGATTTCAAAATCACTTAAGAAACTCAAAGAGTGCGAAAGATGTCTTTTGTTGCTCGAATTGAGGGGGTATATCCCTCAATTGAATTTGATGTATGAACAGGATTCATCCCTAAAAATTCATTGATTTGCCACCGTTGGGTCATTGAATGGGTCACCGTCAGCTCTATGTGGCATGACAAGAGTGGAGGAAGTGGTGGCAAGAGTCTCAAGGCTTGATATGGGGAGACTGTGTGCTGATTTTCCTTACTTACATCTATTGGGTTCGGCCATCGAGGTGGTGGCTTGGCTTATTTCCCCTTGGTCCATGGCAAGTTCTAGGTGGCTTAGATTGGGCTAGGCTAGGGATTTTAGCAATGCCTCATTTGGCAAGTGGAGGGTTGTCATAGGAGAGGCAAAGTGGACTTTGACTCTTATGAAAAGAATCTAATGCAAATGAGCTTATCAAATGATCAATTCCCTTGGGTTGGGTCCCACATGGACTTGGACTAGTTTGGAGCTGACCTAGGGTCCATTTGGGTCAAATTAGGTCAGCCAACAAGGTTTTATAGGTTGTTTTTGGGTGATTGGCTTTATATGGTCAAATAAGGCTCATTTGGATTGGGTTGGGTTGGGTTGACCAATTGGTCAAATTGGGTCAAACCAAGGCTGGAGTTAGGTTCATATGATGATTTAGGATGCTTTTGTTCAATTAGTTGTGATTAATTTAGCTTAGGTTTGATTTTGGATCATTTGGATTCAAATAGGTCAAATGGGCTAAGTTGACCAATTTGACTCATTTAACCAAATTGGGTTGAATTAGGTGTGTAATCATGTTCAATTGGTTGATTGAAAGTAATTTAGGCTTTGATTTGGTTTAATTTAGAATTAATTTGGATTTTTGGCCAATTTGACCATTTAGGTCAATTTAGGCTAGGTTGGGTCGAGTTAACTAATTGGTCAATTTGGGCTCAATCATGGCTTTTGTCAAGTTCAATAAATTATTTGGAATGAACTTGACCCATTGGTTGCAATCAATTTGGATCAAATAATGATTTGACCCATTTTAGCTTTTAGGCCAATTTGGGTCAACTTAGGTCAAATGGCCAATTGGACTTGGTTTGGCTCAATTGAGGGTTTGGTCATATTCAATCATTGACTATGAGTGGGTTTGAGTCAATGGATCAATTTGGTATATGGTGGGTTTTGGCTAGTTTGGGTTTCATTTGGGCTAAAGGTTGACTTTATCAAATAAGTAGGTTGACTTGGTTCGACCCAATTCAAGACAATTGATTAACCTAGGATAATTGTTGATCATGATATGGGATTTGAATGGGCTTAGATCAATCTAATTTGGGTTGGATTAGAACTTGGCTCAAAAAGGTCTTTTACGTCACTTTGGGTCAAGTGGACCTAAATGAGTCAATTTGCTTGATCATGACTTGATTCAAGTTTACTTGAACTTACATATGAGCCTAAGATGAAGATATAAATCCATTTGTAATTGGTTTGGAGTCAAATGAATTTTACCTCATATGATAATTTCAACTCAAAAGGGGTCAACATGGGTTTGACTTAGGTTGACTTGAGTTTGGTTTGATAATTGTAGTTTGTGTTTATATTTGGGTATGTGATTAAAGGGATGATTGAATCATGAAGAAATTAATGGGTTTTAAGTTAATTTGGGTGTCATTTAGCTAAGTTCAAGAAATTGGCTAAAAGGGCTAAATTGAGAATTTGATTTAATTTGGGTTTGGTTTTGGCACTTGGATTTATATTTCACTTATATTTGTGAATATAAATGAAGATATAAATATTTCATGAGAAAATCACTTGGGTTTGGAGTGATTTGGAAGAAAATTTGACCAAATTGAGGGATGTAGGTCAGAAAGGCTTAAGTAGAGAATTGATTTGGTTTTATTTATTTTGATTTGATTTGAATGGTTTGAATTTGGACTTCATTTATATTTGTGACTATAAATTAAGGAATTATTGATTTACAAAGAAATCAACCAAATTTGATTTGGTTTGAAGGAGGTTTTCACTAAGCATATGAAGATGGTTCATATGGCTTAGGAAGGGATTTAGATTTTGAATTCAATCATTTGGTTTGGGATTTGAAAATTTAGGTTGGGATTTGATTTGAGACTAAATTTGATGTTTGAGAAAATCAATTGAATTGTGATTGATTTAAATTTGGTTAAGGGTAAGTCCATAAGATAAAATCAAAGGGCTTAAGAAGGGATTTGGAATTTGAATTCAATCATGGGTTTTAATCATTTGATTTGGGATTAGATATATGATCTTGGAATTGAATTTGAGGTTGAATTTGGAAGAAGGAAGCAAGTATTGGGTTTAAGGCTATATGGTAGGCAAGTCTTCTTAAATCCCTAAGGAATACCCTCTTCATATGGATAACCCTTCTAAGTCTCTAGGCTTAGGTTAAGTGTTCACCTAATCACTAGAGTGTCTTAAGACTGAGGAGCTCTTAATATCTATAAGAGTCCTAGATATATGATGGGGAAGTTGAGAGCTCACTCCAAAAGTGAGGTCAACATTGTCTAAGTGAAAATGATACAAAATGTATCGTTTCTTTTTTACATAGAATTCACTTGCAAAAAAAGTTGAAATCATTTTTTTAGAAATTGAATGATTCTCTTAGTTTGTAAGTCTTAATTTATAGAGAACTTGTGTGTGTGTGTGTAGAGAGAGGTGCACACACAATACACACACACACACACACACATATATATATATATATATATATATATATATATATATATATATATATATATATATATAGAGAGAGAGAGAGAGAGAGAGAGAGAGGGAGAGAGAGAAAGAGAGAGGGGAAGAGAGGCTAACACTTCCAAAATAGATCCACAACATTATGGGGTCCATATTTTGTGAATAAGGTAATCTATCATGCAAAAACTTTATTTATAAATCATCTTTTAAACTATGAAAGAAATTATGACATTAATCATTATTTAGAGCACCTTAAGATTTCCCATCACTATATGCACTACTCTTATTATCATTAATTATGTAACCTAAATTGTAAGAACCTTTATTGTGTTTACTTTTCACCCTAAAATTTTCAAGCAAGTAATCTTCATATAAGAAATTTCATTTATTGTATGAATAATCATGATAAACACTAGAAAAGAAGTTAGCATCATTGCTTGGATTTTCCCTAATGGATTCCCAACCCTAAATGGATATCAAAAGATTCATAGTGTAGGATGAGACTAGAGTATCTTTTAGAGAGATATAATTATAAAATAATCACATTAGTTACTAATTAAAATAAAAGGGCCTTCATTTCCAACCAAATGAATCTTGTTAAAACATCAACATGAATAATTTTTATCGCACAAAATATTTGCATTAGCAACCCCATCATAATATATATAGAAAACAAACACACATGCATAAACAAGCAACAAGTATCCCTAAAGAAGACCCAACCTGACAAGAATCTCAAACTAAATCTATATCATATAAAAGGTAAGTAATAATAGCGATAAAAAATTTCCATCAAAATAAATGTGTGGTGTTTTTTTTTTGGATGTGGATATGAGGGACACCATGTGGATTTGAGGGTGTACTTATTGAAGTGATTGGATATGACATTGAGGTACGATGTACTATCTTGAAAGATAGAGACATCACCCTTCAATGGATCTGATCACTTAATAAAGACTCCTAAGGCATGATGGATCTTCGGATATACCAGAGATTTTTCCCCTACTTTACATGGATGAATAAAGTAGGGTTTATATTAAACTAAGTTCTAAAATTTTCTATGGGGCAAGTCCCCATAGTTAGTTACATTCTAAGGAAGATGGGATCTTTAGGAATACTCTCTATTAAAGTAAACAATTGTTGTCTCCAAAGATTTCAAAGATAGGACTATAAATAAATTGGTTATGTTGGAAGATCAAGTGAGATATATAAAAAAGGAGAGACTTCTTATTGAAGCTAAAGGAGATGAGTAGGGAATGCTCATGATACAAGAAAATCTAGTGAACATTCCAACCTATCATATGGTTAGGCTTTATATGTTTGAAATTGAGGAGTATTATCTATTTGATTTAAAATTTTATTAAAAAATTAGGACTTATAATTCCACAATACAAGATTATGATAAAGCCTAAGAGGTGAGGATTTATGCTAATAGGTTGAAGAAAATAATAACCTTGGATCCTAAGTCTAAGGAGTTTTGGCATGAGAGAAAGCACGACCTAAATCTAAGCAAAAATGGGCATAAGGTTTACCTCCACAAGAGAGAATAAACCACCTGACTGCTGGACTTATAATTGCATGGAGTGGCAGCCAACTAATTTCTCCTACGCTTTAAAATTATGTAGGTAAGTCATATGATTTAATAAGATAGTTGGGTAGTTATTATTTAGAAAGAAACTAAAGTCTTTAAACCCACTCCCTAAGAGACTAGAGCATGAGTGGTATGAGCAATGACTTAGCCTAATGCAAATATTTTCAATTTTTATTTGATTTTGGACTTCTCATTTTGACAAAGGCCATATGATTTTTATATGTCTAAATGCATGATGAGATGAGTTATGGGCTAAATCAAAGAGAAAGAGGTGTTTTTCACCACAGAGGAGACCCTCGAAGGTCAAGTCTTCCCCTATCGTGCAAGAATGGAAACCCAATATGAGATTAAATATAAATGCATGATATTAAATATATGACATTCAGGAAAGGGGTTACTAAATTTTTTAATTATCTTGATTTAATTCCTAGTCTTTATATGAGATTATGAGTTATTTAAAAATTTTAGTTATGAGTTGTAGTTGGGATAGAAAAATTAATTTTTTCCTAAGAGCCTAATCGGATCCAGGACACAAATTAAATCATCATTCATAAAGAAACTAAAAAAATTCATGTCATTTTTATTGCACAATTTAAATATAACATCAAGCATTTTATAGATCTATTGCAAAAGAATAAAAGGCATGTGTGGTCAGGTGCGGCCGTATAACCCAAAAAGAGAAAATGAGTAGCCGATATCTACCCTCATAAAACATGGTATATGAAAGAATAATTATAATTTATAAATGAATAAATTCTATGGGGGTCTTCTTATCTTCATTCTTCACATCTTCTTCATTTCTTCATTTGGATTTGCTTGCTTCAAAGGCATCACAAGGCCTCCCAGGGCAAAGCCTTCTAGCCACTGCTCATCCTAATCCCCCATAACACTAATCTTTATTCCTAATACAAAATTATATTAAAAATAGGAAGAGTAAATCTAACTACACCTGCAAAATAAGTGTTAGCTAAACACACCATACAACCTAAGCAGTTATACAAATGATTTGGACTTAACACCCTGCACATGGGTAACCAAGCCCACCTGTCCTAATTCAGATTATGCTTAGGGGTTAAGCAACCTGCAAAAGAGAGCATTTATATTTATTCTAAGCAGCCCTTAAGCATAATCTCCTGTAAAAAATATGATTAGGCTAATCATGGCCTAACATCCAGTCTACAAAGTAAACACCCTAACTTCTGGTCTAAAATAATATATCATAATATTAAACATACATCACTCCATGCATGACCCTAACATAAAGCTAGAAATGGTGACTTAATTCTAAAGTATGTGTATTAAGGCTTATGTGGTATGCCTTAACTAGACTTTATTATGATTTTTCTAAGAATGAAAGGATTTAATTTAAGAGGTTGATTTCACTTTAAATGGCTTAACTGATTTGATAATTTTACATAGCATTTTATTTTGTTCCATTTGGCTTACACTTAACAACTAAGTGTTATAAAGAGAAGAAAAGAGAGGGTTACTCTCTTTTATCCCTATCCTAAGCCATATCTAAAGCATATTAATTAATTAATTCTCTTTAGTGAATGGCTTACTACATGTTTTAATTAATCTTAAGTTTAGGTTTGCTTTAAATAATCTCATTCAATAAAAAAGGTACCTTAAGATTAACTGAAATTAATTACTATTACATGACACATATTCAGTCATTTCTTTCCATCATAAATAACATGCACATAATTAAATCTTAAGCATATATATACAATAATATGTTTTAATACACTTAAATGATAGATATAAGCATGTATTTTTGGAATCAAAATGTTTCATTTGATTGAATTATTTTATCATATTAATTTAAAGCTCTATATAAATTCTTATATAAAAATACATATGAATGAAATTAAATAGGTATGTGTCATTGTTAAATAGGAAAGTGAGGTAATCAAATGACCTTATTGATGCTAGTTAAAGCCTCATATTCTCGGTATGTCCAAACTATATACCCATTACATTCAAGCATATGTAAGTTTATACACATGAACATAAGAAAGAAGGTTTTAAACTATGTGATCAATCAATTCAATCATTTGAACAAATATAAATGCATGTCTTTCTTAATAGGCAAAGGGGATTTTTATTCATTAGCTAAATGCATATACAAGTGTATAAAAGTTTTAAGTGATATTTCACCATTATTAAACCAAGGGAGTGAGGCAAAGACCTCCTTGGGGCTACTTAAAGCCTTGGGTCCCCAGAATGTCCAGACTAGATATGCCTTCTATTCTTAAATACACATGAATGTACAAACAGCTACAAGAATGGAAGGATCATGCTAAAGTTACATTTTTGAAATATTTATGCATATGGAATAAAGCCTTATATAAACTCTAGTAATGAAGTATGTAAGAATGAAATCAAATGGAGTACATGTCATTGTTAAAATAGGGAAGTGAGGTAATCAAATAACCTCCTTGTGGCTAACTAAAGCCTCATATTCTTGGGATGTTCAAGCTATATACCCATTAACATTCTTACTTACATAAATCAATACATGAATGAAAGAAAAGAAACTTCACTTCATACACTTAAGCTATAATCACATACATCTCCTATGTATTTGTAACTAGCATTCATAATATATATAATCATTCATTTATAAGTTTTGAAAAATAGTTTTATATTTAATAATGATAGTAGCCACACATATATTAATTTAAACCAACACATGCAAGCTTGACATAAAGAAAACCATTTAATTTAATTAATTTCTAGAAGATGAATGCATGAATCTAATGATGCACAATATTTAATATGACTAGAAAGAAATAAAGGGACATAAACACATTATTTTATTCAATCTAATTAACTCTTAAGGACAATCATACCAAATAAGCTCATTTAAAATAAACCAAAATTTCTTAATGTCATTTTTCATTTCACGTTTGATTTGATTTAAGCAATGTGAGAAGGTTTGCTAATCCTAATCTCATTCCTCATATGTGAGTTAATTTGATTTAATGAAAAAGGAATTAGATTGATTTTTATGGATTAATTAGGTTAAGGTGTGAATTAAATCAATTAATTAAACCCTTACCTATGTCACCTTAAGATAATTAATTAAATGATTATGAGCAAATATAATATGCAAATGAATTGAAAAGTAAGTAGCAATGCTCCTATGAAATGAAAAGGGCCTAATGCAATTTGTTCACTATTATTAATTAATTAAGCTTAAGGAACTCACTTAATTACATTTAGTTTTCTCATATATATGAGCTAACCATAATTTCATTAAACCTCTTTAGATTATTAAACACCTAAAGCTATACCCATGGATCAATTAATGGAAATCAAATGTAATTACCCTTTTAATTAGATTAATCAAGTCATTAATCCATTAATCCATTTCTCTTTCTTAATTACCAAATTTAATTGATTATCCTTTGAAATGAAATAGGCTTAAGGGGAAAAGGTTGGGAAAGAGGTCCCAACCTAATCCCATAAACCCTCTCAATCAATTAAATATGATTTAAAATTATTTTAGTTTCAACTTAACTAATTAAGCCATTAATTAGTTAATTAATCCTTAATTAGCATTTGGATGAAAAAGAAAAGAAAATTTAGGGAAATGATTAGGAGGGAGGCCCCAATCTAATTTTCTAAGTCTCCCTACTGTTCAACATTGATTAAGGGGTATAATTTACTCATTAATTACTGTTCACATGCTTAATTATTACTTAATTAAGTTAAAAGAGTAATTAATGCTTAAACAATCAATTCTCCTAATTAATCAACCAATAAATTTCAAGAAAAAATAGGGGAGGCAAAGGTCATCCCCCTAAACATTCTCATAAAGTTTGGAATTGATTGGTTAATTAATTAAGTAGTAATTAGGCTAATTAAAATTTTAATTAAACCTGAATTAAGCTAAAATTACTATTCAAAATTAAATAAGAATAATTTTAATTGATTCTCCTCTAAAATAATTTTAAAATGAGCTTTATATTTTTTAGATTTTTCTATAATTAGTTATAAATTATGAAAGTTTCAGCCTTAAAAATATATTAATTAATCTTAATTAAAGTTAATCCTGTGGTTCTAAGTGGCGCCGCAGGATTGGCTATTTAAGTAGTCACATTCACATGTTGAGTTAGCCGGCGGTGGATGCGATATTGATCTCCGTCGTCCGATCTCAGATCGGATGGCACAGATCAATCCCGCAGCATAAATGAGAGAAAATAGATGGATCTAACATAATCTGATCTGAGTTGTACGTTCTAATCATGCGAAACAGATGGCCCATGATCCTCCTTCCCACGAGCGATGAACGACGGAGACCGTCCGCCATGGATCGCCGGATCCAAGCTCACCTGAGCTTGGATTCACACCAAAATCAAACCACACCATCATATAAGGAAACCACACACATCCAAAGGCCAAGATCGACTCACATGGAAATTTTCTTTGAAAAGCTCCAACTAAAATTTCCTATTTCTATAGTTTTAAAAAATTACCTCGTCGGAGCTCAAGATCGGTGGTGGGATCGACAGAGATAGCTTTGTTTAGTAGAGATGAGGCCCTCTTGAGTAGCACGCAAGCCAATTCCCCTTGGTTCGCTTGGTGGATCAACTTTCATCACTATGGGTGATCGAAGTCCCTTCTTCGGTGGCTTGGGAGCTTGGGAAACGACTTGGGTGGCTTCGACGATGTGCATGGAAGGTGTGTAAGAGGAATTTGATTGAGATGGAGTATTGGCAAACTTAAGATCGAGATTGGAGTGCCCTATTTCATTTTCGTATAGGGAGGAGAAATGCCGAAAGAGGGGAGCTCTAGATGGCTCTGGGGATTACAAGGAGGTTTGAATTCGCACTTGGAAGCTCTCATGGTTCGAATTGATGCATTTCCCATGTAAATTGAGGGGGCATACCCCTTGGTTTACTGAGGTGGACTGAGGGGATGGCTTCCCATTTTTTGGCCGGCCAGCCGCCATCATAGCACCGGAGTGGTCACACTCAAGTCCACGTGGCTCGTATGATTGGGAGATGCCATGGCATGAGGCTCCAATCTTAATTCGGGCATATTATTTTTCCTTGGATCCTTTGGTTTTTAGTTTACATGGGAGGTTAGTTAACTCACCTCCCTTTGGTTCATCATAAGTTTTAGCACCTTTTAGAGTGGGCTAGGAGGTTTATGGATCCCTCATTTTGAAGAGTGAGGGCTGTCAAGGTGAAATGAAGAGTGGACTTTGCCATTTTTGGCAAAATCCCATATGGGGGAGAGGATCCATGGAGGATTTGCATTGGACTTGGCTCCAAATGGGTTTGGGCTAATTTTAAGTTGACCTAAGATGGGTTTGGGTTGGGTTTGGTTTAGCCTCCAATGGGTCATGGGTTGGTTTCATGGGTTTTGGCTTTATTTAGTCAAATGGGTTCAGATTGGGTCATGTTGGGTTAGGTTGACCAATTAGTCAACTTGGGTCAAACCAAGACTTGGGTTAGGTTCAAATGATGATTTGAAGAGTTTTGGTTCAAGCGGTTTCAATCAATTTGGCCTAGGTTTGATTTTGGCTCGCTTTGATTCATATAGGTTAAATGGGCTAAGTTGACCAATTTTATGAAATTGACCAAATTATGTTGGGTTATGTGTTGGTTCATGTCCAATTGGTCGTTTAAAAATGATTGTAGGCTTTGATTTTAATTAATTTGGATTTAATTTAGATTTTTGTCAATTTAACCCTTTAGGTCAATTTGGGCTAGGTCGGGTCAAGTTGGACAATTGGTTAAATTGGGAGCATTTATGGCTTTGTTCAAGTTCAATAATCAATTTGGAATGAACTTGAGTCATTGGTTGCAATCAATTTAGGTTAGATTATGGTTTGACTCATTTTAGCCTTTTAGGCTAATTTGGGTCAACTTGGGTCAAATGGCCAATTGGACTTGGTTTGGATCAATTGAGGGTCAAGTCATGTTCAATCATTGATCATGAGTTGGTGTGAATTAATGGTTTCAATCAATTTGGTGTATGGTGGGTTTTATCTTATATAAGTTTCATTTGGGCTAAAGTTTGACTTAGTCAAATGACCAAGTTGACTTGGTTTGACCCAATTCAAAGTAATTGATCATCCTAGGGTGATCGTTGATCATGATATGAGGCTTGGATGGGCTTAGTTCAATCCAATTTGGGTTGGGTTAGAACTTGGCTCAAAAAGGTCCTTTAGGCCATTTTGGGTTAAGTGGACCTAAATGGGTGGTTTTGGCTTGATTCAAGTTTAGTTAAACTTATATATGAGTCTAGAATTGAAATATAAATTCAAGTGCAATCAATTTGGAATCCAATGGATTTTGGCTCATTTGAACTTTTCAAGCTAAAAGGGCTAACTTGGGGTTGACTTGGGTTGACTTGAGTTTGGTTTGATGATTATAGGATTCATTTATATTTGGATAAATGATTGAAGGAATGATTTATTCAAGAGAAAATCTATTGATTTTAGCTTGGTTTAGGTGGATTTTGTTTAAGTCCAAGAAATTGGCTTAAAGAGTAAAAATTAAATTTTGGTTTGATTTTAGATTTAGTTTTGGCCAAGAAATTGGCTTAAAGGATATAAATTATATTTTTGTTAGATTTTGTATTTGGTTTTGGCCATTTGAATTTATATTTCATTTATATTTTTAGAATATAAATGAAGATATAAATGATTCATGAGAAAATCACTTGAGTTTGGAATGATTTGAAAGCAAATTTGACCAAGCTTATGAATGTAGGTCAAAAGGGCTAAGAAGAAAATTAATTTAGTTTGATTTATTTTTGATCATTGAAAGATTGGTTTCATTTATATTTATGAATATAAATAAAAGAATAATTGATTTATAAAGAAATCAATTAAATTTGTGTTGATTTAGGTTAAGATTTGGTTAAGCTTATGGAGGTAGGTCTATATGGCTTAAGAAGGGTCTTGGTTTGGTTTGATTTAGTTTAATTTCATTTGGTCATTTGAGTATAGATTTCATTTATATTTGTGAATATAAATGAAGGAATAATTTATTTATAAAGAAATCAATCAAGTTTGAGATAGCTTAGGTGGGGATTTGGCTAAGCTTATGAGAATGGTTCATATGGCTTACGAAGGAATTTTGGAACTTGGATTTGATTTTGGGTTTCAATCATTTGGAGTTGAGTTTGGATTTGGATTTGATAAATGATTGAGAGATTGAATTGATCTTTGAGAAAATCAATTGAATTAGAATTGATTTGAATTTGGTTAAGGCTAAGTTCATGGAATGGAATCAAAGGGCTTGGAAAGGGTTTTGAATTCAATCATAGGGTTCTTGGAGAACTTTGAGCTTGGATTTGATTATAAGATTTATTATGAGTCTTGGAAATTTGGTTTGAGAAGGAAAGCATGGATTGGGTTTAGGCTATAGGGCAGGCAAGTCTTCCTACGTCCCTAAGGTATGACCTATCCCTATGGCTAATCCTTCTAAGTCTCTAGGCTTAGGTTAAGTGTTCACCTAATCACTTGAAGTATCTTAAGATTAAAGAGCTCTTAGTAAATTTACAAGAGTCCTATATCTATGATGAGGAAGTTGAAAACTCACTCCAAAAGTGAGGTCAACAAAATATCTTTGAGGAGGAGGGGGATATAAGACAGTAAGTGAGGAGGGTGAGAATGGTGTATGTTTTCAATCATATATTATCTTGACATGGACTTCCATCTCAAATGCTTGTATCACAATTTCATCAAGGAGAGAAGAAGATTTTTCACTTGTACACAAATAAGTATAAAAGTGAGCTACAAGTTCTCATCGATTGATTCACAACTATCTAGAGGGGTCCCAATGATAATAACAATCATAAAATATACCCAAGGGATTCCAGAGCATAATGCAAATTTAATAACTTTATCCAAAGAGGGCTAGAAGAAAATTCTTCTCTAATGGGATTAAATATGAAGGCCACTTTGAATAATAAATGGTTTACCAAATAAGAATCATGGGACATCCAATCATTACAAGTCATAGTTCTCAGGTTGAGCAAACTTAAAAAGGAAAACCATTCATAAATAAAGAGCATTTGCATGTTTCCTCATATTATTTTTCATTGATCACTTGCCCAGCTTTGACTCTAGGCTAATCCATTTTTTTTTTCTTCTAAAATGTTTATGGCATCAAGTAGAAATTCATTAACTAAAAATTACTGCATTTGATGAACTATAATAAATCAAAGAAATAAAATTTAAACATAAACAATATAATTCAATTCTAAAAAAGAAAAAAAATAAAAATAAATAATAATCAGTGAGAGTAAAATGTGAGTGTCAATAAAACTAATAGAAATTAACACAAAAAAGAAACAGCAAAAAACATACATGAAGCATTTATTGAATCTAACCCTTTTCAAATAAGTTTGTATTTAGTAAATCATTATAGCAAGTTCTCCTAATCATTCCCCATCCCCGCCATAGATTAAATTCAGTAAAATCAGAAGGCCTTTTCCAATCAAAACTGCTCCTCCATAAACGTATCTCATCCCACGAAACATCAGAGCTTTGGCTGTACTGTGGATCTTCTTCTTGTCGGGACAGCAAAGCTTGTAGGGAGCAGAAGGCTTGTGGTGAGATTTTCATTTCTCTTGTGATGTGATTATTTTCACCATCAAAATGATCAATGGGAACTACGAAGATAGAAATATAATAATCTGATGGTTGAATTTGCATGCCAATCATGCTTTCTTCAATCAAAACTTTTTGTAGGAACCTCAGCCTGATCAATAACTGAATATGAAACAAAAATATCAATTAAAATTTCATTTTAATAAAGATCTCAGAAATAAAGAACAAACAACTATGATTTTGAATGAAGCACTCATCAGAAATAGAAGTAAAATAAATATGTACAAAAATCACAAAAATAATAACCAATAAATAATAGGAAGAATATAATTAACAATTGAATGATAAGAAAATAAATAGATATTATAAAAATATATATCATGTAAATTATGATATGTGAAAAAATATGAAGAATTTAAGTACATAGCACATAATTATTGTATATTTACATATCTAATATCTATAATTGTACAAGGCATCTTATCCTAATGATTGAGAGATTTTATTTTCAACCAATAGATCTTGAGTTCAAATTCTTATAAATGCATTATGCGTGAGTTTGAGATTAAATTTGCGCAAATGTCTAAAAAAAATCTAAAATTTAATATTTACTTAAATAATATTCAAATTTTCATTAGTACATAAAAAATAATACTATCACTATTCTCTAAAAGTGAAATACAACTTTTTAAGGGGAATGAGATTTTTTTTTAATCATAAGAAAAGTACTACTTTTGTAAATATCAAAATTTAAATATTAGATATGTAAATGAATAAAAATTATGTGCAATGTATATAATTTTCTCAAGAATTAGTAAATATAAAAGTCACTTTAATTAAATTTTAATGATGTCAGTAGGAGTGTGCAATCGGTCGATTTGAACTGATTGGTTTTGAAATTTATTAAACTATTCGGTTTTAAATCCAGAATCCGAAAAAACCGATTTGTTTAATCAATAACACAAACCGAACCAATTCAAATCGAAATTTTTTTTCAGATTTTCGATTAGGTTTAGAAAAAATTAAAAATTGAAAATATAATTACTATAATAATTATTAATCAAAAAATTACATTATTTTATTAAATTATTTCACACAAAATTAAATAAATTTTTAACAAATGAAACTAATAATATACAAATCTATCATTGAAATTATTTTTTTTGAGAGGAATTTTCTAAAAAAATTGAAAAAAAAAATTAATTTTTTAGCTATTTTCGGTTTAATCCGTTTAATCGGTTTAATCAGATTAAGATAATACAAAATTGAACCGAAAATCAAAAATTGAATTTTATCAAATTCAAAATTAAAATTTAAAAAAAATTTATAAAACTGATCCGAATTCAAAAATTTGACTCAGATCGGTTCAGATTTTCAATTTTAATCAAAACTGGGGGGGTAAATAGTCTATTTTTTTAAGAAAGATAACGCAAATTATTATAACAAATAAACGTTAAAAGATACAGTCAGCAAAAATAAATAAATAAACACTACAAACAAAATCTAAAAAAAAACCTATAATGTATTACCTGAATAATATATACTTAACAGATGAAAATTACCTGCATGCAGCCACAGAAGGTGAATAGGAAAACCGGGTGGCTCCACACAAGCGCGGCCACTGCTCGCCGGCGCTGTTCCTCAAGCTTCAAAATATAATTTTCCATCCCCTGCCTTCCCCATACAAACAATAATTTTCCGCCGGCGAGCGGTGTTGGCACCGGTGAAGGCAAGAGAGTTATCTCCTTCGCCGCTGACAATTCGGACTCGTCGACGGAGGAGCCCGCGAAGGATGAAATCGGAAGACTATGCATACTTACGTTATCCCCGACCTTTTTCTTTTCGTTGGTCTCGCTATCCGCCGGGGACCAAGACGCCGCCACCAACGAGGATGCCGCTATCTCCCATTTGCAGAACGTCTCCACCTCGTCGTAGGCATCCGAGCCGCCGGAGAAATTCTTCTCCACCGCAGCTGGCTGCGCGGCTGCCATGCTGGCGTGAGGCTTGTGGCAGAGCCCTGCCTCCGTCTCTAACTCGCTGCACATCTGCATCAGCGACGAAGGGTTCAAGGACGACGGGTTGTCGACTGCGACTGTGATAGCGGCAGAAGAGTTGGGAGCGTTTTTGTGGAGGAACGAGACGGCATTGGCTGAGAGATCATTGGAGGTGGAGATACGAGTTATAGCCTTGGGGAGGGAATTGTGGATGTGAACTTGAAGTAGGGAAGGTTGGTCAAGAAGCCATTCGTAGGAGGGCAATTGAAGCATGGAGGAGACCATGGAATATGGGAAGTGGCCGTAGGGCGGATTTTGGGGGCGGAAAAAAAGGAGAAGATGGGATTTTTGCAGGGATGGCAGGGCAGCGGCCATGGTTTGAGAGATTGAGTGCTCGAAGAAGAGGGGAAGCGTAATGGAAGAACTTGGAGGAAATTACTGCCATTTTAATTAACTAGATGAACGGAATAGTTTGCGAAATTCAATTTGGCTACCGAATACGGATGATTTTGCTTGAAAGCTATAGAAGACGACGGGGTTCGCGGCGTTTTATAGAGGGTAGGGAAGGCTGAGGACCGAAGTTTGTGCTGGAGAGTGATGAGTGTGATCGGGCAATGGTTGCGACGTGGAGGAAGAAGAAGGGCATGGCGCAGGAAGTGTTACGTGATGACCGGGCCGTGTGGGTATTGTTGATCGGGTCTGCTGACCCGGCCTGTCGAGTTTATCGGATTGGAAAATATTACGTCCAAACGGAAACGGGTTCTTAAGGGCCGTTTGGGATCACTTTTATTTTTATTTTTTTATTATTTTTAAAAATATATTTATTTAGAATATTTTTTATTTTCAAAAATAAAATAAAATAAAATTTTAAAAATAATTAAAATATCTAAAAAATATTTTAAATATTTTTAAAAATAACAACTATAATCAAATAAATTTATTTTTAAGCAAAATTACAAAATAAAAAATAAAAGACAAAAGTGATCCCAAATGAGCCCTAAGTTGTTCATGGCTCTTAATAACTCAAATCTAAGTTGATGTACCATTGATCAAATTTTTTTTTTTTTTGGATTTTTACATATATATCATATCAAATTGAACTATTTATCTATTCAACACCTGAAATAAATTATTTACATCTATAATACTTTTTCCTCTTTAAAGGCCTTCAAAATAAGAGAAAATATTACATATAGAATCCAGATATAATTTTATATTTGAACTCTAGATTTCAATCACATTGTAGCTCAAGTATTTTTAATTTTATTCAAAATAAAAAAAAAATATTTAGAACCAAGTGTCCAAATTTCATTGAAGTTTGGATTTATCGGGATGTAATATTTTCTCCAAAAAAAAATAGACCCTGCTTACCTCCGTTAATTTCTCCATCAAAATCTCAAGGTGCGAGCTCGTCTTTCTTCTTGTGAAGCCCTAATCAAAGCTGCCCTAGTGAGTCATCTTCGTGAAGCTGCATCTTAGTGGAAATTGTCTAGGTATTTCATCTATCCGATCATTTTTTATCTCTCCAACTAATTAATTTCTTGTGAATATGTAATGCCCTAATCTCAGCCGCCCTTTGTTTACTCTTTGTAAGAAAAATAATAATTTTCTTACTTTACAAGCCTCAATAGAAGTTGTTGTCATTTTTGATTTATCCTAGCCTCTCCGCCCACTATCTTAGCAGAAGTTCTTTCTATT
The DNA here is from genome assembly GCA_021442155.1 of Cymbidium sinense. NCBI lineage: Eukaryota > Viridiplantae > Streptophyta > Magnoliopsida > Asparagales > Orchidaceae > Cymbidium > Cymbidium sinense. The sequence goes on along the minus strand of CM038225.1, from coordinate 51,182,750 downwards.
TTTTATCTACCCGAGCCTCTTCTCCTCATCAATTGGTAATTATCATGAATAATTTTTCAATCACTAGAATTGATTGTTATTACGATATACAATTCATGTTAGTTTGACTTTTGTGACTATTGCGATATATTTGTCATCAACACTTATTGATTGCTGCTTTTAATTTGCTTTGTGGAGTAAACTACCTTTAAGTTGGTATTCATTAGCTTCAGCATAAAAAATAGGTCCTTATCAGTTTGTAGATTGATCCTTTTTGTGTATATATGTATTTCCAATGTGTAAACAGAATAATTCAAAGAAATGAATTCATCCTTTTATCAAACTACTAGTTGGCAAGAACACTATTCAATTTTATTCTTGAAATATGATGCTGATCAATGAATTTATAAACAAAACAATTTGTATATAGAGAGTGTAGTAAGATGTTGTGTTACTTTTACTACCCCCAAAGGTGCTAAACTGTGGTGATAGCTATATGATGTAAGAATACACAAGTCTATAAATACTCATTTTTATAATTACAATATGTAATTTTTGCATAAGCTTATGCAACATAACTATTATTCAACAGGTTCATATTATTGAAGATAAGCTCAAGCCAGTCCTCAACTTCCAAGGGTGTTCGACTTCGCAAAATTTATTGTAACTGTAAATTATAGTATGTTGTGTATGCTACTCAGAAAGATGTCAATCACAGAAGAAAATTTTATAGATGCCCCAAAAATCGAATAGAACATAATTGTAACTACTTATGGATAGACGAAGTTGACAATGCACTATTGGGCATGGACTATGTAGAAAGAGCATCATTTGATGTCATTATTATGAAAAATATTGAAGACCTAAAGCTATTGATCAAAATCTCGATTGCATTCCATATTGTATTAATCGTGATAGTTCTAATATTAATTTTGTTTTTGTCATTATTAAGATGTTAATCTATTTTAAAATATGTACTTTGTAATCAAAATTTTATTAGTACTTATGTAATTTTAAAATATGTTTTGTTAAGTTCTTGAGCAATTTTGAGTCAATTAGTTGTATATTGCTGTAATTGTATTTGCATGCATAAAAGTTTTGAGCAATTTTACTATAAATAAGAGCACTTTGTTAACTACGATGTTACTTCTACCTACCTAATCCGAGCAAACGTGTTTCATTTTGGCAAAATTTTTAAAATAGGCACATTGTTAAACGTAATTAGCAATTTAGGCATCCAAAAAAATTTTTTATGAAAATAGGCTGTCAGAAGACGACGGGACGGCCGCGTCATTTGATTTGACGACGGCGCATAAATCCCATTTGACGACGATCGCCAACGTAGATGGCCGTCCGCCAAACGACGACATATCACCTTTATCGGTAAAAAACCCGTGAGCCGATCTTTCTTTTCCTATTCCCGCTTCCTCCTTCGTTTGGTCGGAGATTTCAAGAATCGCACCACCGACCAGGGAGGTCGTGGCCAAGGAGAGGTCACCGCTATTTCGGCAAACAAATCGATTGATTTTTTTTTTTCCTCCCAATCCGTCGGCTACTCCTCCGCCGATTTTAGCAACGGCAATCGCCGGCCGGGCTGGAGAGCTCCTCGCCTCGAGTGCGCCACCGCCGGAAACGGGTTATTTCTTCGTTCGTGCGCCGATTAAGGTAATTTTTTTCCTAAATGCATAACTTGTGATCTGCGGTTCGATTGCTTATTTCTTTGAGTTATTTAGCTACATTTATATTTTTTCCCTAAATGCAACACTTTTCTTCACATTATGATCTTGATCTTTTGAGATATTCATGTGTGTTTATTCCTTTCATAATAGTTTCTAATTCACCCTCTTGTCATTTTAAGAATAGTATAATTGCTTAGATTATTATAATTCTTAATGGTACCTGAATGGTCAGATGAAGTAATGCTTGTCATTTTGAAGCATTATATATTACTTGACTCTATTTTAACTATATTTGTTATGTTTTGGTTGTGGCAATCAAATATAATTATAGCTTGAGTTATTCAAACATTATGCAAATATTGGAAAAGAATTTTTAAAACATGTTTAAGCCATATTCAAACACTGTTCATATCTATTTTTAAATAAGAGTTTGAACCTATTTTTGAATGAGAGTTTGAATGAAGTTCAAATATGTTTCTAATATATGCTTTTTTTAGAATAAGATCTCCATTTCATTATTTTGCATCAAAAGTGGACATATTTTGATTTTTATAATTTTTTTAATAATTTAATCATGATAGATATAAATACATAAATATGATAATTAAAAAAATAAAAATTAAATATAAATGCATCTAAATTGACTAACTGATTTATAAAATCCCAAAAATATATTTTCCTATTACAAAATAATCTTTTGTTTTCATATGGTTGGTCACTTATCATGACACGAGTTTCTCCTTCATAATTAATGAGGTTGATAATTAAATTTGAAACACAATAGTTAGAAAATTGAACATATGATTAACTTAATGATAATTTATTTGATAATTTATCATTACTAAACTTTGAGATGCGATTTCTCAGCGATTTTGGTGCAATGCCGTTTTGGTGATTTTAGAGTGTTAGGTATATGTCTTCGTCAATATGATTTTGCAATTAGTTTGACAAGATTCATCTTTATGAAAGTATGATTAGAATATACTCCCTTTGTCCTTTATGAGTTTGCAAAATATCGCCAACTACAAGAATCAGATTATATCTTGAAATGTTTTTCTCCTGCGGAGAGGAAGGATTCTTGGAGTTGTTAATAATATGAGTTGAATCGCTCATCGAAGCTGATCAATAATCAGCTGAAAAGCCAATTCTATCATTTTTTTTACTAAAAGCAATCATGCTCTAAAACTAATTATAGATCATGAAGATGAAAAAAAGATAAGATATCACCTAACATAGATATCCAAATCTTATGTTGATACATGAGATTACTTACCATAAAATAGGTTTTCTCACTTTTATTGCACTCAAATAGTTCAACATCCATGAAGCAAAGTATAGAACATAAATTGTCAAGGAAAAACTAATTATTATGTCTCATATAATTTTATATAAATCTGATTTCCTATATCTGAATCTTTTATTTTGAATTGTTCTAATCGCTGACCTACTTTTCCTACAAGATTGATCCCAAGGATAGAATTTGAAAACTAGCTATAATATGCAATTCACATTCTCAGAATCAAAAGTCATTCTTGAAAAAAATACATGACTTCATAATTCTTCAAACGGTGTCAAACGGCGTTATCTAACGGATAGTGTTATCTAAAAGCTTCATTGCTCAGGTTGCTTTGCTGAATATTAACTAACTTATTGATATAGCTTCTTTTATGTACATACACTATTTTCTTTATATTCTAGTTCGTGAGTTAGCTTTGATTTTCAGGCCGGTATAGCGCAAAATTGCTGCTTCGACAATCTGAGCCGCGTTCACAATTTGCTTTACGATTTTGCCGATATATGCGGAAGCGGTTGGCGATCGAATCATACGTGCGTCAGGTTGCCGGACCAACATGATAAGATGGAGAAATCGTTCTCACATGATTGCGCTTGACACGATGCGCGTAAATTTTGCCACATTTCTGCACAGCAGCAAATGTGATGCAGCGACATTACCGCAGTACCGCCAAACGCGGAACGGAGCAAAATTCATATCGTAACTGGAACGATTTCTACGACTCTCCTGGTAACACGCACCCGACGCCGAGCAGATTTCGCTCATGATTCGCTGCGCTGTGCAAAAAATGTGACACGGCCGAATTTGTGCATTCAACGTTGAAGCGAAAAATTCATATCGTTTAACCGGAACGATTTCTACGACTCTCCTGTTGGTCGAACGCGCCGACTGCGGCCCGACGCGCAGCAGATTTCGCGCGTTCGTGCATGGAACCGGAACGAATTTCATTACTGTTTTTGGTCTCTAGTCTTTGAAGAATTATGAAATCATCTGTTTCTGTAAAGGATAGTGTTATCTAAAAGCAGAAAATGTGATGGGTTGCTTTGCTGAATATTAACTAACTTGTTGATATAGCTTCTTTTATGTACGTACACTCTTTTCTTTATGTTCTAGTTTGTGAGTTAGCTTTTATTTTCAGGTCTCATGTTAGGCGGTTCCATGCATTAACACGTATCTGTTGGCGCGGCATTGCCAACAGGAGAGTCAGTGAAATGGTTTCGCATTTGACAGTATCGCATTATTGCTGCATCACATTTTCTGCTGTGCAGAAAATGTGACGCAGCTGGCGTAATTTGCGCATACCGGTGTCAAACGGTGTCGGAATGGAGCGAAATTCATATCGTCGGAACCGGAACGGATTTCTAGACTCGTGGAACACGCCACGCGTCTCGACGCGCAGCAGATTTCGATTCGCATTGGAACCGAAGCAATTTCATTACTGTTTTTGGTCTCTAGTCTTTGAAGAATTATGAAGTCATCTGTTCAACTATTTCTGTAAAGGATAGTGTTATCTAAAAGCAGAAAATGTGATGGGTTGCTTTGCTGAATATTAACTAACTTGTTGATATAACTTCTTTTATGTACATACTTTTTTTATGTTCTAGTTTGGAATTTAGCCAGTTTTCACGCCCATGACGCTTCTGAAGCAGTCGCGCCGTTGGTCAGATCGTTCCCGACAGATATTGCTTTCCATTTCGACCCGACGTACGCCGCAATCAATATCGCTGCATCACATTTTCTGCTGTGCAAAAATGTGACGCAGCCGCAATTGCATAACGCCAAACGGTGAATGGATATTCATATCGTCGGAACCGAACGGATTTCTACGACTCTCTGGTCAACGCGCCAACCGCGTCCCGACGCGGACCGACGCATGCATGGAACCGCCTGAAAACATGGGACGACAAAATCAAAGCTAACTTACAAACTAGAACATAAAGAAAAGAGTGTATGTACATAAAAGAAGCTATATCAACAAGTTAGTTAATATTCAGCAAAGCAACCGTGTTTATATAATTTGTTTTCCATGTTTAGGGATGTGGAGAACTGATCGTACGCTGGGATGATTATTTCAAAGCCACTGAATTTATCTTTATATTTGCAAAGCTTTCATATCAATTAGTTTGAATTTAATTGATTTGTGGTTGTAGGATGTCTCCGCCGAAGATATGCTCGCACGCAGAGGCTAAGACGCAGAGGAGACCTGTGGACTACGCACAAGTCCACCCCAAGATAGCACTACGCAGCAAAGACATCCCGACTGGTAAGATTTTGTAAGTCAAGCTGTGTGTATTGATTTTTCTTATATTTTTTGTTTACTGAAATATAATTTCATACTGTGTAGGTTTCTGTTCTGGATATGTCATCTCACGTGCTTATGTTCAAAGAGTCCGAACTGTCCTAGATTCATGACCCTTTACGGATTGATTGGATTGTGTGTCGCAGACATTCGATGATCACCACCTTCTCACAAAGATTCGTGGAACGTGGTCTTCACTAATTCATTCCATTTGCCCATTGGCGATGATCACACCGGGACGCGCATGATCCCTGATTCGATAGATACCGCCTATTATTGGGCCAAATGTTGTTGAGGGGCGGCATCGCAAGCGGTCGATGATCGAGATGAGATCCGGAGCATTAATCGCCTACCACGATCCGACCTTTCATATCACATCAAAGTTCAAAATGGAAGCGCGCATTGCACGCTTCTTACGGTGGTTTACGATATGTGGGATTCTTACTTAGATCCGGAAACTTGCTTTAGCATGCATGTCGAGCTTACATTCTTTTGCACATGCTTCCGGAGGATCTTGACACGCCTCGTGGAGTTTCATTGTGAGTACCAAGTTGCTGCACATTTATACAGTGGAGTTCCATGAGGCAACGGTCGCGGTTTACCTAATATGGTCGGTTGCTTTACGAAGCTATCGCGGGTATCAGCGTGAGTATTGTCGCTGCCTACAGTTACCATATTCCATCAACCGGCCGCATTAATACGGACTGCCCGCAAGGGTGGTCACCGAATGAAGGTTTGTCCGGAGGTGACGCCATCCCATATAGAGTTTAACGAGACGAACTACTCCACCCAGTCGCAGACGCAGGTGGTGACGGGCCAACTTTTCTACGTAGATAAAGAACCCCTTCATTCATCTCAAACAATACAGTGTGATTCCTGGAGCCACAATGAAAGTTGATCCGAATGTCGCAGATATATGCTTACATGGGGATGACATATACCGCTAGAGTACCCCGAAGGAAACGAGGAGTGGCACCACCCGACGTGGTTAAAACAGTCGGCCTTCCACCTACCATCGAGGTTGCACTAGATTCTTCTTTCACAGTGGATGGTCGAGGGAAAGACATGGACGGCTGACACACAAAACATATATAAGTGCGAGAGCGAGTTAGCAGACTCTTCCCAAGAGGCCGGGTACCATTAATCGATACATGGATCGATCTGCTTCTTATATATACGGGCACCACAAGATCCCGCATAGTATCCCTCGAGCTCCTGATATCGACCTACCAAAAGATTTCTTAACTGTAATAATAATTTTTCTAATTACATCGTAATTCGCTCACAATGCGAGCACATATCGGCGATATATTCCGACGCTATTTCGGAGGCGGACGACACGTAGATTCAAAGAATCAATTAACGAAGATGAGAGGTAAGTGACTTGCACCTAAACATGATATTCAAATGCAAGACGGACACCAAAGATTCCGTGTATTTCATCGCCGCACGGAGCCGCTATGATATTGGTCCATCATTTCCACCCAATTCAATCATCTACATATACATTTACACGCCACCACAAGATTCGTATCGGAGTTACGCTACAGATGCACTGGCAACCGCCTCCTACGATGGCCTCCCTCATTCCATATGGTCCATATCAGACATTTACCGCAACAACCATCCAAGCAAGAACCGAGGACCGCAGGAGTACGAAGCCGAGACCGGCCACAACCACACCTACCCATAACACATTTAGCGGATGAGACCGCATCAGTATCGCCGGAGATAGTCGATGTACTATCATATTCGGCCCATACGGATTATATTTGTCATGTGTACTTACCGGTACTGCTTTTATAAGATGTCGATACATGCATCATTAAATTTCACCGCAACTGTTGATGACTGTATATGTATGCATATATTTCAATGGGATCAAGAGCATTAAAGCCATTGTACAGCAAATTTCTAATTTGTATGTTGTTTAACTTAAAATGTTTCTCGTGATAAAAGGAATTGAATAATGTAGAAATAGTGAGATGATATTAAATATTATAATTCTTGGTTTTAGAGTAAATGAACTCTTAAGAATTTTTTTGGTGAATTCATTAATCAAAGCTTATATATGTCATTTGTAAAAATACTTATGAGATTATTGTTTATCATATAATACATTCAAATCTTCTAAATCAATAACATTGCTCCTCCAAACCTTCAGCTTCGCGCTGCCGTTTCAAGTGCATTTGCAAACTTTGCTACGCATCGAGCCTCAATCACAAATTTCAACCAACAAAAAAGCATTTATTCCAACGATGCAAATTTTCTTTCAATTCTCACAGATGACTGACACGCACAAAATAATGACACGTCTCAATTTTCATCGTTACGCTTTCCGACGATGACAATCGCGTGGTAATGCGCAATTACAAATTTCAACCAACATAAAATTGTAGATAATTTCGTACCATTCCAATGATATAAAGTTCGCCAATTCACACCGTGACTGAGCACGCAAAATATGAACTACTACACATTTTAAAAAAAATGTAAAGCCGCCACCGTCGTCGCCGCGCTCCATCGTTGCACGCCGTCATCGACGATCGGCCGACGCCTCCACGCTACAATCGTCGTCCTACACGACTAGGTCTATTTTCATAAAAAAAAAAAAAAAAAATTATGCCTAAATTACTAATTACAGTTAACAATGTGCTTATTTTAAAAATTTTGTCTTTCATTTTCCACGGAAGGCTCCCCTACTGCCTCACAGAATGCCACCAGCGTGAACTTGAGCATCCATCACTATTTTGTTCGTTGAAATCCTTTTTTCCCATTGCTCTTAATTTTTGGTTGATCAAACATAAGAGAAAGATATAAATACTAAAGTTATGATGGTATTTTCATGTTTTCCTTGCTAAAATGCATATTCTCCAATCTCTCCAATAAAAATTTGAGATTGTTCATGAAGACGAGCAATGAAGTAGGTGATTTAATTATTTGTTTTGATTTTAATCCATGGTCAGGAGTCATTGCTGAGCATGCTTTACAATTGTAAAAATGGCATTCAGCAGGCACAGCATGACGGAATGAATTCAGCAATGACGTTCTGGCAGTGGCAACTTTAAACTATGCACCAACGAGAAACAGATGATCGTGTGAATGAAATAAAAGATGAAAGTAGTTTTGCATGGAAGATAGAGAACCCAAATAGAGATCAGTATTCTTAATTACCTCTTGCGTCAAAACAAAAACTTAAATATAGAGGTCCTTTGCAGAAATCTAGGGGCTATTTGGGATCGTTTTCTATTTCTTTTGTTTTTTAATTTTGTTTTTTATTTTATTTTTGTTTTATGTGAAAATAAAAAATATGTTTGGTATTTTTACGATTTTTTTTGTTTTAAAAATTTTAAAACAAAAAATCATGTTTAGTTGTTATTTTATAAAATTTAATGAAAAAAATAAAATAATGAAATTCATTATTATACTCTAAGTGACCCCTTGGAGCCAATTTGTGTTTTTTATTTTTTATTTTTAAAAATAAAATAAAATTATGTTTAATATTTTCTTATTTTAATATAAAGCAAAGAAATGCAAACGAAATGACGATGACCTGATCTACATATATTTCTATCGTCAATAAAATCAAATGAATGAAAGATAATACGCATAAATTAATTATCATTTAAACAACTGAATAAGACTTATTTATAAAGAAAATCGCTTATAATGATTCAAAATGTAAAAACATATCAAATATAATTTTTTCATTGCTGATTCAATTGCACATAATAAAATCGACAAGCTATAAATGTCACATCACGTGATTTGAACAAATATTAGTTTGATTATCGTCGATGCTACTAAAAAATACTTGTTTACAAAACAAAAGACCGATGATTAAACGCTTGAAAATAAAGATACTAATTTGTGGAATGATTTAATATCTCAAAAGATCTGTATATTTAAGATCAGATAACGATAAAATTTACAGTAAGATATAAATATATTTTAAATAATAACTATTAATTAAATAAGTTAAATTACTATTATTATTATATAATCAAATTATATTTAACTCGAATCAGTCAAAAATTAATATATAAATTCAAATTTCTATTATATATATACACACAAGATATATTAAAATTAATCTATTATTATCCAGCATTCAAGATAAATTTTATTAGATTAAATTAATTAAAATTAATATTATTATATAATATAATTTTAAAATATAAACAAAATCAAACACAAATCCTTGAAAATCTAAAAAATTTGAGTGGATGTTTAAAAATAAAGAAAAATAGGTTTTACATGTTTTAGTATTTTTGAAAATAAAAAATAAACTTGTTTAAAAACAGAAAAAATAAAAAATAAAAAAATAGACAGAAAACATTTTTTTTTCTTGTTTCTTAAAAATAAAAACATAAAACAAAAAGCAAAAATTGATCCCAAATAGTGACTTAGCTCTTGGTTTTAGAAGATCAATTAGTTTCTCAAAAGGGTAGTGATATTAGTTACAAAAGTGAAGCTACAAAGCTAGTTCTTATTGGGTCACTCGAATTAAAAATAATAATAGGTTAATGAACAATTATATCCAAAGAAACCATCTACTGGCAAGCACAACACCAGCACCGTGCACATGACACACTCACACGTGATCTACTAGTCAATTACTTTTAAACTCTTTGAAAGGCTTTATCCACACAAATTAATATAAAATTCAGTGCAATTATGCAAACGATCATTGCAAGACAAAAGCTAATAACTAGCCAGCAATCAAGTAAAAAAATTTGTCACTTACAACTAAAAGAGGGTATGCAACCATCATACATTCTTCTTTTCTGCTGGCAATGGCAAGGCCTAACAAATTGGTCAATACAATAATTTTGCAATTTATAACATATTCATTACAGCTCTCAATAATAGCAGCAGCATACTTTTAAGAGGACTAAAGCCAATACTTTGTTCTAATTTTTTATTGAAGAATGAATAACTTTTGTTGTGAAAGATTCATTTCCTTTCATATGTAGTTACTGCAAGAATAATGCTTCACCACGTGAATGCGATAATAGCATCGTGCATGCAGGATTACTAATAGTGCCTATGGATGATTGCCGACCAGCAAGCAAATCACAAATATTTATACATAGCAGGTAGTGCTACTATGTGCTTCTACAGGAGCTGCTGCTGTGCAGTGCTTCTAATGCTGTTCCGGAAAGGCTGCTGCTATTTGCTACTGCAGGTGTTGTTGTGCGGTGTTGTATGGGGCTGTTGTGCAGTGTTGCCGCTGTTATGTGGTTGGGTACTGCTACTGTCTTGTGGTGGGATAAATGGAGATGTTGTGTTGTGTGAGGATACTGGATTAATAAACTATACACTCTCTAAATTTGCTGAATATTCTTGTAAAACTGGAAGTTTTTGTCAATACAGGTAAATAAAAAGAAGTGATATCATGAAAAATCTATAAATTATATAATATAGCTACATATAATGTGATTAACCAAAATTTATATTTTTCTCAGAATATGCATAACATTTGCAACACTAATATTATGAGGCTTCATCAGCCCAAAAAATAATAAAAATATACTATGAGTATCATATTTTAGCCCACTAATATAGTAAAAGATTGTGAAAAACACACAACTTCAACGTTATCATTAATTGCGGTCAAATGCTACACGTCGTGTGGGTAGTTCTAGGTTGTTCACATCAATTATCATCATTTTTAACTTCTGGTTGATGATATCTTCTTTCATTAAGTGGATTTTTACAACTTGTCCTATGATGGCCCCACAATCTATAACGGCTGCACTTGTGGATGTTTTTAGTTTTCTTTGAGTAGTTCTCTAAAAAAATTTTAACTCTTCTTTTCTTCGATCATCTTCTAGACCTTAGAGAATTTGGTGTTCCTGCTAACACTGCGTCTTCACCAATATCCCATTGTTTTTTCTCAGAGAGAGTAGCTATCGTCGTGTGGGTAGTTCTAGGTTGTTCACATCAATTATCATCATTTTTAACTTCTGGTTGATGATATCTTCTTTCATTAAGTGGATTTTTACAACTTGTCCTATGATGGCCCCACAATCTATAACGGCTGCACTTGTGGATGTTTTTAGTTTTCTTTGAGTAGTTCTCTAAAAAAATTTTAACTCTTCTTTTCTTCGATCATCTTCTAGGCCTTAGAGAATTTGGTGTTCCTGCTAACACTGTGTCTTCACCAATATCCCATTGTTTTTTCTCAGAGAGAGTAGCTATAGGTCTTTCATATGACATTCAATGCCTACAAATCAAACCGACAAAAATATTAATTACTTTGTACTTTTTATTTATGTATAAAAATGGATATAAGATGATAGCTTCTTATTAACTTGAACACATAGTAACTTTAATCTACTTAGATATGCCAAAGAGGGAACTCTTTGGTGGATATAAGTGCAAGTGGATGTCTGCAACTGCAAGGCAAGTTAATTGTCATTCTTTACAACCACATTATTTATTTTCTAAGTCAACTTCTAATCTATTTTTTAATCATTCAACCTCAACTATCTGTGATGTTGACCGCCTTATGATAAATTGTTCTTTTTTAGTAGATATATCCTGGATGTACTCTTCAGCATAAGGCACTAGCACACCTCTCCAAGTTGACGAATTAAGGTTCCTTTTGGACCTTTGTTCCATTAGATTTGCTCTTATGAAATTAAGCAATTCAACAACTGGTTTGCTTTTAGCTTCACCCACCCATGAGTTTGTTGGCCTACATGTATGCTCCATTAGTCAAGTCGACCTCAGCAGAATTTTACGCAACAACGCAAATTGAAGTCAAATACACTCACGCCAACTAAACTAGTTGAAATGATCTCCAATGAACGGACTCCATCATGTTTAAAACATCAAATTGATCAAAATATACATATTGCATAATCACCGACCATCAAGAAGGAAATCCATCAACGCCTACGCATATACCGAGTGGCGGGACGATGTCCAACAACCTCCGTTCGCAAAATTGATGTCGTTAACATCAAAATGTCAAAACCTATCAAAAGAGACTTTCCGCTTGGATTAGGCTGGTCGATGGCCGATGCAAGCAACAAACCAAAATTGACTGGTCACTATAATCAAACGGTCCAATCAAGATTACACCATTGAATGAACATCGAATTTACCTAAAATAATACCCATTTATATGAGTTTGATTTGATTCAAAAAAATTTGACGTGATATCAAATCAAATATCCAATTTAATTAAACAAAATTCAATTTAATTTTAATTATTAAATGATTAAATCAGAATTTTTGCATAAATAGGGATTAGTGATCATATTATATTCTTTCCATAAATACACTTTAATTTCATTCGAAATTGCGCTCAAATTTTGAAAATCCGACCTAAGCTCATAAGGAAAGTAACTAATATGTAATTAAGAGTCTGAATCCCTTTTTTTTCCCTCCCAAGGCAAAGGGACGACAAGGATTTTCTTCAAAAAAAAAAAAAAAAAAACCCTGCCCACACTCACCCCCTGGGCTGCAACCCTCTTCAAGCTTCAAGCCGCGATCGCTCCTTGTCTGCTCTTCTTCCGGCTACACAGGTAAATCCCTCCTTCTCTATTTCCACATCTCCCATCGTCCATCCCGTCTTTCAAGAAAGAAATCCATATTGCATAATTCGACAGTCGACCGATCAAGAAATTATCATCGACGCGCTTACGCAGAAGAGATGCGACGACGCAACAACCTCCATTCGCAAAATTAATCGCAAGAGAGTCGAAATGAAACCAATCAAATGATTATCCGCTAAATTCAAATTCATTGAATGTCGAGCTCGAACGACGACAAGACAATTTCAATCAATCATTGACGTACTTTAATCAAAGCCTGATCAAAATAAATTACGCCATTAAATCTGGAACATCAAATTTATCTAAAAACGATGCCCATATTATATGGGTTTAATTTTGGCAAGATTCACAAATTTTGGACGTGATATTGCGGAAATCAAACATCTAATTTAATTAAACAAAATTTAATTTAATTTTAATTATTAAATGATTAAATCAGAATTTTCACATGAATAGAGATTAGTGATCAGATTATACTCTTTTCATAAATACTTCTTAATTTTATTTGAAATTGCACTCAAATTTTGGAAATCCCACCTAAGCTCATAAGGAAAGTAACTAATATGTAATTAAGAGTCCTAATACCTTTTTTTTTCCTCCCCAAGGCAAAGGGATGGCAAGGATTTTCAGCAGAAAAAAAAAGAACCCTGCCCGCACTCACCCCCTTGCCCGCAACCCTCTTCAAGCTTCAAGCCGCGATCGCTCCCTGTCCGCTCTTCTTCCAGCTACACAGGTAAATCCCTCCTCTATTTCCACATCTCCCATCGTCCATCCCACGTTCATCTCCACCACATGCTTTTTCTCTCCTCGAGATCTGACAATCAGAGCTTTTTGAGTGCATACGCTTTCGCTCCAGTTGCTATGACAACCAAGACATCCTCGAAGTTACTCGATGGAAAATTAATTGCAAAAGAGATCAGAGATGAAATAATTGGTAAGATAAGCAACATTAAAGAATCAACTAGCACTGTACCTGGTCTGGCAGTTGTTCTCGTTGGTTCATGGAAAGAGTCACAAACCTATGTTCGCAACAAGAAAAAGGCTTGCGAAGATGTGGGCATTGCATCTTATGAAGTTAATTTGCCCGAAGATTGTTCTGAGGAAGAAGTTATTAAGCATATTTCTAAATTCAACAGCAATCCTTCAGTTCATGGCATCTTAGTTCAATTGCCTCTACCTTGGCACATGAATGAGGAGAAAATCTTGGATGTTGCTAGTATTGAGAAAGATGTTGATGGTTTCCATCCACTGAATATTGGTCGTCTTGCCATGCAAGGTAGGGATCCTTAATTCATCCCATGTACACCGAAAGGATGTATGGAACTTCTGCGGAGGTATGAAATTGGAATCAACAGGAACAGAGCTGTTGTGATAGGAAGAAGCAACACGGTCATCAAGCTGGTTCTCCTCTAGATTTTCAGCATTTCCATTATTCCTGCAGCCAAACAGCCCCTCTTTCTTCCCTTGCAAACGATGGAAACCGAGAAGCAACACCGTCATTAGGCGGGTTCTTCTCCAAGTTTCCAGCATTTCAACTATTCATACAGCCAAACAACTCATCTTTCTTTCCTTGCAAATGATAGAAATTGAGAAGATATCGATTGGGGTTCTTCTTGGTTCGACATTTCCATTATTCTGACCAAACAAACTCTTTCTTCCTCAAATGACAAAATTGAGAAGTAGCACCATCATTAGGATTCTTCTGGTTTGTTCCATTATTCTACCAAACAATTTTTTTCTTTCTTGCAAATGATCGAAAGAACAATCGCGAGTTTTTCTTAGTTTTCATTTTCTACCTATTCAATCCAAATAATCAACACTCTAATATTCCTATTCAATCTCGTGAACTCATGCAAAATTATTATTGTTGTTGGTGAAGGTAGGTACTGAATGTGTAAAAAGAAATATATTTGTGTTTGGTTTTTATGCATTAAGATCTCGCTAATGCCCATTAGGTCATAGTGAAAATTAAGAAGATTATCGTAAAAACGCTATCTCATTGTATGTATCGAGTGAAAATAATTGATATATCTGCGATGACACGCAATATTTAAATGATGAAATTTTGATTAAATGGACTTAAAAGAGAAGAATCAAGATTCATTTTAAAAAGATAAAGCACATCGAAAATAAATAATCTAAAATAAAAATTTGAATGATTTAAAATTTCATATATGCTTGTGTTTCTTTATGCAGGATCAAAGAGCTTAATGCCTTTCGGCATAGTGGATTAAAAGAAAGACACACTGCTAATTATGACGATCGAGTAAGCCAAAACAGCTCAAGATCACGAGAGATGATTTAATATCTTTAAACGAGGATTTTCTAAAATTCAGGACTTAAACAAATTTAAATGAAAATCGTTTAAAACACCATGACTTACATAAACAAGCTTGAATCAAAATACAAAGAGAAATTGAAGTATAAGTGATAAATGAAAATATTAAATCTTACTTGAAATGCAATTGAACTTGCATAATCTCTACGGGAAAATTAAGGCAAATGAAAATAATGAATTTAGAAGAATGGAATACATTTTATTTATATGCACGAATCAACTTTTACGTGGACTCCACCATAACTCATGATAATTTTAATCAAATAATTGGTGAATTATGAAATCAAAGAGTCCATTAATGATATGTATGAAGACGATAGAACTCGTGAATATAGCCATTAAAAGAATCATTTGGATCTTGCGTTTAAAATTAAAATTTATGAGATTTGTTGAGTGCTATTTTCAAGCTAAAGTGAATATCAAATGAAATTTGAAAGAGATTTTTACTAAAGATGAGCAACCTATTGGCAAGTATAACTAAATCTCATTAAAGACTGCAAGCGAAATAATATCTAAGAATTGAAAATTTCAATAAATAATACCACCGGATTCACAACATATCATACAAGCGAACAGAAGGCATTAATTAATGCTTCAATTGAACCCTTACATATATTATGAAGTAGTATTAAAACTAAAATTCAATGTTTTAAAATTATGCAAGCATTCTTAAATATGTCTGCATGAGCTCGGACATAGAGATTTAAAGTATAAATTATTTTAATGTCTGAAAAGGCTACACAAGTTCAGTGGAGATTAAATAAATATGAAATTAATCTCATAATTTAGAAATAAAATTATCTAAATTACTAAATACCTGCATGGTCCCCGACACTTATATTAAGCACTTAAATTTAGTGTCTGAGGATGCTGTGCAGGTTAAGAAAGAAAAATGATGAAATCGATTCAATCTTTTATGACTATATGGATGTAAACTAATGAATGTCTTCATATGCTAAATCAATTCAATGAAAGATATAAGTATTCAACTCAATAGAATATGATCACAGTAGGCCTAATCCTCTATATTTGAAATAGAGTTGACATGGTCTACTAAATGAACTCAAATTACATTAGATTATAAGACCCAATCCTCTATATTCACAATAGAGTTGACAAGATCTGTTATGATATCAATTTTCTAAAAAATTTAAATTACACATAAGTCATAAGCTTGATCATCTACTAAGAAATAAGTAGAGTTGACAAGGTTTTCCCCGATGATGGTCGCGTTGACTGAAAATCTCAACCGGAGGGGATTACTACTATTTAGATTTTTAAATTATTGTATCTCAAATTCAAATTTATAAATTCAAGTTGTAGACCAGATCCTCTACTAACAAAATAGAAGAGTTGACAAGGTCTACCCCGATGATGGCCGCGTTGACTAAAAATCTCAACCAGAGAGGATATTATCATTAAAAGATATTTGAGTTCTAAATTAATTCATCTTAAATTTAAATTTGAAAACATCTAAACTAAATGAAATTTATCATTTAAATACATAAAGCAAACAACTCATTCATCTATCCATCATCATTTTTTAGGGATGATAGATTAAGAAAACTCTAGCTCACAAAGAGTTAATATCAAGTCAAATAAATCAATATATTCAAACTCAAATAATCTCTTGTCAGTAAGGACGTGGCCCGTGTCCTCTGTTCGTGTGGTTTGGCCAATAGGCTCCACATATGATGCGGTTACGACCAGAGTCCTCTGATCGGGTGGTTGCCGCCAAATGACACCATTATATTATGGTCACGACTGTAGCCCGTATGTTCTTCAATGGCTCAACCCTTTGAGTTATGAATCATAGGATATATTTGATAAGCACAAAGCTTTTTTGTAAGCTAAGATGGACTTAAGTCTATCTCCTTAGACAAACACTACCTCAGGTCTACAAGAATTTCTTAGACAACATAACCCATGTGTTGTAGATAAAGATCCTTGGTCGGGTTGGGTCGTACCTCCACTAAGTATACTAGGACCGATAGCAGATGGAGAACCATGGGACTTAGATTGGGCACGTCATCATTCCACCAACTATATGCTTTAAGTTAAATAATGGGGAATTTCATAAATTCTAAACCCCAAATTTTAAACCCCACATGTTGCTACTATACGCTACGCATTTAGCGATCTAACCAACTTTATAATTTCTCTCTCATTGGGAGGATAATAATTATATGGGCTTTCATAGAAACCTAGAACCAGATCTAAAGTCCTCATCAAATGAGGACAAAATCTTTGGGTAGTGTCTTATCTACTATATCATCTGTCTTCCGAAAATTACACCAACAATTCAATCAAACTCTCTTTGATTCAAATTATCAAGAGGTCAGTGGTGAATTTTTGGAGCCCACAGATTTCTAGAGACTCTATTGGGGACTTTCTCTTTCCATCTTTGGCTAGTCAAATTTAAGCTATAGTAGCAGTGGAGCATAATAAAAATTAAAATTTAAAATATTATCATTGAAATTAAAGTTAAATGTCATCATTATGACTAATGTGCTTCTCAAATGGATCTTGAACACTTTCATTGCGTTGTAAAGTAGCATGATTCTAACATCCGCCTGGATAATGTTATCATCAACATTGGAGATGTTGGAGCTACCATTCAATTTAGTAGTATGGACTTTCCAGCAATTGCAGCTAAAGCTCATGTCGTCAATCCGATACATCACCGCGTCGTGCATCAGCTGCAGAGATTCTTGAAGTAGTTGTGAAGCTCCCAAAGAGAGCTTATGTGTTTCAGATTGGGATATTCGACACTCAATATAGAAGCTATTGTTCGGTAAAGTCTCATCATGCCACAGAAACACCACTCTGCCAATTGAACCTTTCGTACCAAGAAAGCATGATCATGAAGCTTCCTTGTCGGAGAAAAATTAACAAGAAGGCAAAAAAGAAAGGTGAATAACAAACTACGAGCTCAACAATGGTTGTCTGAACGATAAGCCATCTAGTTAGCATCATAACTAGAAGCGAGTATTCCCACCCAAAATAAATTTGAGAACCTGAAATGGGTAACGAGGAATAGCTCTACTGGTGAGCTGAAATAATCTTTTTGGGATCCACCACTAAAGCTCGGTGCCCCAAAAGAAAATCACACCTTATCCGATATAGTGCAGGAATGAAAGTTATGAAAGCAGATGACAAGAAAAGTCCAAATGCCTATGATGATTAAAGCTAATAATGCTTCATCTAGTAGACTACCACCTATTGTGAGAGCTCGTGATCGATTCAAGCAAATCTTGTACAGTGAGCATCGAAGAGTGACACATAGACCATATGTCAAGGAATCCGCTTTTGAAAGGTCCAGATGGAAGGACAAGCAAGCTTGGAGTCCAAGGTCCCGAAGAGAAACTATTGAAAATGAAGAAAGAGGAGTGACATATGGTTCGCACTACCAGAAATCCACCAATGATAAGAATCGACAAAAATGGGTTTAAAAGAAGAAATCTTATGATGATGAATCACGGGATGGTCGACACCCAGGTGAACATTCCAGGGAATCCCATCGTCAGTCAATTGAATCTCCGCAAAAGAAGGTTGACTTTGATCGTAGCCCTCCGGTTGAAGAGAGGTTTGTCTCAAATCCAGAGCCAGAGATTCACTGGAGGAGACATTCTGGAGTCAAATTACAAGAAGATGAAGAGCATGATGAGGATATTATGGAAGTAGAAGTAGTGTATGTGGTATAGCATGTTGGAGAACCATCTAGTGCATGACAACACCAACATAGATAGCGTGGAGCCGCACCTCCTATTCATATTGAAGAACTAGCTCTTGAGAAAACAGAAGGAGGAGCTTCAAGCGCATCTTCAGGTGATGAAGATGAGGAAGAACTAGAAAGAGAAGAAGATAACTCTCTCTTTGCTGACACTATCACATTGACCCAAATGCATAAGGAGCAGTCAGCTAAGCATAGACCTCATAAATCAAAGAAGTCAGCTAAGAAAAAGAAGATCAAGAAGAGAACTATAACTCAAAAGATCATCAATAATCTAGAGGACTATCATCAACCGATGAGATAGACTATCAGACTTGTCGATTACATGTCAGGACTTGAATCATTGAGTCAAATGAAGAAGGAAATAAAAATGAAGGCTTGCTTCCTAACGAAACATGTCGAGTTATTTCTGTGGTGTCGAACAGTCCCCAGTGTGATCCATGCGGGTAGTTGGAATCAAGCAGCTTTGAAATTTTTAATATGTAAAAGAAAATTCAAGAATCTTGTCCTACCAAGTAGGTGAACTCCTAAGCTCATAACATTGAAGTCTTGCTTGATGGTGAGACAAACAAAAGACATTTCAGAAGAAGACTTATGTTTTCCTGACGAGGATGAGTCTGAGCCTTCAAAGATATCCCAAATGAGCCGCTTGAAGCTTGGTAGTGACTCTAAAGCATCCGCACAGTCCTCCGGGATAGATGGTGACTCTAAAGGAGCTACCTCAACTAAAGAGTCTAAGCCAAATAAAATAGTCAAAGTGCAACTAATGAGTGTTAAGATACTACCACCTCCATTAAGGAAAGGGTCATCCAATAAGTACAAAATCAGAAATGAAGATAAAAATATTGAAGTTAATGAAGATATCATCCATAAAGACCCCAAGAAGAAAGTAAATTCGAGTGGAGGAATCGATTATAATATCATATCGCATCTAAGAAAGGTTGCTGCACAATTGAGTGTGTACGAGGCTCTCTTGATGTTGAAGGACCTTTGAGAAATGCTGATTCAAGCTCTTAAAGATCCAGAGAAATATGAAGCTTATTTTGCTGAATGATGCATGACTGAAGTTTTGCAAGCTCAAGATCTCCCGATGATCACTTTCTCTGAAGAAGATCTTATGATCGGGATAATGGAACACAATCATCCATTATATGTAGCTGGAGAAAGTGATGGAAGTATGATCAATCGAATTCTAATTGACACAGGTTCATCAGTAAATCTTATGAGTCTGAGAACACATAGGAGGTTGTCCCAGAAATTTAGCACCTTGGACGAGATAAATTGATGGTCCATGGCTTCAATGAAATAGGGCAGAGGACTCTTAAATCTTTCATTCTACCGCTTAGGTTTGGAGAACTCTATACCTAGGCTAAATTTCATGTGATAGATGTCGACACCTCATTCAAAGCTCTATTAGCCTGTCCTTGGCTCCATGAATATGGTATGGTTTCATCTACTCTACATCAATGTATGAAGTATATAAGAAACGGAGCATAACACAAGATTCTCAACACTATTCAGCCATTTATAGTTCATGAGGCAAAAATTTGTGAGGATGCAAAGTATTTTCTTTTAAAAGAAAGTAAGCATTGGCAATCTACAGCTTCAACTTCAAAAACTACGAAGCAACCCAAAGAAGAGAAAGAGCGAAAAGAAGGAAAGAAGGTTACATTAAATATCTCTAAAACTTATGACATATCACCAAAGCTAAAGAGGCATGTTCCTCATTTAGGTAGTGATGCAGAAGGTGAAGAAGATATTATAGTTGAACTCAAGAAGAAATGTGGGCCTTCAACAAAAGCTAATGAGATAAATTACTCCAATTCTGATTATGATTTTGAGTCCATCTATGCAAGTGAAGTTCAATGTGTCTCTACTACAAAAGTTGCTAATCTATTAGTATCAAATGATTCATTCGTAGTTATATTAGCTCCTCCACAATATTTCAAAGAAATCACATCACGTGATGTTCACAATATTGAGAAACTAAAAACCTTTTATTTACCTCCATTACCTGGAAGCAACAGATTAGGAACTTCATTCTATAGATCTGAGGAATGTCAACACTATGATTTTGAATGTCTTATTCAGTACTCAGAGTCTGAAGAGATGGTACCCACCAGGATGCCGAGATATTATCCACCAAAAAATTGAAGGATGATGCACAAACTTGGAATCGATGTTGGAACTGATAGATGATGAGCTCTCTTCTTTGATAACTTATGGAGTTTAAGAGTCCACATACCTCTCGAAGAAGCAATAATTATACCACTAAGGTTCTTGGATACATCTAACAAAAGCATCATCAAAGGAATACTTGCTATACAATAATCGAAAGTGAGATTGTAATTGAAATTGAAAATGAAGATGATTTTAATGAAGTTATTCTCACAATTAATAGGGAAGTAGAAGCCAAACCGGTGCCTAAAAAACTTGAAGATGGTGGGTAGATGTCTACCATGGACGAGTTGAAAGAAATTAATTTGGGGACTGAAGAAGAACCCCATCCAACCTTCGTTAGTGCCCTCCTGCCTGATGATAAGGTTGAAGGAATAAAAGCATTGCCTTGTGAATTCAGGGACTGCTTTGCTTAGACATATTCTGAGATGCCTGGCTTATCCCCTGATGTGGCAGTTCATAAGCTAGCTATCAATTCTGATATAATACCAGTCAAGCAAGCTTCTAGAAGAATGAGACTAGATGTTGAAGAATAAGTGGTTGCAGAAATAAAAAAGCTAATTGAAACAGGTTTCATTCGCTAGGAGAAGTATGCAGATTGGATAGCAAATATTATTCCTATAAAGAAGAATTATCAGATTCGAGTCTGCATCAACTTTCGAGATTTAAATAAGGCATGCCCAAAAGATGATTTTATGCTCCATGTGTTAGAATTTCTAGTGAATAGCACCTTCAACTATGACATGTTCTCCTTTATGGATAGATTATCGGGGTATAATCTGATCAAAATGGCTCCTGAAGATGAGAAACACACATCATTCAAAACACCAATTGGTATTTATTATTACACAATCATGTCATTCAAATTGAAGAATGCCGGAGATACATATCAGAGGACCATGACATGCATCTTCGATGAATTGATTCATCAGAAGGTAGAATGTTACATTGATGACATCGCCGTTAAAAGCATTGATCAAAAAGATCACCATGAAAATTTAAGGATTGTCTTTGAAAGGATCAGAAAGTACAATCTCAAGATTAATCCTCTCAAGTGTGCATTTGGGGTTTCCTTAAGAAACTTTCTTGGATATGTTGTAAGACATAGAGGAATTAAGATTGGTCCCAAAAAAATCAAGGAGATCATGGAGATGCCTCCACCGAAGAACCTTCGTCAACTTCGCTCTTTACAAGGACAACTCGTATTCATTCATCATTTTATATCAAACATGTCAGGAAGATGCCAACCTTTTGCAAAGCTAATGAAAAAGAACACTCCATTCAAATGGGATGAGGAATGCCAAGAAGCATTTAAGAGAATTAAAAAGTATCTACTCAATCAGCCGATTCTAGCAGCTCCTATCTTAGGGAAACCTCTTATTTTATACACCACAGCTTTAGAGGAGTTCCTCGGAGCTTTACTTGCACAACATAATGAAGAAAATAAAGCAAATGCACTATATTACATCAGTCGAAGATTAGTATGAGTTAAAGTATGCTACTCTCTAATAGAGAGGTATTGTCTACCACTGATATTTGTAGTTCAAAAACTTTGCCATTATATGCTTTCTCATAGAATCACACTAATCTCAAAGGTCGATTCGCTGAAGTTCTTGATGATGAGACCAACATTGACAGGTCATTTAGCTCGATGGGCAGTACTCTTATTACAATTTAATATTATGTACATACTCTAGAAAATAGTGAAGGGGCAGATCTTGGCAGACTTCTTTGTTGCGCATCCTATCCCAGCTGACTCACCGCTTAATGATGACTTACTTGATGATCAGATTTTATTTATCAATGAAAGAGAAAAGCTACAGATCTGGGAGATGTACTTTGATGAAGCATCATCGATCAAGCCAGCACAACCTCCGAGCCCAAGGCATGAGCCGATTGGTCTCATATTCATAACACCAGAAAGAGACATCATAAGACATTCATATGGCTTGATTGAACCTTGAACCAATAATGAAGACGAGTATGAGGCTTTGATAGTGGGCCTTGAAGAAGCTATTTCCATAGGTAACCAAAATTTGCAAGTTTTTGGAGACTCTTAGCTGATGATCAATCAAGTTTTGGGAATCTATAAAATCACTAAGCTTGAGTTAGCTTATTATTATAAGCGAGTTCATGAGCTAATGACACAAATTCGAATGTTGCAATGTCTCAAGTCTCTCGATCCAAAAATAGCAAAGAAAGCTAAACTAGCTAAAGAGATGGCAAGCATGAGCGATGAGCGTGTTGATAAAGTCTTCACCCATCGAGTTCAACAGCCAGTAAATTCATATTCCCGGGTGAGGGGACATCAAACTCAAGCTAGCATGAAGCAATTCAAATTGCTCATCATTCTCCCAAAGAATAAGTACAAGAGATAAAAAAAGCTCAAAAGTACTATAAAAAAATCATGTGAAGCTTTCATAGTGGAAGAGCTTGATGATTGGAGACAACCCTTCATTAATTATTTCAAAGAAAGCAAATTGTCGAACAATAAATCACTAGCCACACAAATTATGAAAAGGATCCTATGATATGCCTAGGTTAATGATACATTGTATCGTAGATCCTTTGAACAAATATGGTTGTGGTGCTTAGGAATGGATGAAGCCAACAAAATTATGTTTGAAATTCATGAAGGACTTTATGGGGCACATCAATCACGTCCCAAAATGGCAGCAAAAATCAAGAGAATGAGATATTATTGGCCATCGATGGTGAAATATTATATTGATCATACTAAAAGGTACCATGAATGCCAAGTCCACGGGAATCTCATTCATCAACCTTCAATTCCACTGCATCCAACAGTCGCGTCTTGGTTGTTTGAGTTTTGGGGAACATATATAATCAGATCTATTGATCCACCATCGTCAGTAGGTCATTGCTTTATCTTAGCAACAATCGACTATTTTTCAAATGGGCTAAAGCAACTCCATTTAAAGAGGTTACTATTGATCGAGTCGTCGACTTCTTCACTGATAATGTTGTCTATAGATTTGGTATACCACGATGAGTTATCTCGGACAATGGCCCAGCATTCAAGAGTGCAAAGATTTATAAATTCGCTAATCAATATAAAATTAATTGGCGATACTCATCAATTTATAATCCAAGAGCCAAGGGTTTGGCAGAACCCTTTAATAAAACACTGATCAAGCTACTCAAAAAAATCCTCATGAAAAATAAATAGAGTGGCATATCAAAATACTCGAGGCATTATGGGCATATAGAACTACTTACAAGATGCCAACTAAAGCCACTCATTATGCTCTAACTTTTAGAGTCGATGTAATTTTGCCACTAGAAGTTGAACTACCATCACTTTGAGTAACCATCCAGTATAATCTCACCCAAGAGGAGAACACACATTTACGGATGGAAGAGCTTGACATCGACAAATTATACTTCAACAAAGCTTAGAAATCTATCGAGCAAGAATGTCTAAAGCCTTCGATGGAACAGTGCGTCCTCGAACTTTTCAAAGAGGAGAGTTGGTCTTAGTGCTGAGAAGACCGATAATCCCTCACAAAAGAATCGATGGTAAATTTGAAGCTAATTTGGAAGACCCTTACATCATAGAGAAAGTATACGAAGGAGGAGCCTACCAGCTTGTTGATTCGATTGTTCAACGGCCTATGCCACCCATCAATGGTCGCTATCTCAAGAAGTATCATGTTTGAGTGCACATGATTGCATGATTGGATAAACATTATATTCATGACTCCTCATATTATATATATATATATATATATATATGAAATAGCACTCAAAAATTCTCTTGCATTGCGAGAACGTGTTTTCGAGTTGCGCTGAAATTTCCCCTGCAAGACAAGGGGCATTTTTATATATTTATTTAGGTTGATATCATGCCTTCTACCAATAATGCAAGATGAAAGTATACATGTGTGGTGATTGACAATAAGTCTTATCTACTCTTATAATTGATATAAAAAGAAATATATAAGTACCTTTTCATCTTAGCTCGAAAATC
The DNA here is from genome assembly GCA_021442155.1 of Cymbidium sinense. Classification (NCBI taxonomy): domain Eukaryota; kingdom Viridiplantae; phylum Streptophyta; class Magnoliopsida; order Asparagales; family Orchidaceae; genus Cymbidium; species Cymbidium sinense. The sequence continues at coordinate 51,157,691 of CM038225.1, read as the reverse complement.
CCTTGTCAGATAAGGGGCATTTTTAAATTTTTATATTAGAAAAGCACTTATGTCTATTTTGGGTTAACATCATGACTCGTACTAAAATCCCCAAATAACATTTACAATTATATTTGTTTGGGTCACATGTGGCTATGCAAATAATAGAAAAGATCACATTCACTCAGAGCATGTAAAAGACAACTTCGAAGGCTAGAGCTATTTATCCTCCAAAGCTAATATAACTCAATATATTTAAGCGATCCAGATCTGGAGAATTTTTTCAATTGATCAACAAATCAAGAGAGGATCTGAGGAGAGGTCTAAGTAACCACAAAGCATAAACCTATATAACTTCTTCAACAAGTCCGATAAAGCAGCAAGCACAGGGTCGAAGAAGCTATCTTGGAGTTCGTTAAAAGCTCACAACTGAATTAAGATAATTTTGTAGTCAACCAGTCCACTAAAATATCAAGTGTTGGACTGACAACTCCTTGTCATAGACCTAATGCTCATCTTGAGACTAGGTCGCCAGCTCGTATCCTTTAGCAAGTCTGCCAAAAGCAACAAGCAAAGGACTAAAGGTATGCACATCTTCCTGACAAGTCAATCTAGACAAATCAAGTTAATCCTTCAACAAGTCCACCAAAGTAATAAGCAAGAGACCGAAGGTATGCACATTCTCCTAACAAGTCAATTCTGACAAATCAAGTTAATCCGTTAACAAGTCCACCAAAGCAATAAGCAAAGGACCGAAGGTATGTATATCCTGACAAGTAAATTTGGATAAATCAGGTTAATCCTTCAACAAGTCCTCCAAAGCAATAAGCAAAGGATCGAAGGTATGCACATTCTCCTGACAAGTCAATTCCGACAAATCAGGTTAATTCTTCAACAAGTCCACCAAAGCAATAAGCAAAGGACCGAAGGTATGTATATCTTTCTAACAAGTCAAGTTAGACAAATCAGGTCTATCCTTCATCAAGTCCGTCAAGCTTGAAGCTATGGTAGAAGGAACCTAAATCACAAAATAAATAAAATTCTTCCTTCACCGAGTCTACTAAGCATAAAGCTAAGTCAAAAGGAGGATTAAAGATACAAACCACTAAGATGAGACCTTAATCAAGCTCATCAAAGAGTTAAGCATATGGTCGGAGGTATCTCCTTCCTACCTGATGAGTCAATAAAGACAAACCAGTCAAATCTTGTATGGTAAACTAGTTTGCAACAAATATGATTAGCTTCATACGCACACCATATTTATTCGGGAGCATTTGTTGACCTACATGTATGCTCTATTATTCAAGTCAAGCTCATCGAATTCGACGAACTTCAGACGTCATGACACGTAAATCGAAGCTGAAATACACTCGACGTCATCAAAACTAGTCAAAAAGATCTCAGATCGACGAATGGACTTCTCCATCGAGTTCAGAACATCAAAATTGATCAAAATATACATATTGCATAATTCGACGGCCGACCGATCAAGAAACAAATCCATCGATGCGCCTACGCGCATATCGAGGTCCGAAAGCTGTGACGATGCCCAAACAATCTCCGTTCGCAAAATTGATCACATCGTTAGAGTTGAAATGTCAAATGAGGCTATCTGCACCCAATTCAAATGAGTCTACGTGAATGTCGAGCGGTCCAAAGCGACGGCGCGCAACTTTGAACCAGAATTGACTCGATTCGACGTCGACTTTAATCAAACGGCCTCCGATCGTGAAACGAATTACGCCATTAAATCTGGAACGTCGAATTTATCTAAAAATGATACCCATATTGCATGGGTTTAATTTTGGAAAGATTCACAAAATTTTGATATGATATTGCGGAAATCAAACATCTAATTTAATTAAACAAAATTTAATTTAATTTTAATTATTAAATGATTAAATCAAAATTTTCATGAATAGAGATTAGTGATCAGATTATACTCTTTTCATAAATACTTCTTAATTTTATTTGAAATTACGCTCAAATTTTGAAAATCCTGCCTAAGCTCATAAGGAAAGTAACTAATTTGTAATTAAGAGTCCTAATCCCTTATTTTTTTCCCTCCCCAAGGCAAAGGGACGGCAAGTATTTTCTGCAGGAAAAAAAAGAACCCTGTCCGCACTCACCCCCTTGGCCGCAACCCTCTTCAAGCTTCAAGCCGCGATCGCTCCATGTCCGCTCTTCTTTCGGCTACACAGGTAAATCCCTCCTTCTCTATTTCCACATCTCCCATCGTCCATGCCATCGTTCATCTCCCCGCATGTTTTTTCTCTCGACGAGATCTAACAGTCAGAGCTTTTTGAGCGCATACGCTTTCGCTCCAGTTGCTATGACAACCAAGACATCCTCAAAGTTACTCAATGGAAAATTAGTTGCAAAAGAGATCATAGATGAAATAATTGGTAAGATAAGCAGCATTAAAGAATCAACTAGCACTGTACCTGGTCTGGCAGTTGTTCTCATTGGTTCATGGAAAGATTCACAAACCTATGTTCGCAATAAGAAAAAGGCTTGCGAAGATGTGGGCATTGCATCTTATGAAGTTAATTTGCCCGAAGATTGTTCTGAGGAAGAAGCTATTAAGCATATTTCTAAATTCAACAGAAATCCTTCAGTTCATGGCATCTTAGTTCAATTGCCTCTACCTCGGCACATGAATGAGGAGAAAATCTTGAATGTTGTTAGTATTGAGAAAGATGTTGATGGTTTCCATCCACTAAATATTGGTTGTCTTGCCATGCAAGGTAGGGATCCTTTATTCGTCCCATGTACACCGAAAGGATGTATGGAACTTATGCGGAGTTATGAAATTGGAATTAAGGGGAAGAGAGCTATTGTGAAAGGAAGAAGCAACACCATCATCAAGTGGGGTCTCCTCTAGGTTTCTGGCATTTTTATTATTCATGCAGCCAAATATCCCCTCTTTCTTCCCTTGCAAACGACGGAAACCAATAAGCAACACCGTCATTAAGCGAGTTCTTGTTTTGGTTTACTTCCTACACCAAACAACCCTCTTTCTTCCTTCAACGAAAAAAATAAAACAACACCGTTAGGTGGGTTCTTCTCTAGGTTTCTGTTTTCATTATTCCCTTAACAACCCTCTTTTCTTCCCCAAGCAAATGTGAAAGCAAGTCGTTAGGGAGTTCTTCTCTAGTTTTGCATTTTTATTATTCGCGATAAACAACCCCTCTTTTTTTCTTGCAAATGACATAAATCGAGAAGAAACATCGTTATCAAGTGGGTTGTTCTCTAGGTTTCCAGCATGGTCCACCTATTAATCCAAATAATCAACACTCTAATATCTTCTATTCAATCCCTACTAGCCAAACTCATGCAAAATTATTATTGTTGTTGTTGGTGAAGGTAAGGTGGTGCTTTAATGTGTAAAAAGAAATTATATATTTTTGCTTGTGTCTCTTTATGTAGGTTTATACCTAATGCATTAGCCATAGTGGGTGTGAAGACATGCCGGTTGTGGTGTCATGAATCTGCATTTCAGTCATTAAAATCGAGTAGATTCTCACAGAAATAATGCGAATACTACCAAATCTTATCAAATTTTGATTAAATTTTGGACTTAAAAAAGGGGAAGAATCAAGATTCATTTAAAAAAATCAAGCACATCAAAAATAAATAATCTAAAATAAAATTTGAATGATTTAAAATTATGTATATGCTTGTGCGTCTTTATGCAGGTGATCGAAGACCCGCTAATGCCCATTAGGGTATAGTGGGACAAAACATTATGGTGTTTAAGATACATCATTAGGATTAGGGTGTATCGAGTAAGCCAAAATAGTTTAAAGTAGCACTTCTGAGGGGATGGCGTCGAATCTTGTCAATCGATTTTTAAAATTAGGAACTTAAACAAATTTAAATGAAAATCAGTTAAAACACCATGACATAACATAATCAAGCTTGAATCAAAGCTCATAGGTAAATTGAAGTATAAGTGATAAATGAAAATATTAAATCTTACCTGAAATGCAATTGAACTTGCAAAATCTCTATAGGATAATTAAGACAAATGAAAACAATGAATTTAAAAGAAGGGAATACATTCTATTTATATGCACGAATCAACTTTTATGTGGACTCCACCATAACTAATGATAATTTTAATCAAATAATTTGTGAATTATGAAATCAAAAGTACATTAATGATATGTTATCAAGACGATAGAACTCGTGAATGTAGCCTTTAAAAGAACTATTTGGATCTTGCATTTATAATTAAAATTTATACATATGAGATTTGTTGAGTGTTATTTTCAAGTTAAAGTGAAAATCGAATAAATTTCAAAAGAGATCTTCACTAAAGATGAGCAACATGTTCGCAAGTATAACTAAAGCTCGTTAAAGACTACATGCCAAATAATATCTAATAATTAAAAAATTCAATAAGTAACGCCACCAGATTCACAACACATCGTACAAGAGAATATAAGGCATTAGTTAAGGCTTTAATTGAACCATTACATATATTATGAAGTATGATTAAAACTCAAATTCAACATTTTAAAATTATGCAAGCATTTTTAGATACGTCTGCATGTGCTCGGACATAAAGATTTAAAGTGCAAATTTTAATGTCTGAAAAGGCTATGTAGGCTAAGTTGAGATTAAATAAATATAAAATTAATTTCATAATTTAGAAATAAAATTACCTAAAATTATTAAATACCATATTGCTTACTATATCTAAGCTTAAACTTAGTGTATGAGGATGCTGCGCAGGTTAAGAAAGAAAAATGATGAAATCGATTCAATCTTTTATGATTATATGCATGTAAACTAATGAATGTCTTCTTATATTAAATCAAGTCAATGAAAGATATAAGTATTCAACTCCTTAGAATATGATCATAGTAGGCCTAATCTTCTATATTTGAAATAGAGTTAACACGGTCTACTAAATGATCAACTTCTAAATGAACTCAAATAACATTATATTATAAGACTCAATTCTCTATATTCACAATATAGTTGACAAGGTCTGTTATGATATCAATTTCTTAAAGAATTTAAATTACACATAAGTCATAGGCCCGATCCTCTACTAATAAATAAGTAGAGTTGATAAAGTCTACCCTAATGATGGCCGCGTTGACTGAAAATCTCAACCGAAGGGGATTACTACTATTTAAAATTTTAAATTATTGTATCTTGAATTCAAATTTATAAATTCAAGTTGTCAGATCCTCTGCTAACAAAATAGCAGAGTTGATAAGGTCTACCCTGATGATGGCCGTGTTGACTGAAAATCTCAATCGGAGGGGATATTATTATTAAAAGATATTTGAGATCTAAATTAATTCATCTTAAAATTAAATTTGAAAACAACTAAACTAAATAAATTTTTATCATTTAAATACTTAAAGCAAATAATTCATCCATCCATTCATCATCGTTTATTAGAGATGACAGATTAAGAAAACTCACAGTCGAGTTAACAGTCAAATAAATCACTATATTCAAACTCAAATAATCTCAAGAAGGACGCCATGCCCTCTCGTTTACGTGGATTTGACCAATAGTTTACATATGCTACTTAATTTTTAATCAGTGGTCCAAATGACACCATCATTTTGGCTACTATGTACTTCGATGGCTCATAGAGTTATGAATCATAGAATATATTTGATAAGCACAAAGCCCTTTTGTCAGCTAAGGTGGACTTAAGTCTGTCTCCTTAGAAAAATACCATCCCAAGTCTACAAGAATTTCCCCGGGCACGAAATTCTACGTTCGATAAGGATCCTTTCGTCGACTACCTCTAACTAAGTAGACTAGAGACCACAACAGACCGGGATGATGGAATCATGGGATCTAGATCGTGCACATCATCATTCCACCAACCATATGTTTTAAGTTAAATAATGGTGAATTTCATAAATTCTAAATCCCAAATTTTAAACTCCACATGCTACTACTATATGCTATGCATTGAGTGATCTAACTACTAGTCTTTATCAAAAGTCCTCTCTCACATATTAGGAGGGCTAATTAACTATAGGGACTTGCACCTATAGGAAACCTGGAACCATATCTAAAGTCCTCACCAAATGATGACAAAATCTCTGGGTAGTGTCTTATCTACTATCTCATCTGCCTTCTAAAAATTACACCGATAATTCAATCAAACTCTCTTCAATTCAAATTGTCTAGAGGTCAATGGAAAATTTTCAGAGCCCACAGAGTTAAATGACTCTGCCATATTATTGGTGTTGCAATGACTTTTTTATCTCAATTAAAAATGTATTTTTGGCCCACTTGTATGATAAAAAAGTCAAGTAAAAATGAACTTGAGGGCTAATTAAAAAACAAACCATTCATTTTGCAATCATATTTAAGCTTAGCAAGAGCATTGGTCTTGACCAAACTAAAGATCCAATATTTTGATTATCGTGGCGACAAAAGTTTTTCTTCAAATTCTTCCACAAATGTCGAAGACAAATTCTATGCTCTGCATCCGAAAAAATAGCTTTTAATAGCCTCAACCAAACCTTTCTCCATGTCAAAATGAATGCCAAATACTACAAATTTAAATCAGTACTATCTACCAAAATTTCTAAAAATCATCTCCATGTCTTCTTTGACTCACTTTAGCCACTGCAAATGCTAAGGTGAAGAGGCTGTTATTTTCATCCAATGAATTTGCAGATAATAAGACACCTAAATACTTCAACTTGAGATGTCATGCGTCAAGACCAATGAGATGTCTACAGCCAATGATGAAACCATCAATACAAACCTTAAAATCGAATAAAATCTATCAAAATAGCGATCATGCTTACTGCAAGAATATGTTATATGAGAACCAGAATTTCTTTTTAACAATTCAACTTGAAATGTAGGGACTCATCTATAATTTTCATCAACATACCCAAAAATACAATCTCATGCCGCTTTCCTATATCTCCACAACTTCATGTACGAAAGTGATAGCCCATACATATTCTCTAAGTTATTGTTAATCTGCTTTGGAGGGATATTAGGATTTTTTTCTTACAATTTTTATAATTTGTTGAGTCGCCAAAGAGGTTATTGCATGTTTATTTCCTATTCTATTCACACTCGGGAACAAATGTGTTGACTCCAACTTTCTAACCTCAAATGATTTACAATTTTTACATAATATTACTCTCACTCTCCAAGGATAACCTCGGTGTGAACAAATAGCTATCACTCTTTCTCTATTACTTGCTTTGGATCTTCACTCCAAAATTATTCATAATAGAATTTGTTCTGAGTGCTTGTTTGAAACTAAGAGCATATTAGAATCGTGCACCTACAAATAAGTCGTTAGAAGCATGTATCTCAATAATATCATTACAAATGAAATCTGATGTTGAATTATAACAGTCTACTATGATACTCTCATCCATTACTTGTTGATCAAGTAAAGACATATCAACCTCTACACTGCCTTGTGTTATGACCACAATCTCAGCTCAGCCACTTCCACTACACTGTCTAATCAACTATATCACTTCAATGTCACTTGCAATAAATGTATACTCTCTTGGCGAAATTCTATAAATGTGAAAAAATAACTCAAAGTCATATCCTTTAAGTCATGGACATATCGACTGAATGTTATTCTTCAACATATTTAAGCTCAATAATTTCTTTTGAAACTTAAGAATTCTTTATTTTCCACCATCATATTTTTTTCTTCCTTGATTTTAAACTGCTACTCAATATCCACAAAACTTGAATGTTATAGATAAATAATCATCCGAGTCAATCATTGTATCCATGCCCAAAATCAAATCACAGATGCTCTGTATAACAAAAAAATGAAATTATTTAGATTAATATTTAAATGCTCCAATATGAAACTGCATAAATTTATTTAGGTTTCATTTATCTAAATGTGCAAAGAAAGAACTAGAGCACACATGCTTAGCAACAATAAAATAGATTAAAACTTTCTATAGCTACTTGCAAAATGAAGCCCGTGGGTGGCAATTATCCAACAAAAAAAATGTGTGAGAAAGAAATCATCCAAGAAAAGAAAATCACTTAATATCACATTGATGTTGAATCAAAATTGCAAGTGAATGGGATGTGTGAGCACAACGGCCCAATATGAATTAGGCACCTTAAACCCTAAACCAATCTAAGGACAATGATTTACCGTCAAGTTATAAGAAAGAATATGAAATGCCAAGAGAAGATAATGATAGTGAACTACAGTCGGTTGGTCACTCTTTCTCTCGTGACGATAAGCAGATGACGAGGAGCAATGGAGCAATGTGCTATGTTTCGCTTGTTCTCGCGTAATTTTTAGCGGAGACAATAAACAGAGATTAACGAAATGTTGTTTCAACAAATATAGAATGAAAAAAAGATACAATAGATGTAAATAATGAGTTTCGGATGCTGAATAAGTAAATAATTCAATTTGGCATGCTATGAATGTAAAAAAAATATCCCTGTTTTTAGGAAAAATATTTCATCAATCTTACTCAACCATTCGAATGTACCCCGAGTTGAGCCAAATCTTGTTTGATCAATCTATTCTTATTATGAGCCAAAAATATCTCATTGATTTTGATCTCTATTTATTCGAGCAAATAATTAATCTAATTTTTATTAATTAATTTATGATCAAATATATCCTTTTCATTTAGTTATATATATAAGTAGTTCATGGTATGGTCTAATCCTGCCATTTTAATGGGGACTTATATACATATTATTCAATTTTTGTGTACATCTAAAATTTTAAATATGAATAACAACTAATTTTTTAATATCACATTAAAAATATCATGTCCATTCACTTTTAAAAAATGTAAATTATTTTTTACATAAAAAATACTTGATATATTCCAACGATTTTTGAGTGACCTACCAAGTTTTTCCTGGCCTAAAATCCAACTAAAATAATCAAGTAGAAAATCTCAAATTTTGCTTTAAACATCATACACTAATAAACACAAGCAGAATTAACGATGAGTGACGGCACCAAAACGTTAAATTACCTCGTTATAGCTCATTTGGCTGCTTGTAAAGTAAACTTTAAATGTTAAAACTTAATAATTTTATTTACATTAAAATAAATAATTAACTACATAAAAAGAATTAAGAAGATTTGTAAAATTAACATTAATTTCCAACTATATCAACCCAAATGATGCTTTTCATACATTTCACTATTTCTTAAAACATTTTTGACAAAAACACACAAATGAGAAACAATCAATGTAATAATACAGCCATTTTCATCTGCTGACCGAAAATATCCATATAAAATAAGCATCATACTGTTAGGAGAATTTTCATATATACCACAAAATTTTTATATATTTATATACTTAACACCTAAATTTCAATATTTACATTCATAGCACTCGAATTTTTCTACTTTTCATGCATAAGTAAAGCATTAAATTATATAAACATCAAACTTTAGTGTTAGATATGTAATGCATGAGAATTATGTGGTATGTATGTAAATCTTCCAAAAATAATAAAATAATATAAAGCGTTTTAAAAATTATGAAAACTTAATAAGCCGTAAAGTTGTGTGTATACATAGAATAATGATTCTATTCACATATTTCTTATATAATTCAAAGCCTACTTTCAAAAACAAAATTAAAAAGGTCTAAATGAAGACTTGATAATAAACTAAAGATAAAATAATGATTAAAAAATCAATGAATAATAATAAAAAAAATTAGGAGTTCAAGTTTTCTAAATGTGCCATGAGCAAATCAACCCATGAGTCTGTCAACCCAGGGAGGCACCAATGCATACAGTCCTCGTGCTTCTTTCCTCCAGTGGTTGAAGGATGGGCATCTGACCTGAACTCGCTCATATGAGTAATATCAAGTATGTGAAAGCTGGACCCTTTAAGGGCCTTCAAGAGATGTTGATTCACCAGGCGAACCTCCATGTTCGTTCCATTTCTCTCCAAACTAAAAAAATCTTCAACCTGCTTAAGAGATTGAATACAAGCAACAAATATATTTTGAGGCTTTTTACGTACACAATCACCAAATTCTTATATATTTACAAAGAAATCAACTTCAAACTCATATTTTCAAATTGGCATTCAAATGTTAAAATTCATGACAAAAGTCCAGCTCATATTTTCCATTTTTGTAAAATTCCAAATGATGTGACACAGATAAATACATGGATTCGATAGTTCAAAAAATAGGAATGGTGATCAAATTGTAAGTACGTATGAATTAGACGGTTGATTCGTAAAATTTCATAAATTTTATACTACTTTGGAATGACGATGAACTAAACGAACAGAAATGCAATCAATGGTTCATTTAAGCCATAAGATAATACTGTCAGAAGTAAATCAACAAAAAGACTCACTTCTTCTGATGCAAGTGGTTGCACGCGCCTGCATGAGCCACCTTGATTCCAGTCACCTCCTTCAAAGTGTCTAGGAGATTGAGTAAGAAAGAACTTGACACCATCAGACTTCATTTTTTTTTCTATGTAAGATATCTGCAGCATAGAAATTTAAAAAAGATAAAGCAAACATTTCATAGATTTGTTCGTAACAAACTTTGTTAGAATAAAGTTCTTAGCATGAGAAGCTTTGATCTTCATTTGAACCTTGTTAGAATAGAGTTCAATTTTCATTCAACATAGGTTCAAATCACGTTCGAAATTCAAATAAATTCGAACCAGATTTGTTCGTAGCAAACTTCAATAAATAATTTGCACACACAAAAGGGGTAATCTATCAAAAACAACTTTAGGACATGTTTCTCCAAAAAAAATAATAATAAGCATTATTCTTTTATTACAATTATTATAAGATACATAAAATCAAATTTCATTTAAGAGAAGGGATACAGAAGAAAAAAAAAACTCAAAAAAACATCTCGATGAATGACAAAATGACATGATGCATCACTAACTCAACAGTTATATGGTGGTTATATATCACAGTGAGTAACGCTCTCATTCAGGTGGATCTGAAACACTAACAATGGCAGGTATGTTTTGCTATCAATTGTTAGCAAAATTCTAGGCATGCAGATTGATTCTTCTTTAATTATGCCAAAATTGAACAAGAAAATCAGCTAAATATTATCATCCCATTGAAAACTTAACCAAAAAAAAGTGAGAAGACAAGCATACCATATATTTTAGAGTGATGTCGATGCCAACATCTGGAGGTAAAGGAGGTAACATAGGCGTACCCTTCTCGAAAAATAACATTGGTGACCAAATTGGATCAAACTTTGACGGAGCCCACCACCTGAAACATGGCTTTGAAAATATAGTTGTTGGGAATTTCTTCTCAAAATTTAAATGCACTAGTGCATCAGAAGTGTATGAAATCAAAATTTAAATGCACTGGTGGATTTTAACAATTCTAAGAAAATTCTTGGAAGAAATTTTGAGGTGAGATCAGTCAGTAAACTAGCATTGATAGCAGAATTATATGGATAGGAATGAAAAACTGCAAGAACTTAAAGCTATTTCGACAAAGCACAAACTTTAGAATTCAATGACTGTTTATACAGAATCCTATTTATAAATAAGCAACACAAACCAGTGAGCATGGCCCTTGTATTCGTGGAGGTTAGAGATTGGATTGTTAATCCTTTCTTTGACACATGAGGGTCTCAAACCAGAGAACCTGAGGTTTTATTCTTGAATATGTATGTCAAAACCATGCTATTGCTAATTGCATGACAAAGTTTAGAATGTTAAAATAGCACACATAATTTGCACAATTGATAGAAAATAGCAAAGCACAATTTTCTTGTGGCACACACTATATTTATTTCTCAAAATTATTACTTAAATCTAATATTAAATTTATATAAATATTTTTACTAATTTTAGTTTCTCAAATAACATAAGGTATGCACAACATCCTTGCAGCCAAGCGCTTCAAATCTTGATAACTGTAGAAGCAGTGACACCATTGACTCCAACTCCAGGTAATGATGACAACTACTTTAACTCTAGTGACGGCGAGAACTCCAGGTAACACCAATGATTTCAAGTGATGTCTTTGACTCCAAGTGACATCTCGACCACAAGTAATAACATTGACTCCATGAGACTACAATGGCTTCGGCTCGAATTAAAGACTTCAACTGCAGTTAACAGTCTCAATGGCATTACTTTCTGTAAAAGTGAACTAGACAAACACTAACACTTCTATGCACTTGCTTTCAAGTTCAATAGACACAACTCTCGTATTTATCATTCCTCCTAAAGCTAGACAGAAATTCAACTTCTCATTTAGAAATTTTTACGCATTTTGTTAACATTTTAATCTTATTTGATTCATTAGTTTCATTCATCAGGTACAAAAACTTTGATTGATTTAATCAAACTTTTAAAAAATATTCATTGCAAAAAATGCAATCTTGACAAATGAAAATGATACCACAATTAAGTGCACTTGTATTTTCTATGATAAAATTATAAAATAAGAATTTCATAAACAACATTTGATTCGACATTATAAAAATACAATGCTTGCAATAACCATCATCAACATGTTAAAGATGAAATGCAAGAGTGCATGAATAGAAATTCAAAATGATTAATGAACTGTCACATGTTGATATGAATAAATGAAATGATTTTGACAAGATGGTGATGACATTTTATGTCAGAACATTATAAAGATACTATAAATATAAATCAAGTAATCTGAGTTAAAATTCAAAGATGACTTCTATGCTTAAAGAAGTAAATGTTAAAGGCCTGTTGAAGCATAGTGAAGTAACGAAATGGTAAATTGCAAAAAGAATTGATGATGCTAGGAAGGAGATGAGAAAAGAGTAATTCAAGTGTTTTGTCTATGAATGAATGATGTCAATATTGCAATATAGTTTAGTATGATAACTCTTTGATAATATTCAATTTACTCCTAGAATGAACCCTTTTTTATTTATATTTCCATATCCATAAGGTAAGATTTTATCATGGTGTAACCAGGATTTCAATTGTAGACATTAGCAATAATTTCTACAGTCCATAACAACTGGCCAAATTGACACCCACTCCTAGAATCAAAACTTCAAGCTATCACAATGTTCAGATTTCATTGTTGAAAACAACACTCACACAACAAAGAAGATTATTTCAAATATGGTTATTCTCTCATAACTAGGATACCTCATAATGGGAAAAGTTTAGCCAACATTTTGGTTGAATGTCCAAGATGAGCCACATTTATAAAATTGATTAATGATAGCTCTTACTCAAAGAATACCATAAGGTTATTTGAATTGTTGAACCAATATATCAAAGGGATATATTTTAGTCCTTCAAGCGGTCACTAATGAAGCCTCAGAAAAATATTTTAATAGGTGAGTGAACTCATTATATGGTTGAATTACATTATAGTTAATTTGAAAGTTGCATACTTATTTTCAATAGTTAATGATTTGTTTTTGAATGATTAGTGATAAATATTACAAAAAATTATTGATGAATAAGTATCCACACTTACATTGAACCGCATGCATTGCTCATTGTTTGGAATTACTAATAAAGGATATCATCAAGATCCAAAATATTAAAATGTTATGAGAAAGCAGTGATCATATATTGTTTCATTTACTTAAGACCATGATTATTTAACTCAATGACAAGATTCACTAATCAAAAGTCTCTTGTTAAACCTACTAAGATAATTGGCCATTGTCTTTTTGGACCTTAAAACATTTTCAACAAACCATCTTGAAATAATCCTTTAAAAATATTGTGAAGTATACACTCAAAGAAAATGGCCCTTTGTTGAAGGTCCTTAGCTTGGTAGATGCATAAAAAAGCCCCTAACACATATGAGACAATAGATAGGGCGAAAGAAGCAATATTTGCATCTTTACCAGCATTAATAAGTATTAATAAATTTTTGAAATCATAAATAAAAGATGGAAAGTGCTACTCCATAGGCCTTTGCATGTGGCTGTGATTTCTAAAATCAAGAGTAGTTTTTAGCAACTAGAATATTGCAAAAAGAAAAAGAAGTAGATGCACACAAAAATCAGCTAATGAAGTTGATGATAAAAATAATTGAGTATATATATTAGAAGTGCAATTTTTGGACCTCCTACCAT